>VZRO01007691.1:0-77255 GCA_013397915.1 Daphoenositta chrysoptera | reverse complement strand
AAAAAAAAAAAAAAAAGAAGGACAAGACAGGACAAATAGGGCAGGAGGAATTCTGTGTTATGATTACAGTAGTACAGAGACATTAAGTACCTTCCCTAAGTACCTATACAAAAGCAGAGAGAAAGCTGGAATTGAATCCATATCTCTTATCTCTCTTTCCAGAGCACAGAAAACAACCCTATCAAAATCAACAATAGCTGAGGGCACTCAGCACTTTGTGAGATCAGCCAGCAAGAAGTTCATCTTTCTTTAAAATAAAGCTATTGCAAGCCAAATATCACTGTCATTCATAACTGTGCAGCCTCACAGAGATTCCTTATTTCAGTGGAGATCCTTGGAGTGAAATCTGGCTCTGGAAAGAGTCAGTTAGAAACTGATAAGTTTGGTAAGGAATTTTAACTGACTTCAATGGAGTTCCTTTGGATTTACACCAGCATAACAGTGTACTTGTCCTTGTACAGCTACACCAGTCAGCTCCCATAAGAATAGTAAGGGCTGTTACCATCACAACATAAACACTGGAATACATCTTGTGTACACTACTTAAAAAAAAAAAAAAAAAAAAAAAAAAAAAAAAAAAAAGATGTATTGCATGATTGCTACAATTCTATTTTTATGTCTTTTTGCCAAAAAGAAAATATGGTTTTAATATAAGTTTACATCTGCGTGGTATTACATGCATGTAAAACAGATGTAACCCAATTACATTTTCATTTAAATTGCTAAATAGCTACTTAAGTAAAAAGCTAAAATAACATACAAACAACAGTTACTATAATAACAAGTGTTCTTAGAATTAAATGAAAGGGATCAAAGCTACAGCGCACAAAATTTGAGCTGCTCTTTGAAAAAGATACAGTGACATAACAGCACTGTATTGATTTACTCAGTAATTTAATGTCTCTACAACTCAGCCAGAAGACACATCTCAGTTTAGCAGAGACATATGGACGAAAATTCAGGGAGTTTATACAGAGACTTTGGGTCTCATAAAGATTAGACATACTCTACTAGAGTTTATGTAGCAAAACCCCAAATTGGAAATTAGAATACCAATGCAATACATTCAACTTGATTATAGTTTTAGGCAGACCTGTCTGGACTGGCTGGACTCAGAAATCACATCCCTACATTCACCCTGAGCGTGCTTTTTTATTTTTAGCAGAGAATTGCAGTTTTCAGAATAGATACCATATTTACTTCTATTTCTCTCTATGCAAACATAAATTCACTAGAGATAAATCTCGGGGACCAATAATAATAATAATATAGTGAGTACAGTAGAAAGACTAGAATGAACTCTCCTTGATTATTTAATGAAGGGAAAATAAATCTAATTTTCATTCAAACATATTTACTGGAAAGGGCTAATATTTCAAAGCCTGGACCCAAAAGGGTAACTTGCATTGGTAAGGCACATCTAAGCAATGAGAGATAGTCTGGAAAAGGAAATACAAACACAGGACTCTGTATTCCTACTGTCACTCTCAGGAACTTAAGACAGTGGTAATGTCTTGTATTAAAATATTTGCATTGCATGTAAATAGCTGTGACTTCTATTGGAGTATCACTTGAGGGGAAAAGCAATCATACATTTTTATCTGCAATAAAGCCTATCTTTTAATTACCTTATTTGTTCACACTTTTATAGAGTTTGCCATCTGCATGCTTTTCCATCCAAGGTACTTGTACAGACTTGTGTAGGTGGATAATAAGATTATGAAATTTATATCTACTGCCATGAAGCAGCTCTTATGTAGGTTTTGTGTGTACATCTACACTTTGCTGGAGTCAGTTCTTTGTATCCTATTACTTTTCTGTGTCCTTATTAGGCTGCACATGACCAAAGAAGGTTCACCAAGCTGATAAGCAGAGCTTTGTAGGAACATGGAAAAGCATATCTTTTTTTTTTTTTTCCTAACAAATTATTTTTACATTAAATAAACAATTAAGAATAGCCATAAAATCATAGAATCATAGAATGTTTTGGGTTGGAAGTTGTCGCTCTAGGACACGAACAGAAGCACTCCAGACTCGAGTTCTCTGTCAGGTCACGCCGAACCAGGAAAAAGAGGCTGGCTATTTCTTTCATATATATCTGTTTCTAGGAATGACCATGGATTGGAGGATGAGGTTACCACCTCTTCCATCCACATTGGTTAACAATCCAGAAGAATCCATCAAGCTCTCTCCACCTCCGGAGAAAGAATGAAAACAATAGAGTACAGTTAACAAAATATGACTGTGTTTACAGAAAGTGTGTGAGAAACTTTATCAAAAAACGAAAACATAGAAAGACTGCAAAAGTCAGGGCAACAGGAAGTGACCTTAAAGATCATGTCATTCCCACCCCCTGCACTGGGCAGAGGCACCTTCCACTAGACCAGGTAGCTCAAAGCCCCACCCAACCTGGCCTCGAATCCAGGGATTCTTCTCTGGGAGTCTCTGGGAATCTGTTCCAGTGGCTCATCCCCCTCACAGGGAAGAATCTCTTCCTAACATCTAATCTAAACACCCAAATGTCACCTAGGAATTGCTTTTGTCTATGAGCTTGCTTTGCTGACACTGCAAGCACCAGCAATCAAACCGGACTGACTTGAGGTGGCCCCTCCCTGCTAAACCACCCTCTTGTCCTCTTTATTTTAGTCTTGAACTACAGCAAACTCTAAGGAGTAACACAACTGAACATGTGTTTCATCTGCCAGCAGCCTGCGTGCAAGACAAGGTAAGTAAAAGCACAAGCTATTCAACCTTCCCACTTACCCAAAACCATATGTAATCTGCAAGAGAAACTTGGGGGTTGTTAAAATGATAAGAGACACATTTGAAACAACTTCAGTTCCCAGGTCGACAGGAGTTCAGATTGCTCAGCATGTAATTACAGGTACTCAGTATGTGCCAAGCTCAGGACCCAGGTGAAATTCCCATTTAGGGTCCTCAAAATCTGTATTCTTTCATGCTATTTTATTAATAGACTACTAGAAGTTTAATATTTACAGACAATTACTTAATGAATAATAAACACTTTGATTCTGTAAAAAAATGTGACCTTGAAACAAGAAGTTGAAACCAAAACATGCGCTCTGAGGCACAAACCAATTTTGGGGGAATATGCAAATCTGGGAAGAAGATCAGAGTACTTACTCCCTGTTGCTGTTGTACCTCAGAAGGAAATAGGACTACTGGAAGGTCCTATTATTGATTATTGATATTATTGATAATATTGAAATTGGTCTGTCTTAAAAAGATAGATCAAATAACATCACCAATATTAGGTGCAAGGAGTTTTTTGAAGCAAAGATTTGGTCTCCTGCATCCTTTATGCTACCTAGAACAAAGAGGAGTCAGAGCTGATGACAGAAGGCTGCAGAAATTCCTAGCTTCCAAACACCTAATGCTGAACACCTCTCCTTTTGTGCACTGAGACCAAGTGCATATAGGCTGAAGTACATTTTTACATGTTTCAGTATTAGATCTATATCAACTGGAAAAAACCACATTTATCTTGTAAAAGCACAGCTTATTCTTTGCTAATTTAAAAGAATTATCTTCATTAAAAGAAACATGAATTAACTTGCCAGGCAGACGTTATTCAGGTGTTCTCTTCTGTGCAGTCTGGATAGAATAAATCAGCTTTATAAAAACTTCCATTTTCACATAATATTAGGGCCTGCATTACTATTTATAGAAAACTTGTGATCTGAATGAACAAAGAACTGTATGTTTTTTCCATTGAAAAAAATCGACAGTAGTTACTTTATCATGAAAGGTTCAGGGTATGCAGTCACACGCATTAGAACACTGACACTTCTAAAGGAGGAATCAGCCGCTGACCCTATTTTCAAGTGCCAATACCACTTTAGTGCTTGCATTTTAAAATATTTATTTCCTTCATAGATATTTTATGTGGAGATCTCAGTCCCTCAGCAGCAAACATTCTTATTTTCACATTAGCAGAAGCCCAAGACTAACATGATGCTTTAATATGAAAGACTTTCCTTCTTGAAAATCAGATTGCCTTCTCCTGTCTTAAATGCATAAAATCATGTCTGCATTTGGTAATGGACAGATGTAAAATCATCAATATGAAAATGCAAATTCTTCAGCAAAAAGCTGAAGAAAAACATTTCTGTATTCTTGTCTCAGGGAGGAAAATATCCTTTTTTAAAAATTGTATTTATGCTGTGAGACAATTTACATCACTTTCCAACTTAGCTCTATTTCCTCTACGATACACCGTTTTGTAACTTCTTTTTTTTGGAATGGGCCATGTAGAACACTGATTATCATAAAGTCAAGAAACTGACCCAGTGAAGAAATATTTTAAGTTCTTTTTGAGTTTCCAAGTGATTTTTACACTTTCAAGTGAGTTTCTGCTCCTCACAAACAATAATTACATTTATGAATGTTGCCAGAAATTAAGCCAACAGCTCTTCATAGAAATCTGGTGACCTTGAACCACTAAGTGCCAGCATGGTGGAGCTGCTGTTTTTTTTTTTTCTCTAGTACCTCCTTCACAATTAAAATCAATGATGTCTGACAGAATAAATAACGACCAGGAAAAACACTCCACCCCCTGACACAAGCTGCCTTTCATAACACAAGACAAGGTACCCTCAAGATATGTACATGTTTTTGTTCATTAATGGTCAGTATACTCCAGCAGTGTGTCCTTGGGGTCATATTTTGTGTCAGCTAACAATTATACAAACTTTCCCATCATGTTCAAGTCCTTTCTTTCCTACATCTCATTTTTTTTGCTTTCACTCATCTTTTCAGTCCTTATCAGCAAAATCCTCCCAAAACATTTTTTTATTATCATCAGAAAAAACCCAGGTATTTTAGGTCTCAATTTCCTTTTCAATGTTTACTTCCATTTTTATTCCTCTTATATGCACTGAATATCAGTTCACTACATTTGTGTCAAGTTTCTATCAACTTCCTTTCTGATCAGCTCACTCTGGACCACCTTTTGTCCACAGAAATCACTTCCACTAAACGGTGTAATAATTGCCTTGAACATTTTTAGAGCCTTTACCATTTCCATGACCTTTATTCTCCTTTATTGCCCTTAATCTTGCTAGGCCCACAGTCTTTAAAATTTGCTTGTGCTTGAGCATTTAAGATTAATTTGATATTCATTTGATATTCTCTCCCACAGTTTGATATTGTCTTCTAGCAGGTCCCTGTCCTCCCCCATCCCATTCTTGGTCCACTCATCTCTTCAAGTGACCAGTTCCTTCATATGGAATGTATTAAACTTTTGCTTTCCACCATAATAAACACTTTGCTGTTTATTGATTTGACCCCACTGTAAACTCACATCATGCCCCTGACAACTCTTGGCAAATTTCTTACCAACTTAAAAACTTCAAATGATTGATCCATCTTCTACAATCCCTTGAGTCCCTGTTTTTCCATGCTGGGTTAGGTAATTCAGACAATTACTTCAAGACACACAGTAACATTAAGAAATATAAAATATCTTACATGTAATCTTCACCAATAATTTAGTTGGGAGCATACTTATACTTTAGTTGGGAGCATTACTTATACGTGCAATTATAAGCTGATCTGTCTGTTTCTAAGAAAATGAAAAAAAATTGTCTCCTTTCCTGGTGAAATTTAATATTGCAAGAGATATTTGTACTCTTGTTCATAAGACATAGGATGCTCACCACCTCTGTCATTCCTGTCCTTGCTCTATACTATGTTTTATTTTGTTATCATGCAAGTCAATTGGTTTGATAAGGTAAAATATGTAGCTTTTTACCAAACTGATAGAAACTTATCCTATGTACTTATATTCCATGTAGAACGTGGCTATACCCAAGATATTTTGCTTCCAGAGAAATGCCAGACCCAGGTCAAGGGATGACTAATACCATCTTTCTGAATTTTCCTCTATTGTATGAGATAAAGTACCAAACTAACTTTACCTATTTTCATTTGGACTTCAGAAACCTGTGGGAATGAAAGAGTACTCCCTGGAATTGTTTCTTTGACTGATTTTCATCTTACATCAAACAAGCAGGTACTTATTTTTCCCCATGTACAGCATAACGGAGAAGAATGATCAAGTCTGAAACTTGTAAAATTTAGAATTCACTCATATACATACATTTCACTTGATTCTTTATATATAAATCTGTTGAAACAAGCCTCTATGTAAAAGGCTAAAGAAATGTTATTTTATTAAGTAGCACATGGAAATAAGCCTAGCAATTTCAAAGACATAATATGGAGAGAGTAGCAGAGATAAAATGAAAAGAATATAAGTATAGAGAGATCCTTCTGGGACCCTTAAAGTTTTATGAGAATAGCCCTAGTGAAAGATCTCTGAACGTGTAAATGTAAATTAATTGAAGAAATTGAATCTTTACCTGCATAAATTTGTTAAATGTAACAATTAAAATCTATTTAAATGTTAATGATCTAAAATTTAAAATGTGCCCCCTATTAACAGCAATGAAACCCTTTACAGTTTAATCAATATTAATGAAAGAAAAATGTTAAGGTAACAAAACCTGGTGCATTAGAAGCTGTTGGGGAACAGGATTTTCTTTTAATTAAGTTTTCAATAATCATACAGATTATAGCATCACATAGATGGATACTGTATAAAAAAACATCTGCAAGGGATAAATTTAAGAAGAGACTAACAATGATCCTGTATATGCTCTGGAAGGTCATTCATCAGTTAGGCACTGCCACCTCACATACACTAAACCAAAACTTGTTATCAGAAATGGAACAAGTAATTCTTAGGGAGCTGAAGAGCAAAGATTGAAACAAGCCACTTATCAGTACCTAAAATACATGTCTCCTGTATCATTTCATCAGTAGGAAACTCACTGCACCCAAAACTGCTAAGCAGGAATCCTCTACGGCAACGAGACGAGTAAAAGGTGGAATAGCTGGATCTGTACACAGAATACTTTTGCCTAATTTTATGCCATTAAGGACCATACAAAATATCTTATCTTCATATAAAACAAAGTGATTGCCCAAAAATGTAGAAACTGACAAAGCACATTAGAAAACAACTATGAATGTTAATACATATCCATGCCTTACAGATCTCTAACATTTTTAATATATAATTTTAAAAACTACTGAAAGAAAATTTTTAGTGACTAAAACTTAACAAGAATTGCTATCTTAATAAAAGACTGGTTTGTGACAGAAATATACAGAACTGCTGCACAGAAGTTTTTGGGAGTCACTATAAAAATTCTGATTGTTGATGGTCTGGCAATAAAATGGAAAGATAGCCACTGTGTGCAAACAAGCCTTCTGAACCGAATATTAATATAAAGTTCTATATAGTTCTTCAGTGGTCTGTTTATAAGGAGGAGTTTTGCTAGCACAGCTCCTGGATTTAACTTCTGCATTTTTTCTATATCCAAGGTATGCCAGACAGAACATAACCTCAGTTTACAATGGATATTTGTGAAGTTCCTTTACGTGTACACTGATATATCAACAGCAGTATTCTGCCTAGCAAAGAGATCATAAATGTCTTCATTCTTTTACCTAAGGCAGGCAAATAAACTCTGATCTGACTTCATTTCCACCCTGTATGCTTAATAACACAATTTCAGATCTGAGTGTACTGTGTTGTGAAAACAACAATTATTAATCCTGTATCTGACATTTAACTTCACAAAAAATACACAGGCTCTTTTAGACAAATTAGAACTAGGAAGAAAAATGAACTAATTTATATGAATATGGTACAGTTTGGATATGATTAGGTGGCAAAGCACAAAGAACTAAATAGTTTTGGTCCCCGTCTCAAAAGCACATACAATGCAATTAAGAAAGACAAAAAAGGCTGAGGGGTAGAGGACTCTGTATGAAAAATTATTTAATTTCATGAATGAACAAAAACCACAATCCAACCCAACCGCCAAACTTTACGTAAGGAATTAAGTTTTTATTCTTTTCTAATAAAAACAACAAGCTAGCAAAAGGAGATAGAACTTTCCGGTTGGTGGGATTTTTGGTTTTGTGGAATTTTTGGGGGGAAGGAGTGGGGTGGGCTGTAGTCATAATCTTTAGTATGTATGCCACAGCTCAGAACAGAATAGCAAGGCTGTTAAAAGTCCACATAAATTAAATACTACTGCATAAATTCAATGAGAACAAGCATCTATGCAGGACCATTAAAGATACCACCTTTGCATCAGAAATTCTGTTAGCCACAAATTATCAGGGCTAGATCAATATCCAGAGAGAGAATCACTTATTCTCTTTTTTTTTTTTCCCTTTTGCTGTGTGCTATTGTCCCTCACTGTGTGGCACTGAGCTAGAAAGGTTTTTGGTCTGCCCTGGCATGGTGTTGCTCACCATGGGGGAAAGAGAGCAGCACAACAGATGATTATAGAAACTTCACAGCATTCTTCTTATTATTGCTAGACATATTCTTTACATTATTGTCTCAGAGCCACAAATGGAGAGAATATCAAAACAACAAACAAGGATGCTACTTAAAAATTATTAATCTTGACTTGCATAAGTGTGATATTCAGAAGAGAAGTACTTGGTATTCAGGCCATGCTTGCACCACGATGCTCTGAAAGGAGGGACCACTGGGAGCAACTATGGACACTAATGAGCTACAGCCGAAGTGTAAAGATGCAGATTGTTCCTGGGCAAATGTGTGATGGGGAAGGAAGTTCATACAATGAAGAAGGTTCCTTTCCTGGGGGGGAGGTGGAGTCTTGGACTTGAAATTTTTATGGAGGAAACATTCCCAAAATAAGTGTCTGGCTCGTGTAAATCTCTCATTCTCAACCCCTTGCCTTCCCTCCTCTCTACCACAAGACAGACTTATCTGTAACAACAATTTATCTACAATTCAACGGTATCCAGCATTGCTGAAGCCTTCCTTAAATCATATGTGCCATGCTTAGATTAATAAACTATTCTGTTTACTTGCCAATACTTATCAAAACACTGTAATAAGCAAAAAGGACACAGATTAGAAAATAGGAGCCTATAGAACCTAAAAATTGTTCGTAAGTTTTGTAACTGTTTGTAAGAAAGAATTTTTAATTCAGAATAAAGGACAAATGCTGTTCTTTTAATTATCAACATTCATCTCTGGGACAAGAACATCAGGTATATAATATAGAGGATTCTTTTAATATAGAGGACAGATGGCAACTTCACTCCTGGGACTTCCTTAGACTGCCCCAGAAAAAAAACCAACCAACAACCCAAAACAAAACCAACACCAAAACCCCCATAATTTTAAAAGGCTTTGAGTATTCCCAAAGGAATGATAGTCTGGATACAGGAAAGCTGAGCTGTCTTGTTTGCGAAGCAAATGATAAAACATTTGAGGACTATACAGAAACTCCTAAGGATACCAAATTACAAAATTCACTTTAAATAATATTCACTTTAAATAATACTTCCTTGCCATCTAATAATAGAAATTTAGAATTCACTCACACACTTTCAAATTTTACTTGGTTATTTATACATAAATATTTTGAAACAAATCTTTTGGAAAAGAGAATGATGGTAGCAGAATTTAAGATAATACAACGTGTAAATGCAGTCTGGAAGCTAGGAATGCTTAGGAAATGTGTTGCTTGTTTTGCAACATAAACTAACAAAACCAAAGCAGACTGCACAGTCCTTTAAAAAAGCACTTCTGCTTGTCTAAAATCATACATGCATCTATATATGCATGTGACATTTCATAGGCATGTTTCATACTTCATTTGCAGGGTGTTAATATCGAAAGCTGTGAATCCACATTTTCTCCTTGAGTGTTAATACTCTTTATGTCCTGCTGGGTAAACAGCCAGAACCAAACTGGTGTTCTGAACTGTCCCTGACAATAGTTAGCCTTCCTACCCTTGGTTTTCAGCACAGTAAAACCATTTACTTTCATAAATTTTATATTTCTCATTAAAAAAAAAAAAGAAAAGAAAAAAAGAGTTTGAATAAAAGAAGAATTTCATATTAGCTTAAAGAAACTGGAGGCTGTCTTTCTTTCAACAACGTTGATTGAATATCCTGCAATTGCAGCGTAACGTGATTATTACTGAGGGTTTACACTTCCCTAAAGAAGATTGGAATCTACTTGACTAAATCAGGCTCATCTCCATTTCTGGTGCTTTGGGCCACAAATGATTATTTCTGCCTCTCCCGTTTTTCTTTACATTGGCTTAAAAACCACAAAGCAGTAAGTTTTAGGGTTTTTTTTTCCTTAAGCTTTTACATGTAAAGAATGAAATAATGCAAATATTTTTCCTCCTTGATTTTAGACCAAAGTTTCAAAACAGCCGTATTTTATATTGCAAGAAGTGTCCTTTAAATAATTAAACCATTCGGCTCCTTCCCTAAGTTAAAAAATATATAGAACAAGCATAGCCATCAATACAGGATTTGCCCCTCTCTGAATTAATCCAATTATTCAAATGTCAGTTATAACTGTCAGAGAGCAGTTCCTTGGGCTGGACCAAACTGTTAAAAATTAAAACTGTTTTACCTCGTTTAGTCTCTCTGCCTTTTTAATGTAAAATCCATGGTCTTGACAAAAAGTTGTGGGATTTGACACCCAATGCAACACAACCCTATTTCTGTCATACATGCATAATTCACTTTGGAAATTTGCACTTGCTTTAAAATATTACTAAAATATACATGTAACATATGCTAATTCAGCCGCACTGGCTTGCAAGCTCCAGCCACTAGGTTATATGTAAACTTTGCCAAGTGCATACACTGTACATAAAGGGATTATAAATGAAAGAAAAGATCACTGTCCCTAGCTCTCAGTTTCCAGCCTTGGCCAAACTGACAGCCCCAAATCCCAGCAACATCTAACATGCCCTTCCTGTGGAGAAGACAGCCTGTTCTCAGAGTCTTAATTACATCCCAGCTGACTGCCCAGCGTTGCCAAAATCAGGCAACAAACGATGCACCTTCACTTGCAATATGGTCTGCTAAACAGACTCCCGGTCACACAGAAAGAAACTTCCACAACAAGGAGAAATAAAGGGACAAGCGAGAGAGCGAGGGAGAGGGCGAGCAGCAATCAAGGCACGGCCAAAGCCCCATCCCAGACTCCTGAGGGAGCGGCAGGAGCAGCAGCACATAACAAACAAGGCTCTCCCTGGCTCTCAGCAAACTCGCAGCCCAAGGTGCCTCATGCCAAGGACTGCTGTTCTCCAAGATGGGCCACCGCACCTAAGGCTCGCTAGATTAATGATTGTTAGGGAAGGCTACCCAACCCCTCGCTGCTCAGGCCATTATAATTACAGAAGAACAGCACGCCGCATTCTGCAATCGCAAATGGTATCATATGTTTTCCTGGCCGGCTTGCACGAGGAGCTTTATTTGCACAGATGAAATGCGAGAGGACGCAGATTTAAAGCAGAAGGATTTTAAAATCAGCGGAATTGCACGTACATGCGGATACCCACCAAAGTTGCACCGAGATCTGGTTTAGCTTGCAGAGCTACGAAGATTGAAGTCTCTGTGAGGCAAAATGCTCACCCATCCTCCCCGAGCCTCATGGTTATACAGAAAACACAGCACTGAAAAAGTCCTGTTCTCTTAATGAAATGAATTCAACCTTACAGAAGTCCTAATAACGCAGTCAGTTACTAAGACAACACGACTGTTTTAGAATCTGTGAAGAAACTTCACTCTTACTAAATGTGCTAACGAAATGTAGATATTATTTCTTACTAATACAATGAATATTAATACCAAACTTATGTCAATTAGCTTCCAAAAGATGGACTTCATACTATTTTTCACAAAATTTTACTATATGCGAATACATAATTACATTCTAGAAATACAAATAGTTGCACTATGATTTTTTATTAATATATAGCTTCCAATAGTAAAAAATATATTTTGGGTTACTCCAAGTACGAAGGTATCTATTCCACTGATAAAGCTTAGTAGTTCTAGCTAATAGATATACCTAATTTTTAAATTTGTATCCTTCTCAAATACACATTTGATGAACCAGCATAATATGACATTTATATAAAAAGATCTCTACTCCATCAGTTTAATACTTCTTGAATCTAATTCTCCATGTTTAAACTTGTGCCTGATGGACCATCTTTTTTCTATATTTTTGTGAACTGTGCTTTTAAACCTATGAACTTTATTGTGGCAGCCTTTCTAAAGGAAGATGGAGTGAAAGAAACCCAGGAGGTCATCTTATATTGAGGTAGATGACCACTTACAGGACTGCAAAAAAATTTGTTTTTTCAGCACAATAAATAGCTACAAAAATTTTTCACTTGACAGTCCTACACACACAAGGACAAATATCCTTAGGCAGCCACACAAGGGACTATACCCTGTAGCCTTTACAGTAATTTAGGAAATCCATAGTGTTCCTGACACTTGCATTAAGCAGTGCTTCCTTTCACAGACCCTGTGACACAGAGTTTAACAAATAACAGAGGGTGATGCTTTTTGCTCCCTGTAGTTGGTTTGGTTTTAAATACAGGCCTCTAGAAACTGAGAGAAAAGTCTGCTCTGTACAGATTTTTATGCTCATGAAATACGTTCCAACTACCTCAACAATACTAGTAATACAACAGACAAATATTAAAGTGAAGACCAATCGGTAAAAGAAACCCACATCCCCCCAGCCCGTTCCAAAATAGTGAATAAATCACCATGTACAAACTACCCTCCCAAAAGTGTAACTGGCACTGAAGGATGATTTTGCTAGCTCACATTTCAATCTTGACAATATACCATTGGACATATGTATTTTTTTTTTAAAGACACATACTTTTAACTCCTGACCCACCGCTCTTTACAACACAGAGTAAAATAATTCAACACACACGATCTTATTAAACCTTCTGAATACCAGAATACCAGAGCTTTTTTTCCAGACTTCTCATGGCATAGAACACGAGCTGGTGAATGAGCCAGCCTCAGAATAAGGTGCTCTGGAAGCTTGGAACTGAATATTATGCATCGATCAACAGCTCCCACTGTTCCCTTTGGCCCGCCAGGCTCAGGGGGAGCAGTGCACACACAGTGCTCTGTGTGTGGGATGCAATGCCTGGTTTCCTGCAAACTTCCATCCTGACAGCTGTGGAAGGCATTTTTGTTGGATAGCTGCACTGGCAAGAACAGCGTGGGACTGGAATCCGCTATATATTGATATGGATTTTGTAAATATGCTGGATGCTGTGGAACGTGAGGGTAAAAAACCATGTACATGAAGGAAAGAACTGATTTTCAAAGGATTTATTCTTGTAGATTACAATGAGATCTTATAATGATATCAGTTAAAGCTGAAAACAGGAAAGTGGAGGCGGAGGAAGGATGTCGTAGAAACATTATGACAACATAGTAATAAAATTAAGGAAATAAATATAGAATTATAACTGGCCAGTAACTGTTTACACTGTTCCATACTCCAATGCTAGTGTTTTCACAGAAGATTGCTTACCATATAGAAGTTTGGATAGATACTACATAGAAGTTTGAGATATATATTTTATTTAGATTTGTAAATAAAGATGCGTGTATTTTAATCCATCAGTCTCTGGCTGTTGTCACTGATGTTCAGTATTTTGGTGCTGCAAAAGCTGATTTGTTGAACATCCTGTTTCTGTGAATAGCCCTAAAGGCCTGGCTACAATGTCTGCTTAAATTAAAGAGTAAATTCGACTCAAAATACAATGGATTTTGCATCAACAAAAAAACCAAACCAATCACTCATTTATTTGAAAAATAAACAGTACAATTTGCTGCAGACTCCACTAAACTTACTGCACTGTCCTTTTGCAGCCACACATCTCTCACCTGAAAACCACTGCTTAGGTGGGCACAAAGTTGCACTGGGGATGCAAATTCACAAGCATTAAAAGATGTGAGGAATTAAGAAATTATTATGATAAGGTGAAAGATTGTCAGACATTCCTGGAGATGCCTGTCTGTTCAGTAGAGTGAGTAGATAAGCACACAGATTTTTGCTGAGTCACTCTCAATTACAGTATTAGTCTCTACTGCAAAAATATAACAGAAAAGATGAGCTGTATCCAAGCTTTTTCTGGCATGAACAGACGTGACGTTGATTATGACCCATCTACTTCAAGAAATCCAATCCTATATGACCAAATCCTATTCCAAAAAGAAAACAGACTGTATTTTTATTGGCTGCTGTTAGTTGTAAAAGACAGAGGGCAGATAACACCTAGCAATCAGCAGAAGTTCTCTGGAACTCTGTTTATATGCAGTAGGAACCGTATTTGTGAATGGAAAAACAATGAACAATTTTTTAAAGCAAAATAAACTGCACCAGATACACTACCAGTCACATAAAAATAGACATGAACATGGTAGTTCATGGTTATCCACTATTTCCAAGACTAAAATAAATCACAACATTGTTCCAGCCAGCAGATGCAAGAAGACATTAAAAGTAAGCTAAAAAATACTCTTTTATTCAAGAAATTTTACAATAAATCTTTCAAGTTTGACTTAAAACCAACAAAATAATACTTCTACTTCTGATCTATCTGGAAGGGAACACAGATTGAACCTTTTTTAAAGAAACCTTTTTTTCACAGGAAATAAATTACATTTAACCACCTATGACTGACCATTTATATCATCACCCAAAGTCCTGAGCTCAGAAATCCCATCCAGGTTTAGATCAACAACTTGCAGTCTCAGCCTCTACTGGCATTATTATTTGCTTTTAGCAGAAAGAAGTTAACTAAAGTATTTCTAGGGTGGAAAGACAGTGTTTAGGTACTTTAAAGAAACATCTTCCTTCCAACTCTGCAGGAATATATACGCTGAAATACGAACAACCAAATCTCCTCGTATTTATACCTTTATTAGTACACTATGCAGAAAAGCCAGACAGGTTCAAAACCTAACTCTCTGACCTGGAAATAAGGAGTAGAACCAAGTGATGAAGATGGTGATGAACTTGTAAAAGTTCACTAGGAATCAAAAGCACTATAAATTATCATTTTTATATAAAAGCTTCTAAAATGAACCACATAAATAGGTATGTCTGAGAGTTCCTAAAGAACAGGAAGAGAAAATTATTACCAGTATTAATAGTAGTAGTATTTTGACTTGCTGTTCACTTTTAGATGTTAAACACTAAAGATCCCATAGAAACTCCACAACACTGGAAATACAGGACTAAAAGTAAGCAACAGAAGGTGGTGCAGAGCCTTGAGCTAACATGACACAACTTCTTGAACCCATGGCAGCAGCTCTGCCTGTAGCCGGTATGAAGTACAAACCCTCCTAGACCTCATTCTGCCCAGTTTGGGAACACGAGAAGTCTGAAATGACTGCAGTTTACACTTAATTCTGCAGAAAGTACTGGACACTAATGTTGGGCTTTTTCCTTCCAGCAGAAAAAATCATAGGAAGGAAGTAGTACAGAACGGTTGCTGAAGCAAAGCATTCCAATAGGAAACAAAAATAGTACTTTTAAGTTGTGAGCAATTGATTAAATTTCCAGAGAAATGGTAGATTCCCATTTCCCGCTATCCTCAAACCAATTCTGAAAAATACATTTAAACCCAAAGACAAATCACTGGGCTCAATACAGAGACAGCCAAGTGAAATGTAACTTCTTACAATATACAGAAGATCAAACCAGATAGTCTAAATGTCCCTTCTGGACTTAAAATCTATGACAGAAAAAGAACACCAAACAAATAGAGGAGATGGAAAATAAACCGCAAATCTTCGTTTAAAGAGTTTGTTCCTTCAAACAGAGCTGAATTCTACCCTATAATTTGAGCCCTTCTAATTCTACCAATGGTATGCAATTTTTTTGACATGCTATTTGAAAATGTATTAAATTTTCAATCAAAGTATTTGCTTAAATTAAGAGTAGATAAAATCACAAAGGCAAAATTTACCTTCATTACTAAAGGGTAGAGACTTTAAAATGGCATTCCTTTCAGATGAAGGAAATACATCCTCTTACTAGAGTTTTCTATTAGTGAAATCCTTGAATCCTGCTCTGAACATCCATTGAATTGTGCTTTTGAAGAATGCAAAGATGAATGTCATATTCACTCAGCATCCATAAATCAACTTGAATAATTTAATACCTGTTGAAATTTTCTTCCAATTTATTACATGAAATAATAACATGAGAAGTAATTACAATAAAGAAAAAGTTCAGGTGCAACAGCATTAGTTCAACATCTAGGATCAAGTGTCAGTGGAGATTAACAAATTTCATTCATTTTATCTCCAGCACTGGAGACACGCAGCTCCTAGCTTTAATAGTCAGGAATGTCTGTTAGTTAAATGACTTTGTAAAGGCAGTCAAGTGAGGGCAGACAGCGACAGTTTAATTAGGGAGCTTGCTATAACTCTATCTGGGAGCTGTAGGCACTGGACTAGAACAAGTGTAAAACGGCACTCAATGCTCACCAACCACCCCTGCCCCCCAGCCAGCAAAAACCCTCCAACACAAAAAAACCCCAAGAAGATACTTTTCATGGCAGGTTCTCTCATTTATTCTGGCGTCAGGTTGGCTACAGGTGAACAGGAGCAACGTAACCGCTGCAGCAGAAGAAAGGTGAGGTTAAGAGAGCAATCATTTATCTTGTATTGATTTCTGGACACTATGTCCTAGATACATTCCAAGATAGAATGACAGCTTTCTGTTTTGTGTCGGTAAGAGAAGAAAATGACTAGCACCAGTACCCATTGTTTTCCTATCATATTTCCTTTTAGAAACATGCCACACTTAGATTTTTATTCAGACAAGGAAATCCAAACAAGTTTATCACAGAAAAGGAGGGTTAGGGGATGGTTAATCAGCCATTTGTCTTTGCTGCGGGATAGTTGGGAGTCACAGGGTCAAAACTGAGCACAATTGGACCATTTGGTTTTATCTCAGGTAACCCTACATCTCTGGTAATTGAACCCATTTCACTCGGTCAGAGTTCCTGTCACTCATATTCAATGTCTGTCATTACTGAGAAATGCTTCATGACATATTACACTGACAGAACCACCACTGCAAGACTAGAAAGAATCCCCAGGCAACAGAAGTAGAAGACAATGGAAGCTTCTTTCAGACCAGTGATGTTTAACATTTTATGTGCTGACATTGTGGCTGTAACCACAATATAACAAAAGCCTAGCAAATGGAAGATCAAAAAAAATCCATAGTTTATCTGCTTCAGGGACTAGCAGGCAACATCAGAAATAAAATGAACTGGCAGCTCCAAGGTTACTTGCACATAACACTAAAATCCTTTGAAAAAGTTGTATGTATAAACACACTCAATTCTGGACCTCAATATGACACTGATTTTATTTTGGATAGGGTTTACAGGTATTACACCTCCCTTAACTGTGGGCATCCAAATTCTTTTCTTTCTGCTACAGTTTTTTTATTTAAAAGCTGCAAACAGTAACAGGAGCACGACTTGCACACCTTCTGTTTCACTGGAGACAATGGAAAACAGCCAAGCTTTTCTAACCTCTGAAACGCTCCTGTACATAGAAATGCTAAATGCAAAAATGCCAGTTACCCTCTCACTTCTCAGCTTCACAATCCTTACAAGTGATCCCCTAATTTATTTTCTCTGTGGAGGCATTACTTCCCTTTGCTAGGTCATTGCTGCAGCATCTGACAGGCACAGCACTCACCTCTGCCACACCTGAATTCATCACATACACTCAAGTCAGCTTCTTTAGACCAAACTAATTATTTACAGGACCTTTCTCAGTCCAAGGGCTTAAAATTCTACAATTGGATTACTCAATCATCAACATCCTACTAGCACATTCATTAGAATTCAGGGGATGGAAAGGTGAGACACTTGAATTGGGAGATAGGGGAAACAAAAAAAAAGAAAAGGCAACAAAAGACATTGAAAATTTCTTTGGCATCTTCATGGGTTTAGCTCAATTTTAACTTCTTATAAGAATGCGAAAGAAAGGTACCTAACAAATAATTTAACTGCATCTCTTCAAGTAACTGATGTGAAAATTGCTCTCACCATATTTAAAATTTCATTTTTAAGAACCACCTTTAAACTAAAAGTTACTAGATTTCAAAGACCCTTTGCTAAATACCCAGACCACATCTTAACACTGTATCAGCGACAACTGAATATTTGTAGCAGTTTCTTATACTGCTTAATGATCTACAGACCAACCAGCAAAGAGAAATAATTTCTTTCCATCCTGAGTGCCCTGAACGAAAAATAAACAGGATTAAATTTTGCTCCCAAATTTGGTAGAAGCCCAGAATTTTAGCTGAGATTATTATATTAAACACTTATTGCTTCAAGGCTGAAGCAAAAACCAAAGGAACATCAATAATGTGAACAGTTAGTTTCCATCCTAAGATTATAATGAATTTCACACAGAATAATGGAAAAATATCCCTAAACTAGATATTTCATATTTTATTAAATCAATTTTGATTAATTTATAGGATTAAGCCAAATTTTTGCACTGCTCTGATGCAATATGTGAGTGAATATTTTAAATAAAGGGTTGCTTGGAATTCTGAGATCAATAAGGAACTTTAGCATTATGCACTATCAGTTACAGAAATTGGAATGGAAAAGATAAAGTCATCTTAAACTATGAAATTGCAGCATGAAGAGCTGAGAAGATACTGCCTGAAGTTCATAAAAGTTCTAATATTGAGTGCATTACTTCTAAAGCAACCATTATTTTCACTTTAAGAATAAACTGTATTTCATTGTGAAGTACATTCACACACACAAAAAAAATCTTAAATAGATTTAGAAACTACAATCTGCAGCAGTAAAAGCAGTTAATATGTCCAGTAAGAAATATATGACAAACAGTAGCACAATAATTCAGCCATTAATAAATCTGGCACAATAACCATTATCTTGTCATAAAGTAAGATAATACATCACCAATCCCTCCAAGCTGGACTTTATACTGTATTTATATGCTAAAAGCCTTCTTAGGAGCAGATGCTTCAATTCAAAGCTCCAAAACCCCACTGATTTCGTACTGGTGCTATTCTGCTATTTCTCAGTACTTCTATACATAAAGCAGGGAGCAGGTTTGGGAGCACTGTGGCCAAGAATCAAAATGAATGATATTCAGGTTATAGCTTAGCAGGGAAAAAAAGTGTTGCAACAATTTTTCTAATGCTGAAATACCATTTCACCAAATGTTCCTGTCAAGGCATGGTTTAATTACCTTGGCACCCACGCCACTTATAATCACCTGTCATTAGCACCAACGCTTGCATCTGTTTGCACGTCTGTCAGAAATGCCAGCCCAGCTCAAGCCGAAGGAGAAGACAACTTTTGCTAGAGCTTGACCCCAGATGTGGAAAGCTCACCATAAGCTTCTCCATGTCCAGGGTGAAACATTTCACAAATTTCAGCTGTAAAGAGCAGAGCATTACAATGTTTTTGCCATAATGCTTTCCCAGCATGGATTTTGTAAAGATGAGGCTTCTCTCTTTTTCATTGTCATATATATTGGCAATTTCATCTAGGAATTTCAAAATGCTATATAAGGTAGAATACATAGTTTAACCTCTACTAAAGAGAACTTTCTGGAGGTACACAGCAATTACACTATTGCTCTGATTGTAAAGTTATTTATGATTCAGAAGGACAGGGCAAGACAGGACAAATTCTGAATGATAATCTGGCAAACTCTCCTTACTAGAAGGACTCCTTGTGTATCAACTCCATACACATACCTGGAAATCAAGTGTGCATGCACATGCATGTTGGGTGGTAGGGCAGTAACGCACTAAAATGAGGGGAAGAACCTATTTTGACAGTTTTTATAATTCTAGGACTAGAACTCCTGAGGCAAAATATGGTTTCCATTTTGTCCTATGCAACTGGAACATTCACTCAAAGCTATTCTAGCTAGTTGGCAAATATCTCTAAAACAAGTAAATCACAAAAGCAATTTTATGGCTCAGTCCTGCAAAAACTCTCTGCTGCAGCACTTGTTCTTTAAAAGTCCAGCAAGTTAGCTGTGAATTCAGGAGTGTTCTGAAGGATCAAAACTCTTAATAGGTGTCAGCACTCCAGGGCAATGCCCCACACAGAAGGGATGCACACCTGCCCTTTCCTTCATATAAGCACATCGGTGGCACCCCTGGTATCACTGCATTCTCACTCCTGCTTGAAGGACTGGAGACAGCTTTTTGTATACACTATCTCTAGCAAGCTAAAAAACCTTACACAGAGTTCTTCAGCTGGTAAAGTGAGAAATTTTATTGTACAGTATTTTCGCATCTTTATAATGCTGAAAATAAAAGCTTGCAGATACTACAGAAGCATGCATCTATGGTGAATACTACAATTTAAATATACTTTATATCCTTGTAAGACACATGAAACAAAGCCAAGAACTCTTTGGCTTTACATTCTAGTGAAATCCAAACTGTTCTGAACGATTATAAATGGTTACTGTTTGTCTTGGCTCCTACCTATATCAGATTCAGACTGAAGAATCTTAGTGAATTATAAAGGATAGAGTGGATATTTCTAAATTACAAGACTGCAATTCCAGTGGCTCAGTGTATCAGTTTTCTGTTTCATCTAAGTTTGCTGTGGAGAAAATTGTGGTATCTCACAACAAAGGATCGAAAACATTTACTTTCATGAGCCAAAAGCTTCTTGCCTTGATTATTTTTAAGATTAAACCCCCCACCCTCTCCAACCAAACAGATCAAGATCAGTTACATTTTGTTAATGACTCAAAGGGACATAGGCTACCAACAGAATAGTTACAATAGAATTTAAAGTGCACCCAATCAGAAAGGAATATGATNAGGCTACCAACAGAATAGTTACAACAGAATTTAAAGAAAAGGAATATGACTGAGTTAAATTAATCCAAGGCTAAGTTTTAATTCTGAAGTCATATCTGTGTTTTTCATGTAACTTTTAGGTTTGTACCATTAAAAATTAAGGGGAAGTGAGCACTGCCATTGCATCTTCTCTTTGATGGGGAGATATAATGCTTAGGACTAACAGCCTATCACCAGTTAAATACAGTACCCTTGGTTTACTCTGGAGCTTTTATGTGACATTCATAACTTCTTGGCCAGGTTAGTGAGATGTTAGCACTGCTCACATCCAGAGCAGGAGGAGAATGCAGCATCTGAGAGTGTAACACAGACCAGCAATACCAGCCCGTGTTTCACCTGGAGTCAGTCACCAGCACTGGATTAACAAGTAGGAAAGACATAATCAGTGCATGTCACAATGAAAATCCCTTCCTCTAGGTTTGTACCAAACTCGTAACTGAATAAGAAACACCATAATAACAACTTCAGTTGAAATATAAAGCTCACAGTAATATTAACACTGATTTCCTACAGTCACTACAGTTTGCTGAATGATAAAATAATAAAAATAGAATAGAAAATAAAAATTTTTAAAAAATAGAATAGAATAATAAAAATAGAATAATAAAATTTGTGTGTTTGACATCCAGAAACCAGTTAGAAGTGTTCTAGAGACCAGGGTAACCAATGCTGAGGATCCATGCTTCACAGCAACCCAAGCAAGTCAATCACGATTGCTACCCCTGCTCAGCAATAACTGATTTCCTAGAAAATGTGAGAATCACAGTGCTTAATACAGAACAGGACAGACAAGGATCACTTTTATGCCTAAACTGCACTATAAATTCAGTAGAATATGGACCATACAGTATTCTTCTAAATGCTCCCTCAATCAGCACATGGTCAAAAACTTGAATCACATCATTATTAATTTATTATCAATTACTCTTTATGTTATACCATCTCATAATACATGATAAATATGACTAGACAAGATCAATTAAAAATTCAAAAATGGAAAAAGACGAGGACTAAGGATACATGGATGGCAAAGCAAGGAGGAAGCAGAGAATGAAAAGCTTCGGGGGGAAAAAACCCAAAAACTTCCCCTTATGGCCTTTGCTCAAAGCATTGAAATCTATGAGAAAAATACAAAGAAGTTAAGCTGGTGGGTTTATTTTGGACTAAATGCCAAAGAGTTTTTGAGTCAAATATGACTGTTATTGCAACTGGTTAGACAGAGAAGCTCACTGACTAATAATCATCAAAGACCATGTAAGTTATTCCATTTCTAGAATGCCTGAATTCTGTCTGAATGTGGCTCAGTTCCACGTCCATAAACCTAGAGTTTCCTCCTCTCAATCAATTATTTAACAGCAATTACAGTTGGGATGTTATGTAAGAATCGCCCAATATTCCAGGCCCAAAATTAAGGTGATACACAGCTACCTGAAGCTCATGGGTACTTCCTATCATGAGATGTATTCAACCACATAGAAAAAAAAAATAATCCCTAACTTGTAAAAGCTCATTATGATTAGGCTCTTCACTGTACTATAATTCAAATAATTATTACAAATAACTGTCCCCTAAAAGTAAGCTTGTGGATACAGATTTCAACTGTGAACCATCTGGTTGTAGTTTTCCACCTTCCAGCACGGGTGGTGATAGCAGTCATACACTCTGAAATGAAGTTTTAAATAATTTTATCGATACCCACAGCATTCGAGTAATGAACCCCAGAAGTTTCCACTTCCTAAGATATTTCTGCATTAGAAAAGACAGATGACTCCTGAAAGGTAAGGTAGCATTTCTGCAGCAAACATTACCCCAGTCTAGCACAGGACATAAAACTTGCCATTTGCACCATTAGGTAGCCAGGACAAATGAGAGGCTGGGTGTGATGTATGGCACAGGAAGGCAACCACAGCTGTTTGTTCTGCAGAGGAGGACCGAGGTGCTCTGCACCTGAGTCTGCAAATATTTATTAAGCCCTCAACAGTGAGGTTGTGATGTTCAGAACAGCCACTGCTGAAAACCATTATCTATGGATAATTAACTATGTCAGGACACTGAGGTCCTAACATGAGGTCCTCATAATTCCCCACTAAGGGAAAGACAGTACAACATTATTGTAATATATTAGTAATATTTAAGAAAAGGATCATACTATTTGTGTTTTAATAATGAAGGCTGAATACCATAGCCGGGTTTAAATTAATATTAGTTTCTGATAATGCAGTTTAAGCCAGGCTTAGCAAATTTCCAGTTTGTGTTACTACTAAGCAATGTGATACTGCAACAAACAATGACAACATCTAATAAGAAAATTATTTTGCTTATAAATAAAGCATTTCTGTCCTTGCAGGTTTAATTATATATTAGTAATATAATTTTTTTCTATCATTTCCAGAAGTCTAAACTTGCTGGGAAGAAAAATGAAATTAAAAAAAAAATTCTTATTTTTAACTTGACCAAAATAATTCACTTGAACTTTGGAAGCCCTTGTATTTTTTTTAACCAATTTTTAGAAACAGCTAGAAAAAAAATTTCATCACACAATAAAAAGGCTTTTTGACACATGAAGACAAAAGCTTCAGGCCGTTTATTAAGACTACTTCCTACTGTGTTGGGCTTTGTTTTATCTCATAATTAAAATCACACCTGAGCTGGGCCATCTGTGAGAGTGTATTAAGTTTCTTACAAAACATGAAAATCCTTTCATTTTTTCCATACAAATGCCAATAAATCTTGTAGGGTTATTTTTTTGTGTGTGACACAGAAAAATAATATGTTTAAATAAGGACCAGGCTTTGAGCAGAAAATATGAGCAGGCAAACAAAATTATTTTTCTGTATTTATCTTCAACTGCCCCCATAAGAACTGATCCATTTTTAAAAGTTGTACACTTGAACTTTTTAAAAAAAAATTGACAGCATGTTGTTTTATTCCAGTTTATTTTGTAGGATAAATATAAGAAATAGCAAAAATTGAAGGAAGACTTTTCCATATCAGTTAGCAATTAAGACTGTGCAAAAAAGTCAGTCAGCAGTTTTTGAGATCACCATTTATGTTAGCATGCTAATGCATACGCTAATAGATTCCAGTGAGAAAAAAGAAAAGTTACATATTTCATAAACACAGGTATGTCATCAAGTTCAAGGGAGGTTTGGTTTTCTTTTGCTGGATTTTTTGTTTGTTTTGGCCACTTTGTCTGTTTGCTTTAAAATACCAGGATGAGATACCCAGAGGATTTCCTTGTACAGACATTGTACAGAGCCAGAAATCCTAAGTATAGACCAAAACCATCAATAGAATGTCTTCAGCAAAGTATTCTGTGTGCAGTTACACTGAATGACCAATGGCAAGAGGACCTGAATTCATGCTGAAAGTCAGAGAAACACAGTAGCTTGCCTTGAACATGTGAAAACTCACATACATGATGCTATTTATATTGTTTCAAGCTATTTTCCTTCAAAGAAACTATAAATGTTCTTGAAATTATCTTGTTTCATGCTTCTGCTGAGTCAGGAACCAAACACATACCAACATCCTGTTTCTTAATCATGTAACTTTGATTACCCAATTAAATTTGCATAACATTATGGTAGTCAAGCAATACTACTCAAAGTTCTCTCTCCAATTATATCACAGCTAATTCAATCCGATTTTGTAAAAAACAATTTCGCAATACTTCATAGTTCTCTTTCCAAATGCAGATTTTCCCTATCAAAGTTGGACAAAAGCTAAGAAATAAATGCTCTTTATTCTGAAAAAAAAAGCTTTTCTTATTCAACTGCATAAAAATTTTTTCTCATATTTAAGAGAGAATTACTTTGGTAAAGATCATTTTATGTGTCAAATGAAAACCACAAAGATTTCTCAAATCAGATGCATCTCTTTCTGCAACAATATCACTATCAAAGTCTGAGATTCCATCACCAGAAAGTGTGAAGGAAAATTTGCCAGGACCTGTGCAGCAATTCTGTTCTCAATCACACTAACTTAAATCAAGAGTAACTCTCTTAAACTCAGCAGTATTGCACTGGTGCAAAATCAAGCTGGGAAGAGACGGTGATGACAATAATCCAGATACTTTCACATGATTTTAAGCAAAATAAACGTTAACGTTTTGGATACTCAGCAGTCAAATTATCCCTTATGAAACCAGTATGGGACATCTGAATTCTCAGACCTCTCTCCTGTCCCCAGCCCTCTGAACCTACACAAACTCACGAGAATTACACTGCAGCAGCTGCAGACACCCCCAGCTGTGATGCAGAACCCTAAGTGGGAGTTACCCCACAACGGAGGAATTGCTTTGACAATATTTATGGATAATCTCTGTACACAGGCTGACATCCTACACTGTAGGAGATAGTAACACACACAACCAGGTGAAACAACTCCACATTAAATGGGATATTCTAGCAACACCTAGAACTTTCCCCCTTCTCTTCTGTGGGAGACAAGGAAAGAATGAAGCCAAAAAGGAACTTTGAGAAGCAACATCTCTGGGTCTACTCTCAAGGAGATCCTGTTTTTACACCTCGCTTTGCCCACGGCTCTGCCTAATGTGGACCTTTTCCCTCTAAATAAACAAAACAAATAGAAATACAGGGTTCTGGTCAGTTGAAACTTAGTTGTTTCTTCTGGGAATAAAGCAAAATGTCTGCTGTTGGCTCCGGGAAAAGGATGGGCCTCTAAAAGATATCAAAAGGCACATTTACTGTAAATTCCAAGGGGAAAGAAAGAAAGAACATACATTAAAAGTGTAGTAATTTTCAGGCTCTAATGAGCCTTTTTTCCCCCTATTCAAACATTTAAGAGGTCTAATTTACAATGTCAGCACTATTTTGAAAATGTTTTCTTCCCTGTGTAACGAATAATCAAAAATAATTAGAACTGAATGAAGACTGTCAAAACAAACCAACAAAATATATTTTGATGAATTATCCTTACTGTTTTTCATTATTGTGTTTGTTCATTTTCTCCTCAATTGAATTCATAACATTTACTCATTCACAATGGGTCTGTACATTCACATCTGCACAGTGGTTGCCTATGGAAAAGTATCAGCTTTCAGTATTCCTTCTCATGTGCCTTCCCAGCTGTAAATGAGGTTAGGAAACAACACCATTAACACAGAAGGCCTTTCGAAAGGTAAAAGAGTGGAAGAATAAAAAGCCTCTCAGGAAATTTGATTTGCACTTTGGTTTTATTCTTAAAGGAACACCCAAAGCTTAACAGCATTTAAAACTATTGAAATATGAAATATTAAAGGAAGAGACAGCAGGATAAGGCATTATATTCTATGGTAGTCCTGTATTATTACTATAAAGAGCAGAATAAAGCATTATAGTAATAATAAAAGTGTGCTACTAAAATATAAATAGCACAGAATGCTGATCTCATTGTTCTGAGCAATGGGCAGCTTTATTTTTATTATTCTCCCCCACTTTTATTTCTTTTCAAGAAATGAGTGTTTGCAATTCCTTCAGCAAAAAAAACCAGGACACACACACAGATGTCATAAATAATGCCCATATAAACCCATGCTAATTTATTTAATGTGAAACTCCAACACAAATTACTTAGCAGTGAAATTGCACCTCCTCTTATTGTGTATGCGAAATAAAGGCGAACAGATGTGCTCTTCCAGACCAAGCTATTGCTACAATTAAACCAACAGTCATTTTACAAACCAGCGAGCTATTTCATGTGCCTCTACAGCACTAATCATCTTTTCTCCATCACCCCAGCCCAACAGAAGAGCGAGTTATTTATAGAGTTATCTATCTTGCACTTTGCAGATGATGCCTAACATTATGACAACAGTGAAAAGGTCTCCGTACCTGCCTACCTAAAACAAGTTTCTGTAAAGTAATGAATAGAGACAGCTTGGGGACTATCCACCTGCACCGCCTGCCTTTTACTGCCTGCAAAGTGAAACCACAAGGGACTGGCAGAAGGTACTTGTCTGACAGGGCCAGGACAGCCTTTCTCCTCAGTGACAGCCTGGGCCTCGCCTCTTAAACCTGACCCACCATAATTCCTTCACAATGCAGCAGCCAGGCAGCTGACAGTAGCAGCTGCACCTCCTAAGCGAGATGGATGGAATTTTCATAACTAGTTCCCCAAGTTACATTTTACCTTCAAGATAATTTATGAGCTGCTGTGGAGCCTTGAAGAGACAATATGCTTGCCATAAAATTAACTGTAACAGTCTTGTAGGTTATAATTAACACTGGGAGGGTAGCACCAACTGGATGAAACACATGGCATAATTGATGGTGAAACTGGAAATTAAGGAAGCTAACAATATCATTACTGTGCACATCACTTTAGTGAAACCTATGCTTTCCAGGGGTTAATTACAATCCCCTTCCAACGTACACACTCTGACGGGGAGTGGATGAGTGTCACAGCTAGGAGGAGGCAGGTTTGCTGGCAAGGCCACCTTGCACCTGGACTGATGTATATATTGTTTTTTTTTGCCTGGAAGAGATATACATGTCAAAGCAGCAGCACCAGCACCTGAACATCTGGCAGCAGGCACACTGTAGCTTAGAGATAGATGATTGCTCAAGCCTCATAGAATATTTCATTTTCGCTGCAGCCAGCAGACTTAATGGCAAAGAAGAAAAAATCCTCTGTGAGATTTCACTTAATGACACACATTATTAATTTAAATGACTTGAGCAAAGAAAAACATTTAAACTTTATATTGCTGTAACTTAGCAGCAAATTAAGATTTTTTTTTCATCAACGTATTATCATCTTGGTTTATTACATTAGTCTTTAGAAACATGCAGAGCAATCTTTTTAGAATCTCACCTTTCAAGGGAATACTGAAGATGCAATGCTAGTGAGCTAGTTAATCAGAAATAATATTATAAACTGCTGCCATCTTTGGGAAAGCAAACATGCAATTCATGTACCTGTAACTAAGACTCTACTCTCTAGCCAAGGCTTAAAGAATCATTAGTGAAATGTATCTTTTTGAATCTCTCAAATTATTTTAATGAAACTTTTTTTTCGTCCCTGGACAACATATGTGAAAATGTACAGATAAATGATGCAACAGTGTCACCTACAGGCAAGCAACACAGTCAGAAACCTCCTCCAATATTGCACCCTCTTTCCTCTCAAATCCTTCTCCTCCCCTCCTTTCCCCTCCTCCAACCTTCCCCTCAACCCCTAATAATACACACCTGGATTTGGGGATTATCCATATCTCCAAGTGGAAAAAGAAGGGCAAATACCTAAAGTGCTTTCAGGATGGTCTAATATAAAATACTTAGATCTTTTATGCAGTAAACTATGCCTTACAATAAACATGGTGTGCAGCCAGCAAGTCATCTACACTGGAGTGGGTACTTGGATTATTTCACCTCTCCTGTGCACTTGCTCAAGGCCACATTAACTAGGTGGTCAGAAATAATACTGATTAAAATATTTTTCGTATCTCAGGAAGACCAAATGCTGACATTATTAAATATGAGAAAATAAAAATGAGAACATGTTGACTTGCTTTAAAAGTACTGGCAAAAATTGTAACAGTATTGTCCAAATTTGTACAAAAAAACACCCTCCAGCATAATTTGGCACTAAATCTAACTCCAGCATATCCACAGGCATAACTGATGGATCCATTCAGCTCACCCTTGCAGAAAAGGTAAAACACCCTCTTATTGGTAGCTCTTGGAATTCTCAGAACTCTCGTTTTCCAACAGAATACTCTTCTGGTACTGCTGCCCTCACTTGAACACTCATTAGACTTTTCTTGGCTTCTCCCACAAACCCTGCATTTTGAGAACCTGTTTCTTAATCTTTTATATACTGTTCAAGACACCTTTTAGTTCCAATTATTTCTCTCTGTTTCTAATCATATCATTGATGTCCACCATTGTTACTTTAACACCCTTCCTCCCATGAACCCATCTGCTCCACCCCCAACCCAGGCTAGACAATCTCAAAAATACAGCAGTATGGAAATATGAGTGCTCCATGGCATACCTCTGAAAGAGCTCTCAGTTGGCTAAGTTACAACAGGATTTTCTATTACTATTACATATGCTCTAAGCACTGTTCCCATTTGGGGCTGCTGTCATTTACCAAAATAAGACAAATAATATGAAAACAATGTATGGTCTGTAACAGGTCCCCAAGTTCTCTGTTTTTACAGAACCTCTTAAGCTTAAAAAATGTCAACTTCCCTTTTTTGCTATTTTAAAACATCAGCACAGTTTATAATTTAATAATTCCACAGCAATGATACATTAAGTATTGAAAATTCAGACAAAATAAATGGAACAAATAATAGTAGCCAAATCAAACTCTTCAAATGCCCAAAAGATCTCATTAGTAGTGAAAATAAGCAAGTAACTAAAATCTCACTCTCCAGTTCATCTTAGTTTCTCAGATTAGCTGATACACCTCCAAGCCATTCTTTGACCTGTCTGTGGACAGCACTTTCCTCTTGCCCAGGAATTCACCCTCTCTCCCAGCACATGATTACCTGCATGTGCTACCATAACTTTAATACAAGCAAACTGTAGAGCAATGCAGCAGCCTGATCCTCTTTTTGCCCACAGCCATCCATGACATTCATTGGCTTATCACCACCTCACCACCACGACCTAGACTGCTCAGAGCATTGACAGCATCCTGCTCAGCTTCAACATCCTTTTAATTTTTGGCTGCTCCAGAAGTGCCAGCAAGGGCACCAATTAGTGTCAGCTGCAGCAGTTGCTTTATGTGATATACACACCTGCCCACCAGGGCTGGAGAATCAATGCGTTTTACATAGGCCATCAAACACAGATACCCAGTGGGAATAATCTTTGGCACTACCTACCTGAACCATATTTAAACTTCTGACCTGAAAACAAAAGGCTTTGTATTTCATTGCCAATCCCTGGAGCCATCAAGTTCTATGTATGTGGAAAAACTTTAATAACACAAGGCTGACAGCCTTTAAGACCTAAGTCATGAACTTCCACAAGCATCTGCTCCCTTACACTCGTGGTATGAAATGATCAGCACCATTTGGCTTAAACCCTTTAAGTTACCCTCTGTTTTGTTACCATTGGTAATGTATACAGATTATTTAACTCGCCTCCAAATTAAACTTATTTGATTCAGCTTTATGACAGGTCAAGTCCTGTTTGAATAAGGCTTCTTTTTCCAGAAGAGAGAATTCTATCTTTAGACTCTTAATTTTAAATGTCTAGTTTTACACAAAGTTTGAGCTAACAAAAGGTTTGCCAGTAGTTTAATGGATGTTAGACACCACGGCATTAGCACATTTTGCTGAAGGCAAAGGGAAGTATGGATTGATACTGCAGAAGAAATAAACCTCGGTGGATAAAGTAAAATAAATCCATGATAACTTTTCATTCACTGGACCACTCACACCTTATCCCTAGTCTATAACACCAGGTCTTTATCTCATGTGGGCAGCTACAGAGCACAGTATAAGACACTGAACTTTCCCAGCTGTTCTCCTTTTCCCCTGCCTCTGGTAGACACCATTCCCTCCTACAGAAAGGATGACAGCTGATGCAGCTTCGTGGTTCAACTGGCTGATGATGTGGCTAACACTCGGTCTCCACAGATTAGAAATTTGTCACCTCTGTGATCTAGTCAATCTCCAGTATCCTGCAGCCTGGAAATGCAATAATCTCCATTTCCAGCATTCAGGTCTCCCAATGGTAGTGAACAAATCATTGTCAAGCCACTGGAAAAACAACACTATCTTTCTTGTACTGCAATTATGAAAGCTTACATAAATAAGGAAATGTCACCCATGCTGACTTTAAAAGCCTGTCCAAGTAAAACCAAACATAAAAATCATAAATCATTGAATAATCTCTGATAGAGTGGGAAAATACTTCGTCATAATTTTTTTGGAAGTTTTACTTGCACTATAAATAAGGACTAAATTTGTGTCATTTGCCAGTTTTGGAAGTGCCACTGAATTATTCGAAAAACTTATTTAGCACAAGAAGAAAAAATCAAATCAAGAAAAAAAAAGAAAAAAAAGAAAAATGTCAAAGAAGTTTCATTTGGTAGTTATTCAGGTGTAGGGTGATGCATCTCTCTATGGTTTTAAGAAATGAACCATTTAAATTAAACTAAAATGATAAACACTCAGTGTAAACAACCCCCACAAAGTGCCTTAATGACAGAGTCTGACAAACAAAAGCCACACACAGAGACACAGAGCTGAAGTTCTGCAACTTTTCTTAGACTGCCCTGTAATACCATTTGCTTTAGGTTGCTACACCATATAACTTTTTTGCACCATATTTACAGTGCATATAGTGACATGACAAGGTAAGAGGCAGGATTTTCTGTAAGTTGCCACAGCTTGTAAACAAACAGTCTTTCCAAGGGTAAAGGGTCAAGACAGTTTCAAAGGAACAGCTAAACAGCAGCATTTAATGCAGCTGCATTTCCATTGTTCTGTAGAGTACTTGTACCTATTGATCCCAAGCTTGGCTGCTTCAAAGACTCCTCCATACAAGGAACACAGGTGAAAGACAGAGGCAGAAAACAGGAAGGGTCATGAGGAGCAAAAGAAATCTGGCAATAAGCAACTGGAGAGAAGTCAAAGGTCAATCAAGGCAGCTGATGTCTAAGCATAACTACAGCAGGAGACCTGACAACTTCATCGACGTTGCAGTGTTTTCTCCACTCATTTGAAAGCTGCAAGGTTGGTTTTCAGTCTGACTCCAAACATCTTCTTGATTAACAAACAGTATTCAGGATTACTGAGCCACAATTTACCTTCTGCACATTGTCTAGGTATATTTACATTCTGAAAACCTGTTTAAGTTACATACTGGGTGCTGTACAGTTTCATTTTCTTCTTTTAAGGAGTATTCACACAAATAAAATCTGAAGTATGAATGTCAAAGAATCCAAATGGAATTTTCTTTTTCTCCCTGTGATTTCCAAAATAGTGAATCAAATTTTTGGTGTATGCTCATTCCTACTTACTGAGACACATTGTTCAGAGAGGAGAAGTGTTATCAAAAAACACACTGAAGATCACACAGCTGTATGTACTGAGATCCTTTCTAATTTCAGAAACATGGATACTGGATTCCACAACGTGGAAAAAACAAACCTGTCATTCTCACATTACACCAAACAACTACAGGTTTTAAACAACCCAAATACTTGCCCCCCACTCTCTGGCAAACTTTGATATCTCTGCAGTTTGTCTGTAAAATCTTGGGAACTCTTATAGCTCCTATTGCAGAAATTTCTGAAGAGTTCACATTATTTCATATACTTATATCTTGCCAGGTCTGTGAGAGTTTAAAAAAATTTCAGTATTTGTCAACTAGTCTTTCAACTGGTATTATTACATTTCATTTAAAAAACAGCATTCACGAGTTCTTGACAATACACAAAGCCTGTGACAGAAATGAAAAAAAAAAGCTCTGATTTTCCCAAAGCCCATGTTAACTTCTTAACCCATCAATATTTCCCCTGTATGGCAGAAACACGGTCCTTCTTTACATCAAAACCACTTTCCCCTACTAGAGCTAAAAAGGGTAAAATCTACCTCAACAACCTCCTTAATTATGATCTAAATTTCCAAGATACAAGGAGGTTAGGCAAAAGAAGAAAAAAAAAAATTTATTCAAAATGGAAAATAAAATATATAAAATTTTCCAGTTTGTACTTTATTTAACATGCACACTATTTTAGGATTCCACTCTAAGAGTCTTCATTTTTCTCATAGAATTGAAGAGTGTTATCAGAGATTAGGACTCAGTTTTCCCACTAGGTATTTATAATTTATACTCCTATATAAATATTGACATAAAAATCCAGATTTCACTGTTGAGAGCTAAGACTACCTCCGCAGTATAAGTGCTCACTGTAGCTAGAAAAAAAAAATACATACCTTAAAATTGTTACGTCAAAATTATGAGATCTAAGAAAAAGTTTGACAAACAAAAAATGCTGAGGAATTATAGCTCACATCTGACTTGAAACCTGAAGCTAATATGATTTGCCACAAGTAAGAGGTTCTTTCTTCCACTGCCACAAAAAAATACAAGAATATAACAATTCTAGAAATACAGTGATGTGGTCTACAAAATAGTATGAGTTATAGAATGGCCCCATTAAAAGAGATTTTTTACTGTGTTATTTTAGTGATGCACGGTTATAAGTTATTGGTTTTTACAAGATACAATCAATTAACACTTTTCTGTTGTTTATCTCATGAACCAGAAGAATTTTGTGTTTACTTTGGCACAGATTATTTATTAAATGTTTATTCTGTTTTCACAATGTCAATTTGTCATTAGATGATTTAGAGAGAAGTTCAGATTTCAGAATTTGGATAAGCAGCACAACTGTGAAAATTCAATAATCATAAACAATTTTATCAAACTTTCCACTTCACTATGTCTTTCTCCAAAACTTTATATTTTCCAGTATCTGGCTGAATTTCCCCTAAGAGAAATGATACAATTTCACCGAGGGAAATAGCAAAATGGACATCCGAGTCTGTGTCATAATAAAACCATTTTGGACTAATAAAATTTTTTGATAAAAAAGCCCATACTTTAGTAATGGTTTAACTGAGCATATTTTTTCCTAGCAGTCAATATTTTCAATGCAGTTAAACACTACCCTTTAAATTAATCTCTTGTTGATTTATTGATGACAAATTAGTTTGGTACTTAATGTATCTCTATGAAAAATACAACAAAACCCTACTAGCAATTAAGTGCAATATGTCGTGCAAACATTAAAGACAATGGTATTATAACATGATACAAGTTCTACTAGGAGAAATAAGAGCTACAGTTTTATTTAACTATAGCCCGGTTCTCTCGGGCACTTACTGATCAGGAAAAGTGCAACATTCTCTCTTGAAATTCAAGTACTTTTTTTCCCCCTTGTTTCTTTGTGATATAACAACTTTTCTGGTTCCAGTTAAAAAGTAAAATAAAAAATGTCAATAACATCATCAACAGGGAAAAATATTAAGACTTTTTTAAAAATGAATCAGGTGCAGATATTGAACTGTACTTTCTCATCCTTTGTCTCACTTTTCAAATGATAATTTCTTCCACAGCCACCATTAAATCTTGATCTATTCCAGCTCTCTGTATGGGTCATTGATTCTAGATGTACCATGGTTATTTTTAAATGTTTCCCTTTCGTAGAGAAAAAGAGGGCTGTCTAGAGCCAGATGGGTAACTTCACACTTCATTTATCAAACCCAATGCATCAGACTCCACCCTCTCTTTCCCACTATTGCTGTTAAATTTCCATATAATTTGGTAACAATTTTCATTATCATACAGTGACCCTAAAAAGTCTATCCAGGTTTGCATGGTTAGTCCAAAACTCACAGCTGTTCCCTTCACCCTCTATTTGTTACAGTAGAATCCGAGGCTCCCCTCAATTTATAAGCTGAGGAGTGACCTTCTGTGAGCAGAGGTCAAGAAGGGGTCAGTTCAAAGGGCTAGAGCAGCTCTTTAGCAGCTATAACAACCTGTCCATCAGGCACTATCACGCAGTATAAACAAATCTGGGGCTTTGGAAACTCTGGACCATTTCTGTTAACACTCAGAGGACATGCACTGAGTCCTACCTGAAGTATTTTGGATCACTACCACTCAGAGAACAACTTGAATCCCTGGAAGACCTGCTCAGATACTTAAGATACTGATGACAACTTTGCATCACAAGTCTGTGAAATGGTGAGTGCAACACTGAGCACACTGCCTTGGGTTTTGGGCTGTGGAGCTGAAATAAAATCTTAAATAGTCATTTCAGTCTGTTAATGTGCAGAAACACTGGTACAGCTTACAGCAAATAACACGAGAATATGCTTGAACAGAGTAGGTACAAACCAGAACAGTTCATATGCCTTTTTCTGGAAAAGGCTAAATTTCCAAAAGTTCAATCAGTTTATATCACCAGTTCCCAACATGTACAGTGTTTTTTTATTTCAGGTGTTAATGACACAAATAAAACACAAGAAAGAACAGAATGACTACATAACTCTACAAAGACCAAGTGCAGAGTGAAGTTTTCTGCCAGCTGCCCTCCCTTCATTGACCTAAATTTCTTGAAGTTGTACTGTTCATAATCTGCTCTCTAATGCACAATGTAAGGTAATTAGAGTCATCTGTATTTAACTTCCACAGGAAAAAAATTCTATTATCTAATCTAGCTGATCCCCTGATAGCCTGTTGAAAGTAAAGTACTGTAACCTATTGCCTGCCCTTTGACAAGTGCTAATTATTTCCTGTCCAAGCACATTTTTCTCATGTAATTCCAAAGTACACAATGGACTGATCTCTAAAACATGGGCAGCCCTGCTCGTAGCACGGCGGACGTTTTATAACTTTCAGCACCGTGTGCTCCATGGCTGCCACAGCCAGTGTTTCATTCCAGACACGGAGCTGGGGCTTTGATGGAGCCAAGCCAGGGGTAAGGTAACAGCCTCTTTCTGCAGATCATACGGATGAGACTCCCAGACAGGTCACTGGGATGGGAAACATCAAATGGAAAGAAAACGGATTACGGATATTTAATACTCAAAGGACGCTTTCTTTCAGAACTTTCAAGGCACAATGCTCTTGAAATTTTCTTTCAGGTGTTTGGTTTTAAGAAGGCCTGCACTTCGTCTGGTTGTGCCTCTCCCAGCCCCCAGGAGCTGCAGCTTTGCTGTGCCAGAGGCTGGGCTACGGCTCCAACTATGGAATTTTCCCAGCCCCGGAGCTCCCTGCGAGCGAGGCCAGGAGCACTGAAACCCACAGCACTTCTAAATTAATCACAACTGCCATCATTTCTGATGACTCTGTGTGTTAGGGAATCATCGTTAAACAAAATGAACTCTGGAAAGGTATCCCACTCATTAGGAACTTCCTATTCTGTTTCACAACGAAGATGCACATGTCCCACAGAAAAGCTTTAAGTGATTTCCTCTGTTCCCAACAGAGCTAAAACATCAGGATTATTTAGTACATACAATGGTGGAAGGCAAAAAACCAAATAAACAACCCCCCAGAAAAAAAAACACAAAATCAACCAATCGAAAAACCAAATAAAAAACCCCCAACAAAACCCCCATAAGAACCCCTTAAATTGCTCAAGGATTAAAATGTAAGCCTCACATAATAATATGGAAAATATTTTAGAGCCAGCTTACTCTGAAATCTTAAACAAGTAGCATACAAACAAACATTCCATACTCACAAGAACACAAACTTCTACAACACAACCTGTAATTTGTAAAATAATTACATGTATTTATGTTCAATTTTTATCAAGTTTCTAAAATGTTTCAAATTCACTTGCTATCATTATTTGGAGCAGCAAAGATGCTCAAGTGTCAGACCCAAAATCTACAGATAACATTATAAAAGCAATCTCATAGAGTCTTCAGGAACTACACCAGCAAAATCCAAGAGATTTCCCTTAACTGTAATATTTAGTGCAGCTAAAACAATCATGCCAGTTAAATGCTAAATTTGCATAACAAAAATCTGATTTAAAAATACTTTTGACTAAAAACTGTATTGAATTGCAAGTAAGGAACATCTCCTAGTTTTAAACAAAAGCTGTATATTTGGCAGAAAAATTTCACAGACTAGTAGATATTTTATATAAATATCAAATAAGAAAATGGTAAGAGAATATAAAATTAGTATAAACCTGTAACTGTTAGACATGGGTGTGAAAAAAGGTGACATCAACTCATTGGGCAGCTAAAGGGAAGAACATAAGGTGGAACATGGTGGAAATTTTCTTTCATTCACCTGTTTCTGAACAAACTACAAGTATGGTATATCTGGTGCTTCTGAAAGGCATTCAGCTGATTACGTACCAGAAACAGAAACCTTTCCAAATAGAAACATAAACAACTTTTTACCACTGTTACCAGCACCTCCTGATCTCTGGCAGTGAGCTCTCTAAGAACTCGGGTATAGTAAAACAGTCACACAATATGAATCCCAGCAGTGCACACTTACACCTTCTCACCCAACACCACCCAGGTAACACCAGTAGGACACCACAGGGAAATGGGAGGAGCAGGAAGAAAGCAGCCAAAAAGTGCAGTTTTAGAGACCATACCAGCCAAGAGCTCGTATTGTCAGCAGTTATGTGGAAAACCTGAGGGCACTTAGGTGGCACCACTCCTCAAATCTGAGTGCTGCCTACCCACCTGGGCACTGTGTGAGCACAGTAAGGGAGCAGCCTGCCCCACAGAAACATGGACTATCCCATTCAAGGAATTACTATTTGAACAGTGAAAATTTAGAATTTTTTTTAAAGCATCACTTTTCCCCACTCAAGGGGATTTATAAGAGTATTTCTCACCTTGCTGTCCATTCTTTACGTAGCTTTTGTCTCTCCTTAAGAAGTAGCAGGAAGCAGCTGATGGTCTCATTCCTTTGTTCCTCAATTTGTTGCTCTTTTCTAACTTCAGAGAGGACCAGACTTGTCTTAAAGGGAGGAAACACATAAAAATTATAATCTAGAAATAGAAAACAATGTGTAAAATTAATAAAAAGCCCATAAGCAAATAAGGACAGTAAATCAATAGCTTTTTTATTACAGTTCCACTGCTGACAAATCAATACAGTAAATGATGGTTAGAAATGGCCACCATATATTTGGTATTTAATCAATATACATGGCACATAAGGTAAACCTTAAAATCTCATTGCCTTAAGTATCACAACAAGACATTGTGTATTCTAGCCCACATTTTCTTGAGGCATAGTTATTTCCTAAATATTATCTTGTATCAAATAATATCAGAAGCATTTTCCTCAATGTAGCATTTGTTTGGGGGATTTCATTCTCCCTTTTGGTCCTTGGTAAAGCTATTGAAGAAAATACCTGTTTGTATTGTACCTTCCGAATGGAATTTTTGCTGATGTCGCTGTGTTCTCTTTATCATTAAATACTTCAGGAAAACAAGAAATACAGTCTTTTAACATATGGAATAAATTAAAATTTGCTAAAAATATACATATATTTATACACATGCAATGGATTTAAGTAATCTGAAGCAGGCTGACACTCAGTCTCTGCAGATCAAACGTTCCTGGCCTTCCCAGACGTTGTGCTGACAGTTAATGCTGATGTAAAAGAACTGGAGATGTTCTTACCACCCTTCCACCGAGCTGACTGCAGATCCCTCCCTCCATCTTTGCCTACTAACTCATGCACCATGTTCTCCTCTTCTTTCCCTGCACTTGCCCGTGTCTGCCAAGCTGGGAAGGAAATGGTTGATGCTCAGCTACCAACCAGTCTTACACCTACCAGTGCCCACGGGCTCCTCGATGTGCAGCAGTGCCACCATGGCAGAGACTGAGAGGCTCTTCAGTGAAGACATTATACTGCCTTTTTCACCTTTGCCAGCCTCCAACATACACGGAATTATTTTTTATATTCTAACCTTCACTCACATGTAGTGCAGATGTACCTAAATGCTTTTGAGAAGGATGACAGAACAGACTGAATTCTTGCACAAACCTGTTATCTTTTCACAGAAAAGGAGGCAAAAAAAAAAAAAAGTTTTTCACCTGGGAAGTTGTGCATTTGAGTTTGAAAACACAACTCAAACATAACCAAGAGCTGCAATCCCAATTCCCAACATAACCTCCTTTATTGGAACGTAACAAAACACATGGCATATTGCCTCCTCCTCAACATCACACACACATTACATTCTTTCCTGCCCAACTAAAATTCCTCTGGGAATTCTGTGAGAGAAATGATTGTTATCCTCAGTTTTTGAAAACAGAGAGACCTATCCTCATTCTGATAATGTTTTTTCCCACAACAATAACATGCAGATTATACACTTCTTAAGCTATGTAAAGTAGGAGTAGCACTGCTACTGCCATGGTCGTTCCAAGAGAGAAGCATGACTGGGTTCACAGAGACAGAAAATAACTTTATTTCACCAAGATCACATAACAAAGAACAAAAAGTATTTTTCTCTCCACCTCCCAGCTCTATCAGTGGGCCTACCAAAAGGCATTACCCCATCATGTGGGACTTAAACATCAAAAAAGAACATTTTCTTGTAAAAACCCAAAATGTTCAAAACTCTGTCTATACAGATCACATTCTTGACCCTGCTTTGACATTACAAAGCAAACAAAAAGCCAGAAAGCGTTTTCAGATAAGGATTCCCTGACATGGGTTTCCCTTGCGCTGACCTACAACATCTTTTCCACAAGCTCTAATATCCGCCAGCTTCAGCAATCCTGACCTTAGAGCCTCACTTCCAGCAGCTGCACAGTTTAAAGCAGGATTTGATAGAGGACTTCAGCAAGTGAGAGCTCACTCACACGAGGTGATGTACATTCTTTAATGGTGCAAATTAACACTCCTTGTCATTCACAATAAATATACCTACTAAGGCTTTAACTTTTATATTCATCACGTACAAGGCTTGACAGAGCACCACAACCAGAGTTTACCTCTGTATTATAGGATGATAAATAATACTGTAGCCATACAGCTAGGCTACAGTCCACCAATATTTCCCTTTCAGAATCTCTGGATGGCCACTTCAATCACAACGGGAGAGGAAAATCCACTGGTGATGGTGACATATCTGCTTTTCTCCAAGACTTCAGGAAAGTCCCAGGTTTAATGATGCTATGCCTCACAAAGCTAAAAGTATAATTATTTGCTGCAACAAACATTAGGATCCCCAAAATAAATGATTCACAAAGTGCAGAGCATGGAGAACTGGTAGTTGCTAAAGAATGCTCAGTCAAAATCTGATGAAAAGGTGATGTTAATAGAGCATTATCAGTCAGAGATGGGTGATCACTTCTGCAAGTATTTGCAATCACATTGTATGTGACATTGTATGAATTCTGTTGACCTGGTCAAATTACAAGTTTGGTCCCGACTTTCATTAAATAAAGTCCCCTCCATTTACAGAAACATCATGATTCTGGAAACTGAACATAATTTATTTTTTACTGAGAGAACAATTATACTGCTCCGGCCTTCTGTTAACACCTTGCATTTATGTGGTGATGTACATGGCTCAAGTCAAACGCATGGTTTGACACTGACATCATAAACGCTTCTTTATTGAGCCCTGTGAGTACAGTCACAGCTACCTGGAGGGTGAAATAGTATTATTACGCAACATACAACAACAATACAGAGCAATTTAACTGATTTACTTGTTTTCTAAGAGTGCTGAAAGGGCAGTAAGGTCACCTGGAATGCCAGTGAAGGGCTTGATGTGTAGCTTTTATAGAGGCAGTTCTTAATAACTTGCTATTCTTATAATCACAATAAAAATATCGAACTGTAACAAATAAAGCAGCATTCCGGGTAAAATAATATTATAAAACATGTTCCTTTGAAAGTTTTCTTTTCCATGTAACTTGTTTTGGGATTTATTTTTAACAAGGGGATTCAATATATACCTTGACTGATAAAGGTCAAGGGTTCAAGAAACTCGGTCAAAGATGTTATCAGCTGGGAAAGCCATTTCCTCACATCAACACTGATAAAAATCCATCAGAAACCTGGCTGATACCACCCCTGCTCTAAAGAGCAGGAATGACCTTCTTTTGAACATCACTGTAGTTGCACATCCCATCAAAGAAAATCTGATCTTGTGTCTCAATTCTTTTAATGACAGATAATTGCCTGCAGAGGCCCCCTTTGCCCAATGCTGAGTGAAGCCTTCACAATTCTGAACTGGACTCAGCACTGACTCAGTGTTTTTCAGCACACTTGGGACTGCAGGACAGCAGAATAAATAAACAATGCAACCAGCCCTACAGCCTGTCTTATCTCATCCTTGTGTTCACAGAGATTCTTGAGAGTGGTAGTGTTTACAAACTGGTGAAACTTTCTTTCTTCTGCTTCCTGAGCTGGCAAAAACATATCCTGGACAACCTAAGCAACGAGATTACACAAATTGGTTATCACCTGAGGGAAGAAACTCCCTGTCTCATTGGCTAGCATACCTCTTTAATAAGAAGTATTGCTAGTTTTTCAGTAAATCTTACCCAATTTTACAGATCTATTAGTGTATTTAGGACTTCCCTTGTAAATTCCAAATGGCACAAGTCTTAAAAACAAACACACAACTTTCCTCTCAAAAAGCCCAAAGCTATGAACACACACACATATATATGTATATGGGTATATACACATATATCAGGAACAAATCCAGCCTTTTATGTTAAACATAGTATTTAGGAAGCTGTACTCTTTGCCTTCCTCCTGGTACCACAGCAGAACTAAATTTAGGCATATCAGGCAGTAGCCATCAGAGTATCTTCTCTCATTATGTAAGAAAGGAAGGTTCTAAGATTAGATTTCAAGAGACCAACACCCTATTTCTCTCATTACCACCAACAAAATATATCAGAGACACAGGACAGAATAGAAACTGTTATAACCAAGTCTTTCTATTCACCCAGGATATACACACAAAATTAGATACCTATCAAAGCTAATCTAGGTATTGTAACAAGATTACATTATTTTTTCCTTAGACACACAGCAGAAGAAACTCTATTTTGACATCCATAGGCCATTACCCTGCTGAACTGTGTATCCTGGGTAAATATCACCACGTGCTTGCAAACAAGCAAGAAAAAGCAACATCTAAACACTCCAAACCCCACACTGGTGCATTTTCAATCTTATAAAGCTAGATTTTTTTCCCTCCTTCAATACAGACCTCACGAGGAGTCAGACATAAGGTTAGAAACACTGTATAACTGGAGACATGAAGCCTAGTGTTCTGTCAAACAAATTAGCCTTCAGTCTGAACTAAAGTGGCACTTGGGACAGTTTGCCTCTTGGTCCTACTTTATTGGGTCAACAAATCAGATTTTTCAGTCTAAGTTAAGATTTAATTTAAGCACCACCAGTTTAAATAGGATAAGCTTCTGAATCTTTACCAATCACTTCTACTTTAACATAGCAGTCATCTCTAAAAAATCAATAACTAATACAGGACGGAAAAACATAATGAGTAAAATCTCTAAGCAGGGCTAAAATGCTGTCCTGTATTTTCTCTGTTATATTTGTCATTTTATTTGCTTTTAGTGCAAAAAATATCCTGATGAAATTCTATGAAACTAGAACATGGTCCCTTTTAGAGGGGAGGGAAAAAGAACCTGGAATCTATTAAGCCATGTTAATTTAACATGTTGTAACTCCTCCATGATAAAAAAAAAATCTAGTAATTGATTACAAAACCCTGCTCATTTCTTCTTTACTTTAAAAATTTCTACTTAAAATACGAGTAAATGTGCCCATTTTCATTGATACAATAGAAACAGCCAGTATGGTTTAAGTTATCACCCGGTAATTTGGGCACATTAAACCCAATTCTCTGCCTTTTGTTTATTAATCCACTATGCCAGATATCACAGTTTCACTCAGCAACCCTCATGTTTTGGATGATATTGAAAAATGAGTCATGTTTGTCAAAGAGAGTTAAAAAAAAAAAAAAGGTAAAGAGGAAAAAAGTGTTGTTTATAGAAGCCAGCTGCTCTGGCTTCGGCGCCAGCAGCTCTTCATCCTGCTATTTTACACTGCAACCCCCACTGCCCCCACTGGCACAGGTACAACTAAATGTTGACTTCAATGCTTCAGAGAGCACTCAACTGATTCTGTACATGATTAATTGCCAAAGACATGGCTGACCATATGGAACAGAGAAAGCATCAAGTAATTCATACTTCTGTATATGATCATTTGGCCCCTGTTGTTTTAATGTACAGGAAAGAGCTAGTATAGCACAGACCTGGTGTCTTGCCCTTGACAGCCCATTAAGAAATCTCAAAGCACCTAGTTGAAGTTATGCTGTTGGCTTTTCAATAGCAGCCTAATAAAACAGAAGCAAAGCTTTCCAACTACTCTTAAATCTTTCACATACAGTACATTAACCACTGCTGCTAAAACAACTGGTTTCTTATGATAGGAAATGGGATTTGATTTCTAGCCTCTGCATACTTACTGAAAGCCTTTTTCTGACCTTTGGAGGGTTTACAAAATCATTGTTCGTTTTTCCTGCCATTTTCCCAGTTTCTTGCCATGGTGATCCTAATAGATTTGTTTAAGGTTCAGTACATTCTACTCTTACTAGCTGTTATATGCAAACTGTGCAATGAAGGTAGGCTCATGGGAACTGAAAGGAAAGAAATTATTATTAACTATTTTCTTTCTGAGAGTCAGAAGTCACTGCAACATCTAAAACATAATTTACTTCTAAGGAGCCTATAAAACAAAACAAAAATTCCTCAAAAGAAGCAATATACTAGCGTGTGCTTTCTTTTATCAGACTGGAGACAAATCATCAAATTTCATTTGAGAAGGACAATTTATTTTAAAGCTGTAGTATTCTCAAGGATTTCTGACACAGACCTCAAGAAAAGAAAAAGGTGCAGACTTGGAATATATGTCAGTATCATTAACTGCTTTATATTAGTTTTATCTACTGTTAACATCTTTTCAGTCATATGCAGTCAAAGAAAAAACATTTAAATAATGTTTCCCTGTCAAAGCTCTTACAATGACAGTGCTAAAAAGTTAATCCCCATCCTCACAGATCTTCTGGCAGTTTTGACATACGTTGGCAAGGATGCATTTGCTGGCACCTTCCATTAGAAAATATTTACATGGAGTTTTCTTGCCTGAGGATTTTCTAGTCGAGCAAATGATCCTCATGGACTGAAGGGCCTTATTTGGGATATTCTAATCATTAGACATTCATCAGTGGTAATTACCCAGGCTACTGAGAATTCAGGTAACACTGTTAATACCCCAACAAAACACATGAATAATCTGCAAGCCAACATAAAACTTCCTAACTGTTCTGGTTATTGATTGAGAGCTTCCAACATAAAATCAGGGGTTTTAAGTTAAACATTATGTCTGTGTTTAAATAAAATATAAAGAACAGAGAATTTTACGAAAGACCTACAATTTTTGTAGCATAAAAGGAATGGAAACACAAGTTGCTGGTGTGAAACCATTGCCACAAAGATTATACATTCTCCCCTACCATTATATTCAATGGTGCACATCAAATCTAAACATGTACATAACCCAATTATAGAGCAGAATGCCTAAAGTTAGACATATGCTCAAGCTCTACACACAAGTCTACATGCATTAAAATGTAGGCAGCCCTGCCTCGCTTTGAGGTATTCACTGCTGACAACAAAGGATGAATACCTGACTTGATAGATGAGTAGTTTGACCTAGAAAAACCTACAGTGAGTAGATCACTTAGACATTTCCAAAGAAACTGTAGGTCTTGTCTGCACTAGAAAGTTGTTCCATTTATCTATACCTGTGGAGCTAAAGCAGTACATTTTCTAGCTATATGAGTTTAAAGGCCATAAATTAAACCAGGTTGAGTTTATTTGGAAATAACCATTACCTTTATGCCTATATAAGCATATTTATACCCGGGTCTTGAACCATATATTTGGGAAAAAGGAATCCAAACAGAAGTAATGACCGAGTAATTTTTGGTTACTCCGGCATGCCACAACTGAATGCATTTCCAATTGAGAAAAAAAATCCTTTTTACTGAATGATTTAAGGCAGTTATGATGAGTCTCTGTAAAATTTTCAATATGTAGCTACAAAGTAAAAAATTTTAAAAGATCAACACTTTTAAAATATTTTTACTGTACTAATTGGTTTGGCAATGTTTTAAAGGTGAAGTATAACCCGCCTCATCATAAAAGAGAAACCAAACCACTTAAGATATTTGGAGTAAGAGTGGCTTAGCATCTTCAGATGTATGGGTGACTGAAAGGTTACCCTTCAGCCACATTCTCCCAGAGCATGGCCCCTCCACCTCTGAATCATCAATAGCACAAAGACTGAGGCAGGCCTAGCATGCATAGTGGATTATATGAAGTGTAAAACATTGTGGGGAAAAAGCTTTTGAAAGAAGTCAGGAAAAAGAAATCACGCTTGCAAGAAGATCCAGCTGACAGGCCAGTCCCTAACAAGTGAATATGTTTGAAAACATTGTGAAGGCGAGAAAAGAACACGCCTTTTGTTTCCAAACCTACAGTGTGTCTTTACCCCAACTGTTGCCTGCATGGCTGAACATATGTTTTCTGAACAAGAACTGAAGCAGAAAGTGTTCTTTGTTATAATTCACTCCTTTGTATACACCTCCCTTTTTCCATTTTGGTCACATGCAAACAGTAGTTCCACTGAACACTTAAGTTCTGAAGGACTGCACAGCCGTGTATGCTTCAGTGATTATCTACTATTGCTGAAATCAGTTGAGCTAAGATGCACTACAAGACTCACTTGGCTAATCTGCACTCTGGACAGCTTAGATTTTGCACTGCTTAATCACTGAATCACTTGCAGTGCTGAGTACAACCTGCACATGCTCACTCAGCCAGCAGTCTGAGTTTTCATCATCAACAATTATGTGCAGCTCTACTAAGCACCAAAGAATTATACAACAAATAATTTTATGCATTCAAAAGAACTCGAAAGAGTATCCTGTAATTTTCCTGGCATCTCAAAATTAGCATCATCAACATTATGGATAAATTAGGGTGAAGGAGAGAGGGGAGGAAAAAATGATGGGCTTCAAAGCCAGAAGTAGGTAATACTATCTCACAGATACTGAAACGAACTGTAGTTCAAATTAAATACTCATATAACTATACTGATTCTAATGAAATAATTCGACATGTGAGGCATTGATTTGACTCGTCTAACTTATACTGAAGCCCTAACACTCTAAGCTATGTACAAGCTTCTCTTAAAATATTTGTAGATGCAAACTTGTACCAAAATCTCCAAACTAGATCTCAGCTCTTTGTAGCACTCAAAATGCAAAGTGGAATCTCTAAAGGTAAGAGTAATAATCACCAAAAAAAAAATTTTAAACATCCACAAGTTATGAAGAAAAATGGAAAACAGTGAGTGCTAGATTCTGAATTCATTATTACATTTTTGTGACTATCTTTCAGTGTCTAATTACATGTCACATTACTGATTTTCTTGAACAGCACGTCTCAGCATCTACTTAGTATGGAAAAGCCTAGAATACCAGCATTTTCCTCCTACCACTGAAGCCACTACCTGTTGCCATTAAGCTCCTTACTGCCTTAGTAACAACACCTTTTAACTGTCTACTAAAATACAGTTGAGCAGAAATTTAAAGTGTATTTCCAATGCCATTAGTTTTATTGAAATAATTTAAAACAGAAAGCCAAGTTACAGAATGGGTTAAACACTGCAGAATGAAGAAGCTGCAAGCCACAATCAAATGAAACAGCAAGCCACATGTCCAGAAGTGCCTGTGGGCATGCTTTGTCTAAGACACATGCCATAGCAGAAGAGCAATTTAGTACATATGCAAGATAACCACATACAGCTGAATCATATCTTGGAATGACATAAGGGGTTCAATGCCTTTATCATCCTCCCAGCACTAAATGCACCAGGCCTGTGGATATCCCTGTGAGAACCGGATTCTCACCATGTTTTTTTCAAAAATGAAGTTTTGTCACACTTGGCTCAAGTAACAACTTCATTACCCCCAGTGACACCATGGCACACCATTGTGAAGATTTAAAATTCATAATCATTTAAGTGCAGTAGTGATACCAGCTGTCATGGCAAAACAGACAGAAGGAGAATTGAGAGCACACTGCTGGGAAGAACACAGGAAATAAAACCAAAACAGAGCCTGTACACTACATGTATTTAATGTATGGGGAATATGACATTGTCAAGCAGCAAGGGGAACACCACCAGACATTGCTAGGAGTTGATGACAACAGCATTAGGAAATACACTTTTTGGAAGCTATGATTCTTGTTCCTCAATGGAAAACCAGGCTGTCTGATTTCAGTGCTCTGCAGTTTTGTTACAGTACATAACTATATTTTACATCAAACCACGTGCTAGGGACGTCACGTACAGGCCATGAAAATGCTGATGATGTGCAATGTAAAATGTACAACAAAATGCAATGTACTAACAAATTTTAAAAAAGGGGAAGTAGACAAAGGAGAACAAACAGAAAAGCCTTCTGATTTAACTTACTTTAAACAGTTGCCCAAAATATGTACCATCCCTATTTTGGATTCAGTACTTACACTAAATATGGATTCCTCCCGAAAGAGCAAGGCAACCACTTACTCTTAATTCTCTTGCATGCAGAGCACCTTCAGGAATAAAGTTTTGCACATATCATTCTGACTTATTAGAACATAATTATATTACTACTGTAATATATATATGCCACTTACAGATGGACAGTAATTTTCCATTATGAGTGATAAAGAGGAATACCTCTTACTAGTATATAAAGGCAATACAAATCTTCCAAGAAAAAGAGATAATTGCAAAATTAAAATGCTGAACTATAGTTAATCCATCTGATCAAACTTAACATCCTGTAGGCTCAAAACTACACTTTTTTTTCCAGAATAAAAAAAAAATTTAAAAATACAAAAACCACAGCTCCTCCTTAACTAAAGAATATTAAAACTCTAACCTCATATGTGTAGGCCCATGTTTGCTGTATACAATATGCACACCAGGATACCACACACCTGCAGTTACTGCCTCTTGACACGCTCAGTTGCCAATTTCCATTCTGCCAGGAACTCAGAAATACATATTCCTATTTATTTTTCTTCTGAATGCAATGTATCTGTAAAATCTACACTTTATAAGGCTGTTAATGCCAACTGTAGGCAGCTATTGATTAGTCTGATAGAGCTGTGTTCCAGTAAAACACCATGCTACAACACTGAAGAAGATCGAATGTCCAACTATTTGAAAATTTTACCATATCAAAAAATAATATATAGCCAATTTTCATTAATGTGACAGCATTCAATAAGGGAAAATAAACTTTAATCATCTGATTCATGTGCCTAACAAAGAAAACAAACAGTGTGATCACCAGATCAAACGTACACAAACATATGCACACTGATTTCTCTCTGAAACAAAAAATCACGTGCTGCAGATTCTGGCCACTCAAGAGAGATGACATTTGCACGATGTGCTGATGACAATACAGTTTGGAAAACAGACAGCAGTGTTGCAGCTCAGACCCCCTGTAACAGTGCATTCTGTTACCCTGCACTACAGCATCCCCAGCTCCTGCCTCACTTCTGCCAACGCTTCCTTCCACCGGCGCGTGAAACGAGATACGGGTTCTCAAGTTCAGCTGCAAAGTCCAACTGGAGAGAGAGGTCAGAGGTGGCTGCCTAATCACCTCTGCACTGCTCCAGAAGGACCCGTTAATCCACTGGTAAAGCAGCAGTGTCAAGGGTGTATTAACACAAACTGGCTGAGCATCCTTAACAGACACGTACTGAGTACATGACACAAAAGAGATGCTCTCCACTAACACAAAAAAAGGTTTTGTATCTCCTGGGCTGCTGCAGAAATGAAAAATAATAGTTTGTGGGGAAGGGTTTGACCTGTGATGTCTCATACAAAAACTTCTACCATTAAAGATACATCATGACGAGCTGTGCCAGAGCTCTTGAAGTCTCCATGTACTTTTACTGTCTACCTGCTTCACTTCCTGCTTTACCATGATGCTACAGGGCAAATCACACTTCACAGAATTCAGAGCCCACACATAAGAGGTACAGCCTAGGTGAACAATCACCCAAACTATTAATGTGGTGTATAAAAATATTTCTCTTCTTAAAGAGGAAAATCTGTCATTTGATAAACTGGTGTCTCTCCTGAGCATTTGAATTCCAGAGTTTGTGTTCCTCATTTTTTTTCCACTTTTAGGATCCCATTATGCAATCTTTTTAGGTGTACCAAATCAATTTTCAGGGATAACCACATTCCTCTAGGAAAAAAAATAAAATATCTAAAGCATCTTCATTAGGATATGGACTGCTTTTTAAAAATATTTGACTATTTTTTCCTATTCATTAACAACTCTGTCAAGACTGCATGCTGGAAGACTTATACTTACTGCAGTCTTAAATGCTATACACTTTTTTGTTTCAGAAAAATGTTTCTTAAATATTTATAAACAGAACTACTTAAATGTCAAACTACCACTACATTCTTGAGTACTAAATAATCCTTTAAGGTTGGCAGATTTCATCCTGTTTACAACTAGTCACATTGATCACTAGTTATTGCCATACTGGAGAGATCACTAGATTTAGCAAGTTGTTCTTACTAGAGATGAAGTGTAAGAAAATTAAAACCCAAGACAAAATGTCTCCGCACAAAACCCAAAAGCACAGCCGTTATTAGGAGGAAAAGAAGTATTTTGAAAAGCATTTGTGAAAACTTATTGTCACAGCATTTCCATTTTAAAATAGAGCAACCAAATACTATGAAATTCAGTTCACATGAAGAGTTTTCATCCTGGGAAAAAGGAGAGATTCCCCCCCAAAATGGTTAAATTTTTGACACAGTGAAGAACTTAAGACCATGACATTGACTTTTTTTAAGTTATTTTGGCCTACAAAACCAACTAGAAGTGCCAGCCAAAGATCACCATCAGCACTGGGCTTGAAATCATCTAAAATCTTGGGATTCGTGGCAAATTCTAGATAATCAAAACAATTTGCAATATTTCAATATAATTCTTCCTCCATATGCCAGTGACAGGCAGAAAAAAGACTTCGAATTTCTGAAGCTATTTCAAAAGGCTATACTTTTTTAATGTTTAGCTGATTGAAGGCNAAAAAAAGTATCACAGGTCAAAAGAACAAAATGACACACAAAAATCCACTGCCAAACTGGCTATCGGTTGGATGCACAAGAGTAATGCTAAACAACTGTGGTATGGAGACAAAATATGCTTTCTTTAAGACACTTTTACAATAAGTTATTTAAGCCTTGTGAACAGCCTTGCCTTGCACCCACCCCTCACACATTAATGAAAACAAAGGGGGCCCATTTACATTGTAACCCCGCAGTGGGGTTAAGCATGTGACCTTAAAGTATGGTGCTCTTGTGCTCGGTGGAAAGGTTCTTGACAATATAAACAAGAATTACTGCTGTTAGAGAAAGGGAAGACAATTAAAAACAATCTCGCATGCATGTTGTACAGCTGTTCAAGTTTCAGCTACGTCTGACCCCTAAAGATGCTACGGGTTTCACTTCAGAAACTTAAGCCATTTTAGTTTTATTAAAGTCATCCTTCAACAAAAACTGAATTCGTACGACAAACATGAGGTTTTATATGAGCAACACAATGAAAATTATGTATTGCTGGCAAAACATGCCATCGCTGCAGTTAAAAAGATGTTGTGGTCTGCACATCTCTTTCCAACGCTTAGGCTCGCCAACAGCTGAGCAAAAAGGAAATCTCTGTAATGAATGCTCAGAGAACCTGTGGAGAAAAAACCCACTGTTCTTAAAACAAATGAGACTTTGACAGGTCAAATCACAATCAAATCTGTTTGACAGACCTTTGTACTCAAGCAAAAAAAAAAAAATCAACTGGGTGATTTCAGCAAACTCCACAGTGGCCCAAATTAGATCAAATTGCAGGACCAAACAGCCACAACATTTTTTTTAAGCTTAATTTTGGATACCATTGAGTCCAAATGCAATAAAGACAGACTGCAATTATGGTCAGTAGTTTCTTTAAACATGCCTACAAATTTTCTAATAACCAAGAAGATACTTAAATTTTAAAGAGAAAATGAACAATCTTTTTTTCCATCAGCTGCTAAAAGTAATTTTCCTAATAATGTCCTTAAAAAATAGGGTTAGAGAAGAAAAACTTCTGAGAAAATAACAAAGATCTTGGCTAAGTTTCATAAAACCACAATTTTCCTGCCTGTTTGATCTTTGTACAGTCAGCATAAGCCACTGAAACTCCTCCACAAATGAAAGGCATTCATGGGAAGCCATCAGAAAGCATTGCTTGTCCTCTGGGACCCAGGACAATAAAAGAAAAGTTTGTGTCTGCCACGTGGGCCTACAATTCAGCTTAAATGAACAAACCATTGCAATATCCTTCGGCTTTGTGAAAACGATACTTCCTACTTCTTTGGAAGAAAGGAAGTCATATATAAACAGAACAAAGGGAAGAGGCAACACAAGTAGAGCCTCTCATAATAAATATTACAGTGAAAGTTTTGCTCATCAAACCAAGATTAAAAACATATTTTAATCTCCCAAGTTTTATGCCTTTGATGTATGTTCAAGAGGAAAGCTTATATATTTTGTAAGATTTACAACATTTCTAGTGGGAATAGCTTCGTATTTCAGTTTTTTCCCCTCTTTCTGAAATTGAGAATGCATGGGGTTGATTCTGCCCCTTAATGCTGTGTCATATCAAACACTTCTGTAGAGAATAGAAGCTAGGATGTCCTTTGGACATTTTTCCCCCACAAATAGGCTAGTGTTCTACTGAACAAAGCACTGCAAAGCCATTATAATGGTGTAATGGTAACCTATGCAACTATGAAATACTTCTTAAAATGCCAGCTTTCCTAGACCACAGCAAAGTTCAAACATTTGCACTAAACTCCATAGCATAGAGAACCACTAAACTGCATTTCCTTGTGGTGCTAAAATTAGGAGAAGGTTATACAGCTTCAGTAGAAAGAATAGCAATTTATTATCTGTAATTTCACCACTACATGCCCACAACAGCCTGATTTAACACACAAAGCATTAATTTTCAGAATTACAACACACAAAGCATAAAACTTATGCATCAGGGGCTCCCTCTGTAACATCTTCTGTTGAGTTCTGCACGATTTTCTTGACCTCCCATACAACCTTTCTGAGCAGCAGTTCTTGTTCTTTCTTGATACAGCACCCATTGCTATGACAGAAGGACGTGCTCTTAAAATCGTATTTTCTTGCTGTAACACAGCCAAATAGCTACTCAATTCCACAGCCTTAGGTGAAGGCAAAGCTAAATACACTAATGATCCCCCCAGATGAGGCAAAATAGCTGAAAGTTTCAGTGTAAGTAACAATGAAAGAGTGGGTAAGCATGCTCTCCCTGGTCTTGCAACACTCATGGTTTTTGGCTTTGGTTTTATCTACCAACCATTAACTTTGGGGAACACCATCAGAAATTCTCAAGTACAGTTTCACAAACACAGAAGTCAGAAAAGTAAAGGTGAAAGTTGCCAGAACTGTCATTTTAAACAACTATTATAGTGAAAGTAAGTGTACTGCCTATTGGTAAGACTTAGTTTAACAATATTTAAGGAAGATCTGTGAACTTCAGAGAAATACGAAACTGCTGTGAAACAGTTATAAATGAAGAAAACACTGGGTGGTAGATAGGTGTGCACTTAGGAGGTGGAAAGGAGGAAATGGGTGAGAAGGTGACAAAATCTTTCCAGAGCTGTGTCAGCCCCTGGAGAGCTGATACAGACTCTCTTCCTCTGTGCCATTTCAAAGCTGTCTTTCCAGAAGTCAAATCCTTTCCAGATCTTTCCAGGCACCCCCAATCAGTCCATTTGATTCCAAAGATACATAAAAGAGATGCACAAAGTTGTCCAGAGATGGCAACTTGCAGATAAAGAAAAAAAAGGAGGAGGCAGAGACTTCAAGGATAGCAAGAACCCACCACAGCAGATTGTCTTTCTCAAGGAAAATAAGTGAAACCCTGTAAGAGAAGAAAGGGATATTGTACCAGAAAATTAATATAGATTTTAACTTAGGAACAGTCAAAAAGCTTATTCCGAAACTATTAGAAAAAAAACCAACAAATTCATAATCAGAAGTGCCAAAGCTGGAATTACACCAAAGGAACTTCAAGGAGCCTGACAGGGAAGGCAGGTGTCTCATCAATAAAGACTGTGCCAGAAGAAGGTTCAGGCACAACTTCTTAAGTCATTTGCCCAAAGCAAATAGCAAGCAAATGAAAGTGTGAGGAATAATAGCATTCTTGTCTCCTACTCTCTATTTCCCTTCATGTTGCCATATGGTATCCATATCTGGGAGGATAAGCAGTACTTTGTACCCTGGTGTTTCAGTTTTCATGACACTTTACAAGTCTCATTGCTCATTTCACCACTTTCCACGAGCTACTCCTTAATGACACCCAGCCATTGCTTCCTTTGCTTTCCCGTAAAAACAACATACTCAGGAAATAATGAATGTATATTTGTCTCTTTCAAGTAACTGCAGCTCCATTTTAACCATTTACTTTGCAATAAACTTTTTAAAGAGACCTTTTATTTTTCCCCCTACAAAAAAAAAAAAAAAGTGCCTGTGTATCTTAAGGGTCACAATATATTTGTGTATTTTTTAAAAATTAGTAATGTCCCATAGCCTCACTTCTGAGCTACAACCTACATTAACTCTTCCACCTCAGCAAAGAAAAAATAAAATCACAATGCAACAACTGAGCACTCCATAGTTCATTTTGACTCTTCAGCCCAAACAGAAATATCCAGTGACTGATATAGTTCACAAAAAAGACTATCAAATTGCTTCTAATGGCCACTTTATAAAAGCACAATTTGCTAGAGGGAGTTACTTAAGAAGTTGTGGAAACAAGAAAGAATTGGCCCAAAGAAGAGGGGTGTAAGCTTATTAACAACAGCATGCAAGCCCCAGCTGAATGAAGCACCTGAAAAGGCAGAATTGTTTTGTCTCCTCTGAGGAGTGCAAACAGGGGACTCGAACCACTGGTCAAGGCTGAGCAGTTTCACCAGAAGAGAAAAGGAATCCTCCAGAACTACAGAGACCAGGACCACACCTCAGGTAGAAAACAAACCAGTGATGAACATGACTCAAAGAGTTCTTTTTGGCAGGGGAGTCTCTCTCTTCTTATTCTTCCTCAGTGCCCAATCTGCTGCATAGTCTATATGAGAAAATGCTGCATTTTTCTGCATGGCAGTAGCCTCTGAAGCAGGTATCAAAACTTATGTTTAAGAAACAGAATTGTAAACTCACCCTACTAAGATACTTTAAGGCAGGATAAGGCAAAGCTTCTGAAAACAAAACATTGATCATAATAAATTAGGAGAAAGGAAATTCCTGAGAAATTATAAGTCATTCATCTCTCCCCAAAGCCAAGGTTTTCATAGAATTTTAAAGTCTATTCCATTCACAAACCATTGCAACTCTCTGGAAAATATCCTAAAGGCTAACTTTTCCCTGTGGTTAGAAAAGTGTTTGCAATGTGTGCTACAACATGGTCTATGAGTGATACTAAATTTTTCACCTTTGTATGATAAATTTGAATATGAAAAACATATACAGAAATCCAAGTTAGATTTCTTTTTTCTTGATTAATATAGCAAAGGGAAAAGATTCATCACTGTTCATAAGAATTCATTTGCCCAGGGAATTTTTTCATCTGTCCTCTCCTTTACTTAGCTAGACAGAAAATAGATTTTGCTGGCTATGTTTAATTTCCACAGCTGTCATTGTGATCTAAAACATTTATATTGGAGCAATCACATTTATCCTCAGGAAACCAGGAACTGGAGTACCAGTTCAAACACTGGATAGGCTATCTGCTATCTTCTGACCCCAGTGGTGTCTTAGATTTAGAAGCTGTACAGTGCAAATAAGCAGTAAAATATTTTTTGATTAAAATGTATTTGAAAAATGCAAATAAAGAGCAAAAATGCAGCAAAACAGCAAAAACTGACATGGTTTATATATGCTTATTGACTGGGTTAGTACAAACATAAGGCAAAAGTAGGTGTAAAATTAGAACACTATATAAATAATTATTATTTCTGATGTAAATCTCTAAGCATGCTATAAGTAGCATACTTTGAATGTCTAGTCATGAATTTAATTGTATAAGTTCTGACTATGGAAAAAGTCACTAAAAAGAGCATCACAGGCAACAGATTCATAGCCTTACTTGTAAGTCATGTTATTTACTTAAGCCCATTATGCAAATTTTCAAATGGTTGTTTTTAAAAAAAGAATACAGCTCTTCTGCAAATATTTATGGTTCTACCCAAGAAAATAAATTGTTGCTTGTGATAAATGTAAGAAGGAATCAAAAATATTTCAGCAGGCTTTGAAACAAGACTAGCAAAATTCTAATGTACTTTATATTTGTACAGAACATAATCTTCAGTATGAAAACTGCTAAGTACATTGTTCTAGCTATACCAGCAAACAACTTTCTCCATCTTTCATGAACAAATCTTATTTAGCAACCTGGTTGTTATTATTCTCATTTAAAGTACTGATATTTATATGTTTAAATTACACCTTTCATTGTATGTTCTTTCAGTCTTGCTTGCTAACCACTAATTTATTTCTCCTCCAATGCCTTTTTTTCATTTTTTTTCTCTTTTTAAAAATTGCTTTATACAAAACCAATAACAATTCCCAGTAAAAACATATTCTGGTTTTAATCAGGCAGTTCATCACTTAAAACTTCACACATACACACTATTGCAAGTTCTATCTGCAGACTTTCAGGCTGAATGTTCTGATACTGTGAGGCTGTAACGTAACCACTCCTTCAAGAAAGCTGATTCCGAAATATGTCAGCAGACAAAAAACTATTTTGACATATAAAGTGAAATTACACATTCAGACAAAAGTCACATTTATAACTAATGGCATCATTTTGTATTAGTAGTTTACATATTTAATATTCCCAGAGCAAGTCCCTATTAAATGCTGCAGCCAAGTTTAAGAGATGAAAATTCAGATCATATTAATACCTTCATTTCTTTTAACCCTAGCATCCTTTGCACTTCCAAGACCCGTTATACTTCTATTATATTTCTTCCTATTTCTCTCACTTGGTCATTGTTACTCCCTCTTTTCTGCAACCTATTTCCTCCCAATTTCTTGCTCTGCTCACAAAACCACTTTGACCTTTAATTCTGCCTCCTACCGAACTACTTCAGATGCTTTCAATACATTCTGTGGTGCCAGACTACAAACAGTCTTTCTACAGCGGTAGAAAAAAAACATTTCTAAGCATAAATGAAACTATTAAAATGGAAGTGAAGCATTAAAGGCACAAGGAATGAAGCCAGTGCAGCATTTAGTATTTGCACTAACCACAGACCAGCAGTTGAATGGCACTTGGCACTTAAGCAGTCTTAAACAGAGAAATCATGTAGGAAGCCCCAGTGCAGTGTGTAGCATTCCCCCTGGAGCATGTACAGGAAAAAAGTACCCCTAAAATTTTAGCATGTCTGCTTTTCATCCCACAACGTAGGGACTAATTGCCCTCGGTGTCTGAGCTGGATTCCTTGCATGCTGGAGCAGAACAAATACTACTTTTTCACCTATCTGTCACAGCAAACATGAAAGATTATGACAAAAGCAAACCAGCACTAATCTTAGCACCTCACTGAGCTCAGAGCAAAACACCAGAGAGCAAAGCAGAGAGAAACTGAGCACACACAGACAGTGAAACACAATCATCAAATGAGTGGCTGGACAGGAGCAACTTGCCTCTGTGCTTCCACTAAGGTTACAATCATCACACCTGCTGTAGAGCAATATTAACATTAGAGCACTGGTACGTAGATTAAATGTTTAAGAATTATTAGAATATGTTTCAATCTTCAGGCAGATTGGAGGACTTTATCCAGCAGTTCAGGCATTGAGCTCATTCTGGTAACTGAGTTAAAACTAAGACTTAAACACCAGTGAACCCATGTTCCAGCTCTGCAAAACAGACACTGTTAGCATTTGTTCCATCTCGTCTGATGCTGAGTTTTCTTAAAGCAGCAAGTCAGGACCAGTTATACCTCTACTGGAAAATGTAGAGGGAGGCTGATAATATTCTGTTACAGCTTCCCAGGTTGCCATCATCAGAGATGAGAATAATCTACAAGCTCAAAAAACTGCCCCAACCAGACAAGCCGCTCTCCTTCCATTTTTGGCTTCCTAACTTTAGTGTTTCCTTTGCTCTTTGACAATCTCCTTCGTTTATTTGCAAGTCCCAAACACTGCAGAGGGCTACAGTGCATCAACATAATTCTCCTGTAACTGGCTTGTCATAGTTTCAGGTACTACCAGAGAGGTTTTGGAGTGGGAAAACACCAGAGAGGGAATTTCTATCATGCCCACACTCTTCTAGATTTGGAGTAGTGGAATGACCACAGCATGAGGAATTTCCAGGTGGAACAGGACCCTCAGATTTTCAGCCAAGGAACGTGTTATGGTCACCTTTACAGAAGGGAGCAAAGCCAGTGCCACAGCACACTTTGGTGAATTTGGCAATTGCTGCAGGCCACTGTAAAGGCTTTGCAGTTGGACACAGCAACTCAGCAAACCCGGACCATAACTGAATTCTCCTGGAGCTGTGGGAATGGTTACACAACCCCAGAAATGTGTGAAAAACAAAACAGCAAAAATCCTTTGGTGCTCCCCTCTCAATCAGCTCCAGCACTTCAAGGAACACAGCTGAGAACAACACCAAAAAAACCTATGGTATTTCAAGAAAGGACTGAAATATTAGGGCAAGGGTAACTTCTGCACAGCCTTTGAAACAACTGAAGGTTTTTAATAGAGCTCCTCAATTCTGAAACCACAGTGACTGGGATACAGCTGGCAGCTGGACAAGAATCTCTGTAATATCCCCACATCACCTGAAATGACAGCCATATATATTTATACCTTATAAAGCGTGTGTTTATATGTATACATGCACATATATATATGCACACCCATTTATAATCTTTAATAAACCTTTCCAAAAAGGCTTAGAATGAGACATAGGTAAGTATCTACTTTTTCACAGGCTTAAGCAGGGAATACCTTCTTCCATATGCTTTTTACTGTGATTCTTTTGGCTATGAGCTTTCCATTATCTTTAAGTGGAGGATTTTTGGAGGAGCTGTTCAGTGCAAAGAGAACTTATGCTCTAATGCCTACAGCTTCAACAGACTTGGGCCCCTACAGAAGAAACATGTGCCTCTCCTCACCCCAAATTGTCTCAAAATAATTTTCAGATAAAACAGAAAATTAAAAAACCTCTAGGAAAAAAAACAAAAAAACAAACAAAAAAACCAAAAAACAAAGGAAAAAACACTGAAAAAACCCCCAAAACCCAAATAAAAGAATGTACCTTTGACCTCTGGTAATTCAAATAGAGTGTTAATCACCAAAGGATTAACACCCTCCGTATTATAAATAACATAACCAGTCATCAGGAAATTATAACACCCCATATAATCAAGAAACACTGAAGTTTACAATAGAACTATGCCCAAGCAGTGGGATGAGACATACTCAGATAAGAAACTTAACACATTGTAGCAGTTCAGTGAGATTCTGCGACTTCAAGCGTCATGGAGTGCAGATCAGTGCTTAAACAGGCAAATGACTTTACCTCTATGGGTGCACATGGCTGTATATACATATATATATATGTATGCATCCATGTGCCATATATAAACACAAAAAAAAAATTCACATCTTAATCATTATATGCATTTTTAACATTTTAAAAAATCTATGCATATATAGTCTCCCTGGGTTTTTTCAGAATAATTCTATGTTTGTTGAATTAAAAGCAAATACTTTCCAACATACTTTAAATAGCCCTCTGCATTCCACATAATTACTTTTTCTTAAACAAAGACTATTTCTCCTTTATTTTATTCTGTACTATAAGCCAGCAACATATTAAATGTAGTATTATTACTGCACAGAGGTATCAATTAAGAGAATTTTATCAAAACACTACATTTTTAAAGGGATGGGAAAACAAAAAAAACAAAGAAATCACTACCCACAGTATTTAGCTTCGAAGGAGACACACAGCTACACCCTTATCTTCTGCCATCTTCCCCATAACCACTTCCCACTTGCAAAGCCTCTCCATCCTATTTTCTCTCAAACCACACCACTCCTTTTTGCCTGAGAGCCTGTGCCATCCTTTCCCACTCTTTCTCAATCTCCAAAGCTTTTCCTGCCAAGCTTATTTTCTGTTCCTACTATACCCAGAGGTCCATTTCACCCACACACCCAGTTTCAAGTTTCCCAAGCGCTTCTGCTCTCACTCCGAAGCTGCTGTCCCAGGAGCCCTCACCCTCCTTGCCTTCAGCCCTGTCGTTCTGCCAAGGGAAGGGCTCCTACCCCTCTTGCCAAGGTTTCGGTGGCTGCTGGCACCTGCTGCCACTCTCCCCTTGCCCAGCTGCAACTGCTGCCCTGAGGCTCCTTCCCCCACCCCTCACTCTCTCAGAAACCCGCGGAGGTAACTAAAGAAGGAACATTAAGGAGTCAGGTGGAACCAATGAGATGTTAAGTAGAACTCACTCGGCACTTACTGCTTCCAGCTGTGCCTTGCTAATCAATCTCCTCCTCTACCCAGACAGGAGGGTTCCACCAGGACCAGAATCCCAGCACTTCCCCAAGAGGAAAATCAGACCTTTTCTTCAACATGGAGTACCTCATGAAGAATATGAAGAGCAACTCGTCTCAAGAAAGAACAACTGAGTTGAAATGACTTTAATTTGTAATGGTGTTTTCTGCTGAGATTCAGAGAGCAGTGGAGAAAAGATCCACATGCTCACAATCACACTGCATTAGTTTAGTTCTTCCAAAGAACAATAAAAGAATGTAGGGTCATGGAATCTGGTGACACACCTACCAGCAGGCAAGCCAAGGCTGGGATGAAAATGGGACAGCTCTTCCCATCTATAAAAAAATCTTAAAATTAGATGGGGATAAAAAGAAGAGTAGACTTTCTCAGTTTGAGAAGCCTTTACAATCTAAACTGCATTAGAATTTCTCCTTTAAATCTTCAGTAAAAAGGACACACTCCTTTAGTTCACTTCTTCCCATTGCAGAATAAGTAGCAAATCTTATCTTTTTCAAGCCTGCTATAAAAATCCCACACAATTTCTCCAACCTTGTGTCATTCCACAACTACAAAAGACAGTTTCTAAATGAAATACACTTTAAAGCTGTACCATGAGAAAAGGCACAGCTTAATTAAGTTAACTAAGCTGATTAAGCCATGCTCTTTCACCTACTACAGGAAGTATTTAGCCCTAGAGCCATCCTAAAGGCACCTCGCACAGCGTATGACATGTTTTCCAGAGATACTGTATGTATTTAGTCACTGTGGAAGGGGAAAAAGCAAACACCCTATATGTCAGCATGCCAACAAAAGAACAGAAGAAGTATCAGCTGATAAAGCAGCTGTTTACATCTCATTCCTGTCTGGAAGGCAGGTATTACATTACAAGGGAATAGACAAAGTTAAGAGAACAGTACCCCACCACCTCAGATCTGATTGTTATAAAATAATTTAAGAAGGAGGACACTCTAAAAAAATCTTGATCACTGATATTATTACTACGATCTTTGTAAGTTTGCAAATAACTCAGACAAATGAATTGAAAATTGAATAGATTACAACAGCTTTATTTTACAATAATTAAAAATAATCTTTTTCCTTTGTCGTATTTAAAGGCATTTATATCATCAAAATAATTCTTTAAAATTTTCAATCCTTTTAAAATCTATAAAAGCAATTTCTAAAATAAAGACATGGCAGTATTCTTATCTTGGCTTTTCCTGGTACAAGGCTGCTGCTCTGTGTCTCATAAAGATTTCTGGCAGAGTGAGAAAACCTGGTCAGTATCAGAGTCTTTCCTGGGACCTGTCTGAAGTGTCGACAAGCAGCTAAGCTGAATATTAATACACTCTCCATCATCAAAAGCTGTTGCATACCCAAAGGATAAAAAATATTTTAATCAGCTTTCAGCTTGTCTAGTAGAAGTCAGTTTATTCCTTTGGGATTATACATCTATGTGCTCAATTTTTGTCTTCGCGCTCTCTCTCCATACATATTACTTTTGAAACTAGCAGCAAAGAGCCTAAATCTGCTGTTTTGTTGGGAAAAGCCAGCTAATGCTGTGATTCAATTACAGTATTTTACATTTAAGAAGAAAATGTAGAAGATGAAAAGCAAAGAAAAAACTTGAGAAAACGGCCCTGTTATCAAGCTTTTTAACAGTAGGATTTCTTAAGGAAACCAGTGAGACTTTTTTTTGGTCCAACATTTCCACAAATTTTAAGAGTTTTCAGACTGGTTCATCTGTTGTCTTACCCATCTTTTCTTCTCCCCAGTAGACTCCTAATTATTGCAAATTCTCAATTCCTTTAGTGTACCAACCACCAGTGGAATTGACCCACGAATGTATAAATATTTTATAAACATGTGTATCAAGTATGTCCTACATGAAAACCAACAAAAAGATCAGTAATGGAAAAATGTTTTGAAGAGCCTTGACTGTACAAGTGTACCTGCACAGCAACCTCTCCTTTCTCTGCTGCCTTTCCTCTAGGAGACAATGCCAGTCCCTGTAAAGTTGCATTAATAAAGATAACACCTACAGGAGAAGACTTTTAAAAGCGAGAAATATTAATTATCTTAATTCTCTTTTAATTTTAAATCCTTTCAAAAGCATCATAACATTTCGGACTAGGATCTAGTCAGGACTTGTATTGGTCTTTGCTTTGAGCATCTACATAAATGCAATACAGAACTAAATTCATCTTGCCTCACCCCTGCTTCCAGGGGATAGATGTATTACCTTTGGACATGCTACACCATGGTGCTCTTTCCTCTTGCCCATAAGAGAAGACATGAAAAAATGCAAGGCTCTGCTGATTTTCAGATTTTCTATCAGCTCATAGAAGTCTGCAAAGTACAACCTCTGTGTGGTACTACACAGCATCAGCATAAACTGCTTTGTACAGACTAATCTTAAAATAATTTCTGTCATCCATCAGCAACACAACCAATCATTACTTTTGAGCAAAAGAGTGAATTCTGTCGTCCTATTACTGCAAATTATTTCAGCACATGATTTCTATTTCATGAAATGGAAGCATGACATTGGACAGAAGGAGACCAAAAGGATCACAACGAGTTAACTTACTCTGCCATGTGTCTGAATTACAAAAAAAGTCGTATAATTCAGTTATCAAAGCTGAGTCCCACCACAGCATCACGAAACAATTGACCTTCTAGCTAGCTGGTGAAGCTCTAATCCATTAGCATGTAGGACACAGCTTGAAGATCGAGCTAAAATGTAATTATTAGCAGTGTATATATGCATACATATATACACAGACACATAAAAATAATCACTCCAGTTTATTACACAATGATATTGATCCCTAGGCAGCTAGACAACATGAACTGATGCACTATTCCCAGCTATTAACAGTGCACTTTGTGGATCACTGCATGCTAAGCACGGAGCTGGATTCATCTTGAGCACAGCTCCACTGATGCCATTCCTGTCCCCCAGCAACAATCCAGCCTGTTCTCACCCTCCCCTTAATCGTTCTACTCTATTACAGAAATTCAAAATGAGTCCTATGAAAACTAGTCTGATTGTGATAAAGAATCACATTATTTTACTGGAATAATTTAAAAGATTTGCTACACTTTATATTAGTGCCTCTGTTGTGAAAACTATATAGAGTTCAGATTGCCTAGCAGTCCAAGGAAAACTGCCAAAATCTGATGTTCACTTGTAACATTTGAGAAAAGCCAGTAATTATCTTCCTACTGCAGAATAGCAAACATTATTATATCTACAGCTTCAGGATCATTAAGCAGAAGCATGTGTAGTGACAAACAGAAAGTGCAGAAAAGATTCACACAAAAGCTCCTGAGAACTAGACCTGGGAACTGCCAGGACACAATCAGGGTCAGCCAAAACACAGCAAATTCTTTCTTAAACAGACAGAATTTGCCTATCTGGAAAAATAAATAAATAAATAAATAAAAGCTCTTATGTGGCCCCATCTACACTTTCCAATCATGATACAGGGAGGCAGAAATTTGTTGGTTTCCTTCAAATGCAGGATGTTCTCTCCCTAGGACATAGCCAGTAAGTCATTGTCAGATACAGAAAAAATCATAGCCTCATTTAATTGAGGAGAAATTTAGGATCAGAAATTGTCTGCAATCTAAAACCAAAGCAAGACCTCAATGTTTTGATTGCCAGACTTGTTTTGAAAACCACAGCTAAGTTACTTGAACAAGTTAAACAGAGGGTCAGTAAAAGAATTAGCACCTAGTTCATCAGGGTGTAATGCTCTCCATAGCAACTTCTAAAGCCAAGTTTTATTTCTTTACCTATAAAATGAAAGCTGCAATTTTGAGCAAAGATGAAGTAACTGTTGAAGAACACATTACAAAAATACTATTCAGCCATGATCTTGTTGGGAATTAGAAGGACTGATGATCAGATAGGAAAGAAAAGGTATCAATGCAGCAACAGCAGCTTTTCAGAAGACGTCACCTCCTTTGCCTACCAAAGCCATTTGGAAAGTAAAGCAGCTGTATTCTATTTTATAGTGGTTACAGAGCCACTAAAATACAATAGCAATAAAACCACATTTAGCAACACTAGCTGTATTAAAAAACATACAGCAATGTAGATGGTGACATTTTAGTCATACTGCCATTTGCTTTCACTTTCTTTCAAAATCACAACTTACCCTAGTTTATAACAATCACAGTACAAATTATTCCTGCCAAACCACTGTAATTCAGTTTTAACACCAAGCCAAATCCTTTTTTTTTCTGTGTAGCATGTCCATAAGCATATATGCACAAATACAAATCCATAAGCTCTGTATCTGATCACTTCTAGGATTGAATAAATGAGAACTAGATAGAATTTTAAATATTGTTAATCATTAATCAATTTCTATATAGCATATAACATAAATTCTAAAAACAAAGATTAATTTCTTTTCAAGAAATACTATTCTCAGTGTTCAAATACAGTCTTTTATGCAGTTTTTCTACTAAGAAATAGATTTCTGAGAAGATTAAAGCATATCATAAAATCTTCTGGCTTGGAAGGTACCTTAACGACAATTTAGTTCCATCCCCCCTGCCATGGGCAGGGACACCTTCCACTATCCCAGGTTGCTCCAAGCCCTCTCCAACTTGGCCCTGAACACTTCCAGGGATGGGGCAGCCACAGATTTTCTGGGAAACCTGTGCCAGGGCCTCAGCAGCCTCACAGTAAACAATTTCTTCCTAATATCCAAACAAAACCTGCCCTCTGTCAGTTTAAAACCATTCCCCCTTGTCCTGTCACTCCATGCCCTTGTGAAAGGCTTTGCAAAGAATAATGAGACTGGTAGAACAATAGCTCAATACTACAGCATCATTATTCCACAGCAAATAATAAGCCTCAATAAACATACTATTGATACAAAGATCTTTTGTTATTCTAGTGCATGTCCATCCAAGGTTCTGGAGGAACAGTGGTGGAAACAGCACACAGTTTTATAAAATTACACCAGCCCCACCACACTGACTGCTTTTACTGAAACCAGCATAGCTGCCAACAACATAGATCCCATTAACAGTAAAAGGGTGGCAACACCAGGTTCTAAAATATCCTTCCAGGATTGACACTGGATTCACAAGGATGCAGCAGGAACCACCATCTGAGGTTTTCCCTCCCTGTCAGACCCAGGGCAACTTGCATTACTGCCAAATGCATTTTAATGCTCTCTAAACTCCTTTCCTATGTTTTTCCTGCTGCAGAGAACTGCAAGTAGTTGCCCCAGTGCTCATTCCCTATAAATGCCTTTTCTCTAAATATAAGTTTACATGATTCAGAAGTTAGATAAAGAAGTTAATGAGATCATCACAGTTAAAATCCCCAGTATGGATGTGTATGGATTTGGGTGCAGAGCATGTACACACACATGCAGGCACACTGTGCATCAGCTCTGGTGCTCTATCCACTATGGAAAAACTTAAAACGTGATGGAGAAAGAATCCTGTTTAAGCCACAGTCTCAGCTCAGACACGGAGACCAATTTCCACAATTCAAACACAAGACTGGGAATAACCTACCTGCACAATTTTGATTTCTGCTGATTGTGGTATGTGCATTTATGCCTTAAATACTAACACAGAGCTCATCACATTTTACATGCAAGTGCAGGTATTTAGTACACACAATTGTATACATCCAAGAGCATAAAAATAGACTGAAGATCACAGAAAGATGCCTTGTTGCAGTAAGAATTAGGCACAGGACAACAGAATTCTAATTATCCAAAACTGCAGCTCACCAAGATCAGCTGTGTGCACAAAACCACCTACAAATGTCGATGTCAAATTTGTAACTCGGGTGCAAATGCACCTGGGGGTAAGGCAGAGGCAGGACCACACCACGGGCACAGCTACACAACCCACCCACGGTTCTCCCACCTGGGCCATCAGAAATGCCTCTCACTGTCCCACGGGACAAAAACTGTCCTCAACTTCTCCTGGCTTCTGCCAGCGTACATTATAACCTCAGTGGTGTCAGTGTGACTTTCCCAGAATGCTGTCGGAGTGGGAAGCTGCCCTTTGAACAATTCCAGTTTATAACAGAAATGTTACAGTGGTTCATACAAACACAGCTCACATCCCAACCAGCTCACGTAAGGGTTAAAAACAGAAAGTGCTATCCACTGGTTTGCTCTGATGTTCCTGTAGATATTGTCACTGGATGTATCCTCAGAAGAATTCTATTCAACACCTCTGTCTTTAAGTACAAAGCTGTAGGCTGTAGCAGCTTTAGGAAACATAAGTATCCTTTTTTCTGCTGCACAGTATCTGTGTGTGAAATTCTCTAAAGGGGTTTAAGTATTTACCCTGAACACTATCAGACAGTTTCTAAAATTTTCCTTATCCTGTTGCAGAAACACTTCAAAGAGAATCATAAACACAGTCTTTTGTGCTTTCAGCACACATGTTGTTTTGGAAGCTTAAGTCTGAATTCCCTCAGAATTGTAAATAATTTTTTCCTCAAAGATGTGCAATACAACTTTAGGTTTTTTTTCTTTTTACAGATTCATTGTGATTCTACTACAGACAATGCTAAATCCTTTCTCTCATTTCTAACAGCTAAAAATATTGGGGTCAAAGAAATTATTGCCAGAAAAAGAAAAGAAAGAGGAAAAAAAAAAAAAAAGAAAAGAAAAATAAGTCTCCAGGATCAGATTTTGTTGTTGTTGTTGTTTGAGATAAAAGCTACATTTCCAGAAACATCTGACTTCCAGTGTACATAAAATATAACCTGCCAAAAATACATTTATTTAAAGGTTCTGGCCTAAACAGATAAGGAGAGCCCCAAAAGACAAGAAATATGGGTAAAATTTGGGTCTTCAAGCTGCCGTGCTGTACCTACATTTCACAGCTCATTAGGCAAATCCGATCACCCATTGCCACATGGCCCTCCAATAAAGTGTGACACTGCAATATCTAAGCACGAGGGGAAAAACAGAACAGAAATTAAAATAATACTTCAGAGTTCCTGGAATTTTGGCTGACAAGGTCAAACCAATTCAAATGTCAGTTAAGTTGCTATGCAATTTCTAAAAGAAGCTAAACAACCTACCGGCCTGTTTGTGATCCTATTATCTATTTTTTTAAAAATAATTGGTTAGTTGTTTAAAGTGCCAAAGTCTACAAAAGCTAGGAGAATTCCTTGTAAAAGCATAATTTTTCTTAGAGCTTTTCATGGTTATCCGGGAACTGAAATGCTCTTGATTTAAATACATATTTAAACCCCTGCTTTAATTTGGAAAAAAAAAAATGGCTCTGGGCTGAGATTTTGTAGCTCAAGTTTCAGTGTAGACTCAATTCTAACTGTCAGGCTGAAAGCCCCTGACAATAGTGGCTTATAGCTGAAACTATGACATACTTCATGTATAGCAATAGGAGCAAATAATGAAATAGACCTCAAAAAGGAAAGAAAAATAATTTCACAAGAAAATAGCCTTGCTCTCTGATTTCAGTTCAGTTGTATAAACTGATAAAAAGCCTGTTATTGAGAATAATGGTAATAACAAGACTAAAGATAGTTTTTAAAAAGTTTTACAAATCAAAATGAAAGTTGTGCAGAAGTACACCAGACTGCATGAAATGCCACTTCGATTTTCTACTCACACCAAGTGTGAATGCTTCTGCTTTTGCACTACTACAAATTAAAAGGTGTGCTGCATTCCACTATCATCAGCTCTATTTTAAGATGCCAAAAAGTGAAACAAATGGTGTAACAATTACTTGTGTTTCAGTTATCCCATTAAGAAATTAAATCCTCAAGATCTATGTTTCATTCTTTTAAGTAGTCCCTTCACTGTGGGCACACAGTTGTGCTGTTAAATGTAACTCCAAGTCACTCATACTCTTCTCTACATTTCAGTTCCACACTTGCTTTCATCTTGCCAAATTACTGCATAAATAGGTGGGATTAAATGGAGCCTAGCCTACCTAACATAATTATATATGTTGTGATTTTATACTGCAATGAAATTGATACATTTTAATAATGCCAGTCTTGGCTCTTACCCACTAAAGTCAATAAAGGTTATTAAGGCCAACTGCCATATAAATACATTGCTACATTGCTAAATGGACTGTCAAAGCAGGAAATACAATTCACACCATATAGCACTGTAAGGGCCTTTTTTTTTTAAGGAACACTAGATATGTTTAAAAAACCCTTCAAAAATTCAACGTTCAAGTGTAGCCACATATGTTTACTTTTCATTCCACAAATAAAAATAATTTCATTGATTACATTTTACTTTTCTAATGGGAATCAACCTAAACCAAAATAACCAAAAAAATGCTGCCGGACTTCTGCAGTTCTTACAGATTTGGTGTGGTGGTTACGGACTTTCATAGCTAAAATAAATGTCAGATTGCAAGGTTTGCATGGTATCAGACCCTGAGAGACAAATTGTCTCTCCACTGAATCTCAGAACAGCTACAGCAAGACTTGCTCACATCACATGAGATTTCAGCTTTTCAGACTTCTCTTTACCCAGAAAGCAAAGCTTGTACGGTCTTTTTTCAAATGGTAACTCTCCCTTTGAATTCTGCAAGCATTTATCCTGATGTTGCAGGTGATAACGTGTTAATCTTGGATGACTTTTAAAAAAAATACCCCTCCAACATATGAATAGCCTTCATATTTTCAAGGGAGGGGAAAAAAAAAAAGGAACATTGGTTAAACTGCTTCGGATTTAATGGCTCATAAATTCATGAGGTAATATTGTGGGAAATGTGATGTTTTATCAGAATGTCATTCAAATGAAAGGTTTAACATTTACATCACAAGAGTGAGCTCTAAGTAAAACTACCCTCAGGGAAAGAAATGCCAGGAATAAACATTATGATAAAATTGTGTGCTTGCTATAATGTACAAAAATATTAAATAAAGCCCACAGGTTTGAAGACACTGGGCTGAACTTCCTGCAACATCATACTCTGCTGTGAAAGAAGAGTAATTACAATTAGCAGAATCAGAAATAATTTTGGAAACTTTATTTTCTTCTTTATAGCTGCTTTACTAAACATGGGGAAAAACTAAAAAAAAGGCATAGACCGACCCTGAGACTGACTTTTGTATCACTCTAGACACACATATAAAAAATCTACGTCAACAGTTGTTCAGCTCACACACAAAGGAAAAATACATTGCTTAAATATTTTCTTTCCAGAAATAATTCCTTTTAAGTAGCAAAATTCTTCCAAAACACGACCAACAAATCTAAGGCGTTTTTACTTTCAGCATTTTACATTACTCTCTTTTTAAAAATTTTTTATTTTTTTAAGAATCAAGAATCCAGCTAAAATTCTTCACTGCAGACTACTGGGTACCTTCAAAAACACCCTTTTGATTTAACTTAGCTGTGGAAGCTAAGCGCGCACCGAAACACTGCACTTTTTATGTTAAATTGCTGTTGAATTTGTTAACCCGCAATTGATTTCCTGTGTTATGGAATCGCAGAGATGCCGGCTCAGCGGGAGGAACGGGATAATTCGGGATGTTAATGGGGTTTTAGCGGGGCCGCGGCTGCCAACTGCGGCTCAACACTGCCCCCCGACGGCACCTGCGGGACGCCGCTGCGCAAAACGCGGGTTTCTGCCCCAAAAACACACCCCAGAGCCAGGGCCCGAGCGCAGCCAGCATCAGGTTCACTTAGAGACTCCGCAAAACAGACATTCTCAATTAGCCTTCTCTTCTGTCTCCTCCAATAGCTGAAATTAATTGTGATTAATATGTTATAAGTCATAAAACATTAAAGCAATTCTTAAAATTTAAATTAGAAGCAGCTTCTGTCTTGGCCCAAGTTTGGGTTTGCTGATAAATATCATCCTGAGGCCTGTTGAAAGGAGATACACTGACGCCACCATGTTTCTAATTAGAGACACATGGCAATGTCACACCAATTGCAGAAAACCTAACCCTTGAGACTTCCAGAGTTGCTGTTTTTCCATGTTTTCAACACACAATGGATATAAAATATCAAACATTCTTGTCTCTACCTCATCTAAGCCTGTGTTACAAGAGAGTAAGTTGTCATTTGAAAGGAAAACAAACCAAAAGATTTTTTTTAAATTATAAGGGTCATTCAAGAATGCGAGCACATAAGAACACAAAAATGAGAAAAAGAACCCCACATAGGCAAGTTTTATTTTCTCCCCTTTCGTAGGAAAATTCAACATTCATTGATTTTTTGTGGCAAGTGATTCCCCAACTGGAAGGTGCACTTTTCCAGGCGTGTTCCCCAAGAGTGAAACCAGCCATTGCTGGAGGAGCTCACAATGCTGTTTGAGCAGCGGAGCCACAGCATTTCCAGCGAGACTCCAGAGCACGTTCCTGTGGCACCACATCTCCAGAGCCTCAGCCACAGCCCTGACCCAACTCACACTCAGCCCCCTCGGCTGCAGCACAAACTCCTCCAAGGAACTGCAGGCAAACTGAGGTTTTAGGTCAGCAGAAGCGACCGAGCAGCAGCTTCTGCTGCAGAAGGACGGAGAGGAGCACCGTGGGTTTGCCAGCACAGCCCCTTCCAGTGCAAATCCAGAAACAGGCATGCTGACAACTGCTTTTAAACTTTGACAGCACACACTCTCACCTCAGGCTCTACGTGGACAGCAGCAGCACAGGGTAACAGTGTTTGGCACTGAATTAATTTCCAAGGAATGCACGATGTACTTTGAAGTACCCAGAAACCGTTACTACATTTATTCTTGAAATAATCCCCTCTTGCAGGTTCAGGCTATGGTCTAACTGTGCAGGTGGACCACAGACAGTTGGTCCACATCACCAGTTTGTCCTCAGCTGTCCTCAGACACATGCACCACTGTTGTCATTAGCACTGTTTTCTGTCTGGGTGTTGTACGAAGAAGTATTTCAGCAGCATTTGTGTGGTGCAATATATGGCTGTGATCTTATGAGGCTCTAAAAGGCTCATATGAAGCTTTTATGGGGCTTTCAAACTTTAAAAACAAGCAAAGTCAAGAACTAACTAAAATCCTGGGGTTTTGGATCTGATTTTGCTCACATTTTTTCTGGCTACTGGGGGATAAAAGTAAGAGGAGACAGTGAAAGGCTGACATTGATTCTGCTTCTCATATGTTCTGAATAAAGTCTAAAACCCATTACAACAGTACAATTAAAAACATAATTGTGAGTGCTCTCAGAGTTAAGCCCTAGAGGCTTTAGACTTTAGAACTAGTACTTACCATAATCTCCATTTTTCTCCAAAATTCTTCCAATTTAGCCATAGGCTTAAGCCACCAATCAGTGAACTTCAAATACCTCTTGCCTTGGAACCAAAACTGCCTAAGCCACTCAAATTCAACCTGCAAGATAAAAACATATGGCACCATAAACATCCATGGTCATTCTCTGGGGCAGGAATGGGGTAATGCAAGAATCCAGCTATAGCTGAACAGCCCCACAGAAAAGGAGAGAGTCACCAAAACAGTCATTTCTAAACACACCCTTACACCCAGCTGTTTGTTTCTATTCCACATCAATTTGTGACCCGAGCTACTCGCTTCAAACCCAGAGAGGTGCAAAACTCAACACTCTTTCTTTTTCCCGTTTTTCACATGTTGTACATGTACAACAACCATTACAAATTCCAGTTTGCTCACAACTCAGTCAAATATGCACCAACTCTGCCTTACTCTGATTAACACTGTGGGTTCCAAATTGTTTCAGTCATAAAAGATTGAAAAAACTTGGGGTAATAGCACTGCTAGAATGCAGCCCAGTTGCAATGGAATGAGAGGGTGGCACTACAAGGAATCGCAGCCTCTCATCCTTCACCAGACAGCCCAGTTACCAGAGAAGCTGCTTTTCTTCAAGAGTAATCCATAGTTCTGGTCTTTAGAATTCCATATTTATCTTTGTTGTGGTAGTTATGTTTCACACTCAGTTCAAAGCTGCTTTAATCATTATTTGTACCACAAAGAAGATTTGTTTATCCCTGCTCAACTCTGAAGATGCAAACAAAGACAACCTACCAAGGTGAAAGAATAAAGAAAACTGCCCAAAGCTGTCACCTAATGCTTCCTTTCCTGCAAGAGAAAACTGAACAGCTACAGAAATCTGAGAGTGGTCCAGTTAACATTAACTAAAGGTTTGGTCAATACATTAAAGGTTACAATAAAAAATACTTAAATTTTCAGTGTATAAAAAGAACATTAAAGCAAATATGCTAGTAAAATATAACATGATTAGTTGGCAGACACAGATCTTAAAATATTTTTAAAAACCTGGCTGCTAGCTAGTGACTTTTTAGCACAGAAGTTTGATGACATCCTTCCTTAAAAAAAAAATAGCTGGAGGAAACTTTGCTTCCCCTATAATATTATCAAGGTATGATGGATCCAGTTATGGTTTGGTAAAGAAAAAATAATTAATCAGTATATGCAGTTTTGGGAAAGCTGAGCGTATCATTATTCAGTTGGATTTTTAAGAACTTAATTTTTTTTTTCTCTCTCCACTTCCTTTTGTGTTTTTTGGCCTCTACCATGTGATGTCTGACAAACAGGTTCCATGAAATTAATCACGAGGCCATTAATCAATGAAAAGAAGACCATTTTATTAAAATCAATGTTAAAATATGACTCATCATAGATCTATTTCAGTCAATCTGATTTTTAACTAGTCATATTGATTTGTTACAATAATCTATGTAATTTCACTCTAATTGCTGTCTGGCATGTTGGCCAAAATTTAAATGTATCTTGATCCTATACACAATATATATAACTTGCCATACAAGAGCTGCTTTTTAGGTCTAAGAGATGAAGTGTAGCAACAAGCTAATTCATTTTCTGCAGGATTAGCTGGTCTCATCAGAGGTCAGTGTGTACCTAATTGCAACAAGAGGCTGTTTAATGATGTAGACTGCCATGTAATAAAGCTATGAAACTCTGCTCTGCATTCACCTCACAGCATCCCTGTTCAGCTCTAACCTGGGTTAATAAATTGGGTTGGGGAGAAAAACAATGTTTCACCCTCCAAGGTGGCCACCAAGCTGCCTGACAAGTGACTGCTCTGAACTATGACCTCTGAACAGATACCTGTTGATTTTGAGAAAGAAAATTACCTTGATGAGGCAAGGGTGACATCATTTCTCTTCTGTAATAACTTCTTCTGTAGCAGGAACTCACTCCTCTTGGCTTGTCTCCTTCCATGCACAGGAGGAGCTGTACCAGTAAAAACCCTCAACACTAAATACTGGAGAGACACAGAAATTTTCTAGTCCCATTGGAATGGAAGTTACTGAACATTCATCTTCTGTGACAAAACTCTCAGGTTAACAGCTCTTGCTAAGGATTTTGTCAAAGAGTTTTAATTTGGAGACTCCCATACATGAGAACTAACTTTAATTATCATTTCAAAACATTGGACATGACTGAAGAGGACACAGCTTAATTATATTTACATATAAAATACATAGGCTGAGTATCTGAGGAATAATTTTCATCTTCTGATTTTCACTTATGACTTACATCTGTACAAGTAAGCTCAGAATCAGACCTCATATGTCTAATCTCAACATATTTTCAAGTTGTCCTTTCAGCAATGATTAAAGGCCAATTTTAGGTTATTGTCAATACTGGGTAGTAAAAGGCCAACAGTCACATTTAACATTTTGTGATGCAATGCTCCTCAGTCAATTATTTAAAAGTACTGGTTATTAAATGCCACACATGTAGGTGATCTATATTTTCTCTCTGCCATACTAGTCAGCCACCAACCATGCTGTCAGCTCACTGTAATGTGCTAAAACATATTAACCTTCCTTTGGCTGCCTACACCTCTCCCTTTCTCATCAGTGACCTCGGTGTCTAACACCACATCCCTTCAACTCAGCTCGCCCAGGCTTTCTACCTCCCCGTGCATTCTCCAGGCTCAATTTATCTGCTGCTGCCATAAAAACAGATTTGCTGCAGGCAAAAGTGACTGTACCTCACAAGCAACAGGGCAACCAATTCAGTCTCTAGTTTTAATCATGGTAATCAGGATCTGATTATCACAGCAGAGCAAATACCCTGATGAGAACAAACCCCTGCCTTTCAAACTTGAGTACTTACTTTGAAACCTGCCAAATTTTCAACACAATCCCATGACACTAAGAAGACTTCCTCTAGTGTTTTATTACACTGAGAACATCTGAACATTTGTTTGGTGTTGGCAAATACAGAAGCCTTGAAAGTACCTCACACCAACATGAACTAATAGCATTTTTTGCATTAGTCAGAGCAAGAAAAATTTTCTTTGAAATGTGAACAGGGTGGTGATCTTTCCTGCAGATTTATTTTTATATGTATGAGTATTTACATGATCTGTCCAGCAGTATTTAGTTCCTTTAAAAAGAATTTAGTTCCCAATGGTTTTCCCCAGGTGTAGCTCTGTTTGGGATGTACTCAGCAGCCGTACTTGTTTTGGAAAGCCAAGTAGGAGGAAAGTAGTAGTAGGAGCAGGAGATTCCCATTTAGAGAATTGTGTAAGATCATTTCTTTCAGGATAAACTACTCCTGACCAAGGAACAATCTGATTGTGACTGTGTGTGAGTTGTCAGGCTATTGTACTCCACAGCTGCCAGGTGACTACATCTGCTCACCCTGCTACAGCCCTGCCACTGAAGTGTTTGTTCACACTGCAAGCCCATAAGCTACTCAGACAAGCTGCACGTGAACACCCTTAATTAGGGTTATCTTTACTTACAACTACAAAGTACACACTGGGAGAGAAGTGACTCACACATCTAACACACAGCACATACCTTGCAATTACTCAGATATTCCTTTGAAGGCTGTTTTAGTGAGGGAGACCATGACAACTAAGCTAGGTTTAAAGAAATATTAAGCTTCCACCTGGCTGCCCACTAGAGATGCTAAAATCCTCCTCAGGTTAGCATCTTACTTTTTCAACAGGAATACCTCTGTCAAGACATCCAAGACAGGGCACTGACAAATGAACTCTGGGAAATCTAACATCAAGTAAGGACATCCCCAGATACTCTTTGAGAGGTTTCTCTGCCCACCACAAAACTGGAAAAAAGAGAAGTCTCCACCTATGCTTCAGATCCTCAGTTCAAACACAGTTTATCAGCACAGCAAGTCAATTTTCCTGCCCAGGAGTACAAAAGTGAAGGAACAGAATCATTCCTCATTCTTTCAGACCTGCTCTTAGGCTTTTTCCCTCGAGCAGACACAGATAATTCATCCAGGCCTCATTTGGCAGAGCAGTTAATTTCAGCACAGACTGTGAATCTGCTAAACTACTATATTTTAGCTTGGTACAGTGATGGTTCTGTTCTGGTTAATGTTCTCTGATGACTGCTTCAGAGGCACCAGCAGGGGGTAAAAAGAATGGTCCCATAGCATTTCAGGAAGATAAAGAACCAAGAAGAATGGCTGCATCTAGTTATAAGAGTTAAACTGAAGAACTTCAGTTATGACCATATTTAAAAATAAAATACAACAGTATCATCACCTCTAGATACTATCTCATTTCAAGCTCATGATCTCTGGTTCAGAGGAAGAGAAAAAAAACACAAGGAGGTTTATATATAGCACAGAAAGCTGTATATCAGAAATACAAGGCAAAGTTGGGAAATTAGGTGGCAGTTCTCCATTAATCCTATGGAGATTTGGATTTTTGTGCTATTTTGATTTTGCATTAAAAATTGCTAACAAACTGTGAAATGAAAGGCTCATTTTCATCAGTAAGCAGTTTGATTTTTTAAAGAAACAAAACAGTCTCTTGTTCTTCCACCTGCCTGATAAAGTTTGAACCTAAAGCCTGTATTAGTGCCTGAAAAGACAAAGGTTTATCATGCAGAACAAAAGCAGGTAGGAAGCTTTTATATGCAAGAAAAGTTGCATTAGCTTCACAGGTCTTTATATTTTCAGCTCAGTGATGTTTGAAAAAGAAATAGGCATTTACCACAGAGATAAGCCTCTAGAAATGTTGTCTACTTGTGCAGCAATAAATGAAATTTAAGTAGCACTCTAACAGCAAGTGAAGACTTGACCTTGGGATAAAAAATAATTTAAAAAATAGTAAAATAGGTGGATGGCTAATCTCTTTTCAAATTACATATCGGTCCAATGTGTCTACTAAGTGCACAATATGTACAAGTTAAACAAGGATTGCTGTTACAGTATATCCCATATGTGTAACAGGAAACATCCCTGTATGTCACATTGCAAAATTATTCAGGTGACTGCAAACACCAGGGGCTACTCTCTCACCTGATGTAAACAGCACATGGCTTTGATGTTAAAGGACCCGTGCAAATTTACACCAGCTGTGCCTGTGGCCCTTGCTGTGCAAACCACATATGCGTGTAGTTTTATGGACTGAGCCTGATTAATGTTTTGTAAACCCCTGCATGCATCAGACTTCTTTAAATTGCCCTAGGAGCTGTTTTGGTAAAAGTCAAGGGCGCAAATCTTTTGCCAACACTGTGCTCCATTTTACCAACTGTAAACACAACACAGACAAAAATGTGTTCTACAAAGTTTTAGTAGCACTACACAAAATTATATTCCTCAGCAGACAGCAATTTAAACATTTTACATGCATTCTAATTTGAGTGAAAATGACCTATGTACAGGTTCTAATTTATCTTAGTAAAAATACAGCACAGCTCCAAGCACAAAAGCACTGCCAGCTTCAGTGGAATCCTGTCAAAGTGCATTTATACACTTGCATCTTTTGGAGAACTAAATGACCTGCTTAAATATGTTCCTCATAATTATTTCCACTGTATTTTCTTCAGAACATACTTTAGAGCCCACACTCACAATTGTGTCACCCCTGGCATAATGCAAAAACCTGGTTCAACACAAACCAGGGAGTAATAAGTAAAATATTTTACCTGCTCTTCCCTCTAATCCTCTAATCCCTTCTCTCAACTTCCTTTCTGCTAGAGAAGTGCTAGAGTAGTCTGTCTGTCCACCACAGTCAGTTTTGGTGTAATATTTTGTGAAACTTCTCTTACTTTACCAGCAGAGGGATCTTAAGAAGGAAAAATGAAAACTTCCACGATAATCCCAATTATTGTACCCAAGTAAAAAAGTCATAAAAGCCACATTGCAAACTTGTATAAAGCAATGCCTTGTAAGCAGCTGAACACAATTAATTGCCATTAACTCCACGGGGAGACTGCACTGCTCAGACCTGGCTGAACTATTTTCAGTGCAGATCATCTCACCTCATTATGTATTTCTTCTACTTGCTTCACAACTGCAGCTTCCAGTGATTTCAAAGACAAAGCCATTGAATCAGAATCAGTCTGTAAATTCTGGAGTGCCAGTTCACATTGTCCAAGTATGTATTCCAATGTTCCTCTTGAAGACTATAAAGATACAATGAAAACTTACATGTAGCCAGTTCAGAAAATATGTATTTCTCAACTATATTTCATCAGCAATCCACGAGGTGTGGTGCAGCACATTCTTAATTCACATCTGATAAGCCCACCAGGGAGTTAAGGCCAACTGCCAATACAGAACCAGGTGTACCTCCATCCAAAATAAACAATACCAGTTGTCAATGAAAGGAGCTGGAATCACAACCTTAACATGAACCACAGTTCTGGGTAAGACACCACAGAGCTGCATATGTGGCACCAAGATTTTGGTTTTACGAGGGGCCAAACAGTGAAACGTTTTTGATACTTACATCTGCCACCCTGTGAGTGGAGCTGAACCGAGGTGATAAACCAGCCAGAACGCAGTGCTGGTGTGTCATATTGAGATCATCTAGGGACAGATTAGAAAACCGTAAATACAGGGAAAAAATATACTTTAATAGAAGTTAATCTGGTTGAATATGAATTAAGTATACTACTTTTCTTGCTTTAATGCTTAGAGAATTCAGTCACATAGCTCCAATGTTTTGCAGAGCACAATAACTATTCCCCATCCTAGAAATACTTCTACTTACACTAGTTTCCTCCTATATGGTTTAGAAATGGCATTTTCCCACCTCTTATGGGGAAAGTTCAACTAAAGAAATTAATTCCTCCAAAGCTGAGGATCACTCAACAGACTACTTGGAAGTTACAATGTTCTTCCCAAAAATCACTAAAAAATAATGACATTTTTTGAAAAATGGGAAAAGGATCCCCACACATGCTA
>VZRO01007690.1:903482-940185 GCA_013397915.1 Daphoenositta chrysoptera | reverse complement strand
TTCTCTGGACACGCTCCAGCCCCTCAATGTCTTTCAGACTCAGCCCAAAGGAAATGAGATTTCAAACTCTGCTAAATTGTGGAATTAGACTTTATTAACCTCATTTTCTTCTCATTTGCTGGTGGCCTGAATCAGTCACTAAAGTCATGCCTGCACGAAGCTGATCAGTCTGACAGGAGACTCAGGCGTGAGATTTTAGCATTTGGAATTTTAGGTGTATAAGAGACGTGGTGGGGGGAGCAGGATGATGTAAAGAGACCCAGTGTATTTAGAGGAACTTACATGTTCTTCAGTGCATTTCCCTTGACAGTTTGCAGAAATACAGTAAGTCAGCTGTCATCATATAATATATTAGTATAAAACAGTGTAAAAAGGGACAATATGCTTAGGCACTGATTAAAGAGAAAAGGGGAAAGGAAAAAAAAAAACCCTCCAAACAACCAAGCTCTTTGTTAGTGAAAGGGAATTGTGTGAAAGTTTGGAAATGTGCCTCTGCTCAACTTCAGGAATTAGTTTTGAATTAGTTGAAAGTATTTTCATTCTGGCTGCAAACCAGCCCAAAGACCACCTGCTGTGAAATAAAGGAGCACAGACCAGCGGTTATTATAGCAATAGCCATAAGTTTATTGCTTATTGGTACTAAACTTAAATCTTAGTAATTCTGAATTACTGAGTTAGCTTAGATTTATGGAGATGCAGCATCATTTAGAACTGCAGTCATTCCAGAAGGGTATATTATCTAAACCAATTTTCTTATAGTGATGCAATTGCAATACCCTAGTTACGGTTGTATCAGCCTTTCCATTATAAACTCCTATTTTCAGGGGCTTGTAATTTGACCATAAAAATTCACTCCTTGTTGAAACGTGGCATACAAGGTCTGAGACAAACAGCTCTTTTTTTTTTTTAATTTAAAGAAAAAAAAAATTAGATCTGTTCAGCCACTTCTAATGCTCCAAATCTACCGACAACAGAAGTGACCAAGCTGAAGTTGGCTGTTTGAAATCCTTCAGTGCCCTTTTACCATAATTCAGAGGAGACTCTTCTTGGCAGATCGAGCATGGCAAGTTCTAGGGGAAGGTGTCCCTGCCCATGGCAGGGGGGCTGAATTAGGTGATTTTTAAGGTATCTTCCAAACCAAATTGTTCTAAGATCCTGTAATTCTATGAAATTGCTCCTGTGGTGTGATGGGGAGGAAAACCAATCATACACATTTTTGGAACCACTTGGGGGAAGATTTGCACTTCTGTGTAGCTCCTCTAACGTGCGTGGATGAGACTTCAAGATTCATATAACAACTTTTTAAGAGTCTCTAGATGCAAAAAGATGGCTTAAATTTTAGAAAGCTTTAGAAAGTGAAGCAGTAGAAGCATTATCAACCTCCTTCTGCTAAAAAATTCCCATGACTGTAATTGAGCTAAAATATTAATGTTTACCCAAATTATTTCAACATTGATTCAATTTATTAATTTTAATTCTGATTTATTTATTAGCATTCCCTCATAAATGAGGGATGCTGATGTATTAGCTCAACCTGCTCGTTTCTGATGTCCCTCTCTATCCACTAGAAGGCACACCTTACATTCTGATTAATATATTTACAAACTGGATGTTTATTCTGAACCATGTTTAAAAGCACTTTTTTTTCCCCATCTGATCTCACAATAATGCAGATAAGGTCTGACATTTCAACCAACACAAAATATATTAGTTTTGGCTTTAGCATTAAATGAATCTAGCAATGATTGTTTTGCCTCTGGCTGCTAATTATTGCCGTGCAGTATTTGAGAAATACTTAAAACCATGCACTGTGTAAACCTACAGCAAAGTTTGCTAAGTCACAGTTGGATGAAGCACCTGCACAGCAATTGCTTGGGAAAAGACTTTTCTTAATCTCATGGTGCATTTAGCTGCCTCTGAGACTCTGGAAAATCACCCCTCTGTAAGCAGTTCTTTAAACTCTGAGAAGGATTTGTATTTTTGTTTATATCTCCTGTGGTTAATAGGCCATAGAAATGGAGGTTTGGGTTAACCTGGGAAAGGACGTCACACACTCCTGTTCCTTGAGGGGTTGAGCTGATGCTCAAGGAATTCAATGGCAAAATGCCTATTGATAGCAAAGAATTGAGATTAAATCAACAATAACAGTAAACCCCCAGACACAGTGTATTGTATTCCTAAAAATCTGGACCTGGACATGATTTCAAAAGTGGAAATTACAGCATTAGACATACATTTCACAGCTATCTAAAAGAAATGTTTCTGATGAGGAATAAGAATAGGTGTCAGCCCTAAGATCTAAGGTACAAACCTGTGTCTAATTTATGCAAATTAGTGTTTTGTATAAAATAGTGAAACTTCTTTTTCTATTATTGAGACCATCATATTTTTAAATCTTCTAAAACTGACATTTATTTAATCCTGTAATTATGAACAAAGTTGGTAAAAATTTGAAGCAGCATAAAAAGCTAGGGATAACACCAGGATTTATTTCTGCTGGCATCTGGATCTTAATTCTCAAGCATATACACTTTTGTACTAGCCAAACAATTTACAGTGCTTACAGTTTATTTTATTTAGCTGGAATATCTCGAAACCAAAATAGGAGTGTTGTATGGAAAATTATTTGCCACAGAGTCCTGAAAAGTCTTGTACTAAACTGTGTGATCACGGAATTATAGAATCACTGAATGGTTAGGGTTGGAAAGGACCTTAAAATTCCTCCAGTTCCAACTCCCTGCCATGGGCAGGGACACTTTCCACTATCCCAGGTTGCTCCAAGCCCTGTCCAACCTGGCCTTGAACATTTCCAGGGATGGAAATGATGTCTTGAAAGAAATTTTTCTGGAGACCTAAATACATAACTGTAATCAAGCAAATTTTGTAATCTTGGTTTAAAGCTGAGTCCTTGAAATATTTTACTGTTATCATTTTAAGATTTCATTATGGGCTTTATAATTGATATAATTAAAAGACTTCTGTTGTTGTATTTGTATTGGTGCTCTTGAGACCAGGCAGTTTTCGAAGGTCAGCTCTGATGATAACATTTTTCTTAGAACAGAAAATATCAACTCTAGGTAAGATCAAGGAACTATCAGCTTTTCTATCTACAAAATGAAGGCTTGGAGGAATCACAAATTGGAGGCATCCTTCAGATTTAGAAAATGAATTTTACATCCAATACAGTTCTGTAGGGGAAAAAAAAATAAATTAGATATTCAATGAAGTTGGTTGGTCTCTCTAGATACCCCAGCATCTCGAAGGAGAAATTTAGAGTTATTTGTCTCCCTTATTCAGGGGTTATTTTGATGATGGCATGAGTAGAGCTTCAATTCCAGTGGACTTTGCCCCCAGTCTATTAAGTGACACCTCCATGGAAAAGCCAGAAGAAATCATCCCCAGCAGGTGGAATTGGCCTGCGTTTTCCTAATTCCGTATAAAATTTATTGAATCCATATAAAATATATTGAACATTTAAGACTGCATGGGGTTTTTCTTATGCTCGCTCTGATGGGAGTGAGACAGAGGTGAATAACTCAAAATCAGAACTGGCAGAAAAGTGCCTCTAAACCATGATAATTTTAAATTTTCACACTTTTTTCACAATTCTGGTACAAGATGAGAGAGTGAAACAGCAAAGATTTCTACTAGGCAAAATAAAACAAAATAGATACTATTTTGGATCAGGTCAAAAAAATGTTTGTTTTCATCCTTTTAAAACATTTTCTTTCCAAACCAGGTTTTTTTTACACATTCTTAAGTGGCAAATTAACTCACAGTTTGGAATGCTCTTGAGATAGAAAAATCCTTGAAAATGATACTTTCTCACACACTAAAAAATTTGTTTCTGTGAAATTGGCATATTCTAATATTCTGCTGAGGGGGAAAATATGAAAACTTCAGTTGGAAAATTTCTGAACAGAACCACTAAAAATATATTGTTATTGGGAAAGGTGGCAGGAAAGGTTTGGATGGCAGCTTATCTTTTTGTTGATTTTTACCCAGTTTTGGTTTGGGCACTGTCAGTGAGAGGACACTTGTCTTTGTCAGGAGATAATTTAGCTCTTGGGTTCAGGTATTCCATCTTCATTTCTAAAACTGCCTGCTGCCTTCTTCCCACATGGGAGATTTATTCACACGTTTCTTGCTTCCTCAGCAAAACAGGGAGCTGAATTCTCATGGAATCTCACTGTAGGGATCTGATATCTGTTGTTCTTGCTTCCCACATTAGGCAAGAATGATATTTTATATTTTATTTTATTTCCTTTTAGTATTCTTATCCTACAATTCGTTGTTCTGGATTAAAATCTGGGTTAAAAAAAAAAAAAAGGTGTGACAGCATTGGCAAAGACAAGCACGTTTATCAAAGACAGAGTGGTGTTGGAAATGGATGATCTTTCAGGTCTCTCCCAACCCAAACAATTCTGTGATTCTATGAATTGGGGAGTTGGAAAAATTCTTGTCCTTATTTCAAGCCAAGCAAAAAATTCCATTGATTATGCAGAGAAAATAGGGAACATCATAGGGAGAGGCATGGATTTACATCAAGGGATGAATCAGGACCAGCAAATAAAATGGACCGTGGACCTTTCACTTGAGGGACATGGCATTATGGAATTGTAGCTGCTTCCAGACAAACCTGTCTTGAGGAATCTGCTAACAAATGGTGGGAAGACAGTGGGACTCAGCTCAAATCTTTGCCATGGAGCTGGTTTGCTTCTTTGTACAGATGCAGTCTGGGGAATTGGGTGCTGTCCTTTTCTATTATTTTTTATTTAGTATATATTTTACAAAGAAATAAAACCTCAGTAAACGCACTCCACCTGCTTATGTCTGCTTCCCCATTTGCTAATGGGCATAAAAATCCTGACCTCTTTTGCAAAGATCCTTGAAATCTGCTGACAGAAAATGCTATATGTCAGCAAAGTTTTTTTGTCAGTATTATGAACATAATCATTTCTAAGCACAACAAATTTAGATCACAAAGTCATTGCTAGGGAGTGAAACGACTTTGGCACCACTCACTGCAATGTAGAACTATTGGTGTGATTAGGGCCAATAAAGTTGGGACAATTTTGGTTCTTCCAGCCAAAAATGTGGCTTGCTGGCAAGTAGAAAACTGGCTGAACCTCTGCCAGATACTGCATGCACAGCTGTATAGATTATGTGCCATTGCTTTTCCATCAGTAAAACAGGGCCACAAATCCAATTCTTCATGACTGGACTGAAGCTGAAAGGGAATTCAATAAGGAAAAAAAAAAAAAAGGCATGACCTCGAAACAAGGACTTAAATATTAGTTTTGCCGGGTTGTCTTCACTGCTTTTTCTTTATACAAATCCAATAAAGTGCAAACTAGTACCATTAGTTTATTTATTACTATGGGGATCAGAAACCTTTGTTCTGATCCAGAACTCTACTGAGACGTGCAAAAAAATGCAAAAAGAAAAGCCCCAAAGACAGAGAATGAGCTGGAATGTGTTCAGTATTCTAAGGAACTGAGAAAAACTCTCCCAGGGAGTGACATATTCAGGGTGCAATGTGTGCCTAGGATCACTGTTTTAGGTAAGCACCAAATATATCTGTAAAAATAATCTTTTTCTCTCTGTTTCTTCTAACCAAGGTGTTTAAATGACCATGGAAACAAAGACAGAATCCTCTGGCATTTCCCCCTTCACCTGCTGAGACTTAGGGTCTAAAGATAAAAATATTCCAAAATCATGGTAAGGGAAAGTTTAGAGGGACTGGAAGAAACTGGGATAAGGCAGCTACTGAAAATAAAGAGAGTATAACCTGATTTCAAGAAAAAAATCTTGGATTTTCTTGGTTAACTTTGCAAAAAGATCAAGAAATATGACTCTGGGAAGCTGTTTCTGAGATATGACTAAAGAGGATAATAACAAGACCCAAATTCATTTAATGGAGGGTTTAAGAGTCAATTCAGAATGCTACAATAAGGAACAGTGACAAATGAACTTCTTTATTTATGAAGTCAAGTGTGATATAACTTTACACTGAGTGGTCAGATGTATCATTAACATGTTCCAGCTTGTTAATTTATTATTCCTTGAATAAAGATCTGAATTTGTAATGCTAAGTACCACAACAATCTGAATTAGAGAGAGACCAAACGTTCCTTGTAGTTGTAATGTGTTAATCTTTAATCTTCACTTCTTTCAGAAAATATTAAAATTTATAGCTAAGACTTGGAATAATCTTGTTTTGAACAAATGCTGAGGTTAGACACCACAGTTAGTGCCTGTAAGGACAGGCCAGCACTGGGTGTCATGACCAAGTACCCTTACCTTGCTTAAATCACTGCTTACATTCACAGCAACCAAATAGACCAAAAGGCAAAATAAATAAACACACCAAAGAGAGAGTGGAGTCCATGTTGATCTCTTATCTGAAAAAATAAATAAATTAATAAATAAAATCTCCTGTCTTCTAGGGAAAATTGAATTTTCTTGTTCAGCTTAGACCATTTCACCAGTTTGTGTTTGCTCTCTTTCAGTGTTCTTTTATCTATAACTCTAAATTAAATTTTCTTTCAATGAGTTGTCAGTGTTATGACTTAATTGTTAATTTCCCCCAAATTCAGTGACCTTTTTTCCTGTCCACTGATCCTGCCAGTCTAAACTGAGACATTTCTTTACTAGAACCAGTATTCCTGTCCCTGTTCCTTTTTTTTTTTCTCCTCTGCTGAAATCCTTATCCAACCAAATGCGCTGCAGTCCCCCGGTTTGAGATTCACTTCACTCTGATTCTCTGTGGTTTTTTCCACCATAAATTTAGATTCAGAATTCCCTGCCCAGTAGGAGAGGGAGGAAAGAGGCGTGCTGGTCATTTGCATATTTTAACAGACGGAGCTGCTTTTGCTGTGCAGCTGTCGATGCAGAAGAAATATTCTTTGGGGTAAAGCATGAGGCTGGGCAAAAATCCTGTGAAGGCTTCCATCTCTTCCTCTCCTGCTTTTCCACCAATTGGAACAGGAGAAATTGTCGTGCTATAAGATTATCTACTCTCCATTGTCACAAGAACAGATATCCCTGGTGGCTCCTGGGAAGCTCAGCTCCTCCAGACACTAAAATCCTTTCTATTTTAATACTCCAAGAGCAGGTGACTGGGCTTTTCAGCTGCTGGGATTTTGCTAACCAAGCAGATTGGATTCAATTTTGCACTAGACCCATAAAGCAGAAAGATTCGAACTCAATGGTCAGCTGTGGCATCTGCTGCAGCAAAACTCCAAATATTCTTTCTGGGAGAAATCAAGGATTAGGACTGCATTAAATTTTGCTTCGTTTCCAAACCAGGTGTTTGCTACCATAAAAAATAATACAGAGTGATAAAGAAAGGAACAAAAGGTGTAAAGCTGTTACTGAAGATGGTAGAATAGTAGGATTTATCTGTATATTTTTAATTGACTAAAAATCACATATACAGGAATGTTACTAATTCAAAGTATATTGATATCATAGGGCTCTGAAAGTTAACCTGGACATGGAGGTTGTCAATGGGGAAAAATAAAAGCCATCTATGAGTTATTAATCATACAACAATACATAATATCTAATGTAGAATATTCCCCTGAAGCTGTCCCATTTTATTAAAGGTGAGGAAATATTGATTATTAGCTTATACTGAGAACACAAGTATTAGAAAACTAAATATGCATGTGAAAATTCCAGTGTGACTGGATTTACTGAGCTGAAACAACAGAGTCATCCTGTCTTTTGGTAATGGTGCCTAATGTGTCTGATTTTCAGAAATATTCCATTATATTTATGTTTTTCAGGTTTCAGGTTCTGAGCATGGGGATTTGATGTGTCTATTCAATTAAACGGTGTCCAAAATTGCTATGAGGATGGAGGCAGTTCCTGAGCCAAAGGCAGCAGCACCAAAATACTGACAAGAAAATTTAAAAAATAGGAACAGAAGACACAGAGGGCAAATAGCAATATTTTATATACCATGGACTGCAGGGAAACATCAACGAGTCAGTAACTCTCTCTATATATCCAGCCTTTTGTTCTGATCACTGCTGTGTGACCCAGAGCATATTCATCAACCTAGAAAGTTTTAATTTAACTCTTATTTCAGTTCCCCCGATACACTTACAGAGCTGCATTTCCCACCATGCTCATTGTTAGAGAATAACCCAGTTATTTCATATTCTTCACTCCTCAATGCAAAATGCCATGTCTCTTTTTTTTTTTTCTTTTTCATTTATTTTGTATTTTATGAGCTCTGTCCAACAATACTGCCCACATATTTTAAAAGTGGTAACATAAGGAGTTATTTGCAAGAAGTCTTGAAGCACCATCAAGGACACCTGCTTGCAGGATTGTATTAAATTGAGATCAGCCAACATTACAGTGTATTTCAGCACTGGAATCAGCCAAAAATATGTCCCTAGCAGTGCTATTTTCATTATTCAGACCTTCACCCAAAATCTGTGTAACTGCCTCTTAAATTAATTTTCACACTTGCCTGTCTCTATAACTAGCTGCAGCAGTGTGCTGTGTATTTTAACTACAAGGAAGTGTTGCAGGTAGAAGATTTCTCCCTGAAGTCACTCGAAGCCTCCTTAAATTCAAGCCACGGTCTCTCAGTCCCACGCTTGCAGTGGGGGGCACCTGTCATCTTTTTCATCACGGCAAGCTGTGCCCTAGATTCTGCACCCCCTCCCCTTCCCACCATCCAGGTATGTGTGAGTGTGTGTTCTTTTCCCACTGAATTTTTTATTCAATAAATAAATAAAACTTTCCTGAAGTTGCTAAGGTCTCAAAGGTGCAGGAACTTGTAATATGAAGAAGAAGAAGAAGAAAAAAAAGAAGAATAAAAAATAAAAAAGAAAAGATAAAAAAAAAAAAAGAGTTCAAAGACAGCCAGCCAAGGTAGAAAGGAAAATATCTGTTCTGTGGGACATGACAGGAAAATGGAGTTGTTCTAGACTAACATCAGTGGAAGGGATGGGAAATATTATTAAAGTTCAAATAAATATCATCTTCAACTTATGCATTTGGGCCAAAGCCGTGTGGGTTTGCTGCAAAACCTAGAAAGAGAACCCAAATGCCTGGGGGGGTGCTACAAACTTTCACTGGTAGCAACATACAGATTTTCCAGCAAGGCAATAATTAATGGTACCATAAGAAAATTATCTCTTTCCTTCCCATAAGATGCAGGTGTGCTGGATTCCTCTTAGCTGATGTACAGACATTACATTAAGCATAACTTACAGATCAGCATCAGCTTTTCCTAAAATCAGACTAAATCTCAGAGTTTTCAGTGATTTCACAGAATATTTAAATTTGGAAAAGACCTCCAAGACCATGGAGTCCAAACATTTACCCAGCAGCACTGTGTCCATTCCTTAACTATAAACTCAGGAGCCACATCCACATCCTTTTGAGCAACTACAGGAATGGTGATTCCACCACTTCCCTGTTCCAATGCCTGAGCAATGCTTTGCCCCTCTTTTTGCCAAGTCCCATAAATTGAAGCCATTGAATAACCTCCTTTATTGTATGGGACATCCCATAAACCCTTTTGGACTCAAACACAGCTCTAACATTCTGTATCTCCAGGTCTCACGTCTCTGTCACAGCAGCCATGAGATGTCTTAGAAGCAGAGAAAAATAATTTTGAGACTATTTCCTACAAATAATTTTCGCCATTAACTTCAGGCTTGGAGCAGCCTGGTCTGGTGGAAGGTGTCCCTGCAGGGGCTTGGAATGAGATGATATTTAAGGTTCCTTCCAACCCAAACCATTCCTCAGTCCTGTGATTCCATCTCAATGAAAAGCAACAAATAGAAGCAATTTATCCCTACCCTGCTTTGAGCAGCCTTTCCTCTCCACCTTTCTGTGTGGAGCACGGATTTCAGTCTGGAGCAGCAGAGAATGTACAGGTTTCCATTCAGGCAACCTGGGGCCCCCAAAAATTTTTTTTTTTTTTTGAATATGAGAAAGTCCTGTGCATTAAAATTCCCAGATTTATCTAAGAACAGCACGGATGAAGAAATACCTTTTTTTTCTGTCTCTGGACTGATAAAAAATCAACTTTTTTGTTGATATGTTTTTGATTGCGGGCCCAAAGTAAGCATTTGACGTGTCTGTGAAATGTCTCAAAGTGATGCTGGTAGGCAGCCAGTGTCAAGGATGTCCTTGAGGTTTATTTCGGGTCCCTAAAGAATTCCAATATTAGGATATTGTATGACTTAAATAAATATTTTTAAATAAATAGTTTAAATTAGAAATAATTTTATCTGAATTAAATTATAAATACTTTTCTTGGAGAAAACACATGCCCAAGATGGATAACACTTCCTTCTTGCCAATCTTTAATCACAGTCATCTTAAAGCTCTGCCTGGACAGAATTCTCTCAGTGATGTTTCTCAAATCTTCCTTATGTTGTCAAATTCTGATGGCTTGGTGAACCCCTGCAATGGGGTTCAGAAGGATTGTTTAAAGTTTATAATTTATAGTGGCCCAGTTCAGGAGATGTGGCTTCTTTTACTCAGGTGTTTGCAGCTTTAGGTGCTACAGGTCACCTCAGGGGCTTCTTCTCATGCTGGTTTCTTGGTTAAAAACAGAAGGGTCCTTGGGATATTGGTTTTTTAGGCAATGCTGAATGCAGTGGGGCTCGAGTTCACATCCTTGAGATGTTTTCATAGCATGAGCAATCAGCAATAGTGAGCTGATGGTGCACAGGGCTGACCCTGGACTTCTGCAAAAGGAGAATTTGACCTGCTGAAAAAATCCCATACTGAAGCGAAAGGAACCTCTGAAACCTGATGCTGCTATCACATTTCCAGCACACATTAAATTATCTTTTCCACCCTCCACATGGCAATTTTCCAGATGAGATTTCTAAAGCCATTGTCTTTTGCCAGATATTTAATTTTTTTTTCTTTGAATTATTCTTTTGCATCCATCTTAATTCTACTGAACTCATGAGGGAACTGAAAACAAACAAAAAATTTAAAAAGAATGCGACAGAGAGAGAAGTTTAAAAAAAAAGACAAACAAAACCATCAAAATGATAATTGCTAAGTTATCATTTGCTTGCTCTTTTCCAGTCTAGCTGCTGCAGCAGCTCCTCTCTCGTCTTCCACTCCGCCTTAGCTCCCAAATGGTATCAATTATCCACAAATCTCACAGGGCCTGCACCATCTGAATAACAATTCATTAACCTTCACTTTCCTCCTGCTGATTAACTCGCCCCCACCACCTCCCCAATGGAGGAGGCGGCGTGTCGGAAATTCAGCCAAACTTTTTAATTATGCAAATAATACAATACCCGCAGATAATTATTTAGCCCAGGACTCAGGCTGTATATTCAACGCTCTGCTCTGCTCTCACAGGCTTTGCAGCTCTGTTCTCTCCTTGCATCATCTTGGCCGTGTCAAGGAGAATGAAGGATTTTCAGTTTTTCTCGGTGCAGGTGATCGCTCCCAGAAGCCAAGGCTTGGGGAAGAACAGGCTGCTGCAAGGCTGGCCAGGGAACACAAAAAGCCAGTTTAAGTTTTCAGTGTCTATCTTTCAGTTCCAGCAGCCTCCAGATGAACCCTGCGTGGATCCAAAATCTCTCACTGCAGGGCTGAGTTTTGCATTTTACATCTGGTAGGATCCCATCTGCGCAGCTCAAGCCTTTGCATTGCTCGTGTCTGCTATGAAACTGCTGAGCACTCTTCACTTTTTAGCAGTCAAACCCCTTTCTTTTTCCAGGCAAATTTACTGTTTCATAAATGAAAAATTGGAAATCAAGTTTAAACCTCCAAACTTTTTCTTTTTGACAGAGACAACTTAAAAGCCAAACAAATTTATGACCAGAGTTTTGTTTTATACAGACGCACATAACTTTCACCCAGAGCTAACTCTGGAATGGCAGGATGGATTTGTTTCAAACTCTCTAGCACGCTTCCTGACAGACACATATGGGATTATTTCTATTATGCACAGGGTATGATTCGGAGTACATGAGTTCTGGAACCTGGGTCTGGAACAATTCACCTCATGGCTCTGACAAAATCCCATAAATTTATCTTTGCACCAGTACAAGTTGTCTACGTACTTACCTTTGTAGCTCTGGCTGGTCTGTTGAGTTTATTTACCCATAAATAGGGGTGGCATTGCTTTATAAAGAATTTGAAAATCTCTGAACTGAAACTTTCTTAGCCTTACAGATCACATCGGCAATATCGAATTTTGCCATCTGCTACATTCAGCTGACATCATCCCTGTACGAAAAAAAAGAATTGATTCTGCCTGATAACCATCTTCAAATATAGCAGCATAAACAAATCTTTGTGAGATTAGACAATGTAAAATTCAGGAAAGCTTAGCAATACTTTATATGTCTCAATTAACAGTGTTTAAATTTCAGGTCATGGTTATGTAGTCAGTATCTCCAAGTGTTTGCTAGGAATTTTTTAAAATTTCAATATTTCAAACACATTTAGACTGATTTCTCTCTCTGGGATGTATAAGAGATGGTAATAAACATCCAAATCACTTAAAAAAAAAAATTTAAAACAGTACCAGACCATTCTACTATCTTGTAGTTCTTGTTTTCTTAGACTTATCAGGGTAGCTGAATATAATTATCCCAGTCTGGTAAGTGTGAAAGGGAAGATACAGGCAAAATAAGGCCTTGTTCTTAAATAATTTCTTAAGCTTGAGTAAGAATTGCTAAATCCATAAATGGACTGTGAAGAATGTTTTCCCAGCTGCTTCCTAATGGAAGAGGAGTCTGCTTTTCCTTGGTATCTCGATTGTTCTCCAGGAAGACCTCCTTTTTTTTTGGTGAATATGAACTACTCATATCGTGGTGCTAGAAAGTTCATCACCTAAAATCCCAGTATTTCACAGAAAATGCTCTGCCTAATCTCTCTTGTCAGTCAAACTCAATCCATTGGGAAGGTGAAAGAGCTCTGGGTGACACAAAGTGTATAAATGTTCATGTGATTAAGAACTGTGAGAACAGATTCATTTTTCTCTGACATTTCTTACTCTTACAGGCAGTCCTTTGCTCAGGCTGTTCTCCAGGTCTCTTCCTTAGGTATCCAGGGGCTCTCATACCTGCTACAGGAAACCAAACTGAGGGCACCCACCCAGCAGCAGGAGAAGGATGGGACAAACTCAACCTACAGACAAAATGCCTAAAGTTATTTAAGAACCCAGTGCTTAAGGAAATACCTGTCTCACAGAGTTCCTGAAAACCTTTAGCCATTACTGACCACAATGAAAGAGTCAGATGCTCTTCTCTTCTAGAAACTCTTCTAGAGAGTTTCTAAAATCTCTTCTAGAAACAGGTCACTTACTTAATTTGTTATGTGTGGTGCTGCATAACCAATTTTAGGCACCCAAGTTTTAATAGTTCAGCCTATACAACTGGAACAGGTCACACAGAAAAGCAGAATCAGTGAAGAAAAGGCAGCCTTAGCTCTCCAGCCCACGCTGAGTGTCTCTGATTATATTGCTTTATATCAGTGCTACAGTGAGTGACTCTTTGCCTGCCTAGGCCTTGCTTCTGTCCTTTACAGTGGTCAGAAAGTGAAAATATGCAGAAATCATGTTGAGAAGGTAAATTAAGAACAATATTTGATGTGAATGAAACATTTGGGACACAACATCAGGCCTCTGCAAGGATTGCTAATGGAGTGAATTCGCTTCCCCAAAGGTTAGAGAGCTGCCCACTGAACATTTTCTGTGAAGGCAATGACTGGGAGAAGGTGTAAATCTCTAGTTTTAAAATGTATTCAGGACATCACTCTTGCTAAAACTTCAATCTATGTGAACAGACAGGGTTTGTTTTTTTAACTGATTTAATAAGATCCTAATGTTTATGGGTTGCATAATGCCACCAGGGGACACGGGTTGGGAATCAGTATGGATACATTGGCAAAATTCTTCCTGATGGAGCTCCAGGACCATGCCTTGCACCATTCTGGAGGTCTCCACATTTGTGGTTGCACATTTGTCCTTCAAACTTCCTTCCTTAAGCATAAAGGTCTTTCCTGCTATTATTTCATTCTCAGCACCCAGTGAGCTCTTGATGATTAATTAGTTTGTGTGTTTTTGGGTACAGTCATGTGCACTCAAGTAAATTTCAGTGATGTTGTCATGCCAGATTTTTGGCAGATATACAACATTATATATCTGCATGTGGCTTGTCTTTTCATTGATACAAACCAATGTTCCTCCTAGGCCAGGTTGGACGGGGCTCTGAGCAAATGCCCCAGATCCAGTGGGGAACATCCCTGCCCATGGCAGCGGGGTGGAACTGGATGATTTTTAAGGTCCCTTCCAGCCCAAGCCATTCTGTGATTCTGTGTTGATGAACTTTCAGATTTAGAGCTGGAATAAGGTTCCCAGGTAAGATTTAACTGCCCCTGTTTCTCTGTCCATTTGGACTGACCTTCAAAACCCAAGTTGGAGAAGGACTCAGTTAATGTATGTCTACAAACTTGTAACTTGATTTTTATATAAGTGCTAAGCTAACTCTGTTTAATTGATTTTCCACATTGTACACTGAGAAATAGGATTTTTATGGCTCTTGAATAATTCAGAACTTTGATTCCTAAGGCAAAAAAAATGGGCAAGGAATAAAAGCATAATTATCATTGTAGCAGAGGTCAAAAGGACAAGCTGGCCATAAGTTCATAATGTGCTTGGGCTCTTGGACTCATTGTGGACTGTGGAATATTACCTTGTTGAAATCTTATTACTTAAGGAAGGAAAAAAAAAAAAAAAAAGCACACAGGCAGTTAGCTGCAAAAGAAATGGAGGAAGTGTTAATTTTTAAGCAAGTTTGACAAAGATTGAGTTTCATATGACAAATACTGTCAGCAAGACAGGATTCTGTCAGTGGAAGAAGTTTAAACATTAACAATTTCTGTCAGGCTGTTGACACAACCACGGCAGACATTTCCCAAGATGCTGAGATGACTGCTGGCATTTGTCAACAATCCTGTCACAGTGACAGCAATAAGACCATGTCTGGAAATGTGACAGTTTTGGCTTTGTGTTCCCCTGAGCATTGGCCCAGGTGTTCAGAGAAAGTGTGGGAAAAACCCGTATTTCTGCATTGTCATTCGAAGGCGGAAAAAACACAGGAGGAAAATGAGCTGTCACTCCAATTCCCAGGATGCCTTTCTGCTTAGCATAACTCCACTCCACGGCCCAGGGTCCACTGGTCCATACTCTGACAGATAATTAAGAAAGCAGCAGCTTTTTCTAGACGGCTCTTCCTCATGATTTGCATTTTAGCCAGAGGCGACCAGTTATAAAAAAAACATGATGGAAAGATGGTAAGAAGCCAATTAGATGGATGGATGGCTGACTGACAGCTCTCTGGTGTTATTACTCCAGATTTCATTGTATGTAGCCTGGCAGTTTTCAACAAGAACCAACTTTTGCAGGTTTGTAGAGCTGTTAAATGAAGGACTATATATAGAATGCAATGGTTTTGCACAAATCTTTTACATTTTCCTGAAATAAACATTTATTACTTCCATTCTAGTTTAAGCACCATAATCTTTCTTAGTTAATCACAATTTACGTAGCTGCATGCAGAAATTTTGGAAGACTTTGTATTAAAATAGCTCTGTTGATACAGCAATGATTAAAAAATGAGTTGCAAGTTAAACTATGACACTTTATGACATGGCAGTAATTAATGTTTCTAAGGAACAAGTCTGATTTTTAACATAAAGAAATGACACTAATTCAATTGTAAAAACAAAGTATTTATTTGAAAGAAAGTATTTGAAAGAATAAAGAGAAATCTGAATTTTCTCATTGTGCTGGGTGAATTTGTTCTAGTCAAAGTTTCCTTTGTTCTGAGGATCTTTATTTTTTTTTTCCTGTTGTTTTTCCCAGAAAGAAAACATTGTTTTGCACAGGACTTAACAGTTTTAAATATGAAATAGCTTGTAAATTGCTGCTTTCCAGCTCATCTGTGCAGCTCCAACAGCTGGTAGCCAATCAGAAATATTCTTCTCTGCTAGTGCCTGGTGGCTGTATCTCACTATAAAATTTAAACATTAGCAGGGCTTTTGTTACACTTCTGTGTTGTTTGTGGATTTATTTTTTTGTTGTGAATACCAAATTTAACAGAGCACAGCAGCATTTGCAGTTCCAAAGCTACAAATGCCACCCGATGAGTAATGGCCTTTGCCAACATAAAAAGTCCCTCAGCTTTCTTTGGCTTCTGCACGTTTATCCAGTGCTGGCAATTATCTCTTGATGAATGGTTGGTTGTTTTAGCAAAGTTCCCCCTAAGCCAGTGCTTCAAGGGATGTGACTTTGTGGATGTGAGTCATCCGAATTTTTGGGATCATGGAGAGCTGAAAACGTTATTCCTTTCTTTTTCCTGCTGCAATTCCTTGTTCAGACCCTGATAGGAATTTTTTTTTTTTTCAGGTAAAAAAAATAAGATAAAGATACAAATCAAATTCACAGCATGTTAAAGGTCAGGTTATACTAATGTGTGTTAAATAGGAATCTGTGGGGTTTTCTCTGCAACAAATTAGACTATTTATAGAATCATAGAATCACAGAATGTTTTGGGTTGGAAGGGAACTTAAAAGTCACCTAGTTCCAAGCCCCTGCCGTGATCAGGGACACCTTCGACTAGACCAGGTTCATATTCATATGAATAGAGTAAGTGAATTTATAGTGAATTACTCAGAGCTTGCAAAACTTGTGGAAGACTAAGAAATCTTCTCCTTGTATTGCCTTCTGTTTCATTTCTTAATTCACTACGTCCCCATTTTTCAGATCCTAGGGAAAACCTGCACCGAGGGCTACAGGATGTGTTGTGAACCCCCTGGGGAAAAAAATTTACTTCTAATGCCAAAACTTGCAGACCTTCCCAAAAAACAAGTCTCCACTGTGAGATTCTTCATCTCCCTTTTTATCATGCAGCTACACAAACTCTTCTCTCATAATAATAATATCTATATTATATTATAATATTTATATAATATGAATAATCCACTATTACCCTTACCACAACAGATGCCCTTACAACTCCTCATTGCCTTTTCACCATATCTGAAATTTTCTGCTGTAATTAAGGCTTCTTTTTATCCTGAAAACCCTTAGTCTCAGACTATTTTCAGTAGTAATACTAAGCCACCTCTCTATTAGTGATAACCCCAATATACCACAGATTTACCCCAAAAATATCATTGCTGGGAAGCACTGAAGACTAAATACAACACAAAGCAGAAAAACTGCATTACCAAATAAATGTTGTCATCTAATCACCTTGAAGGGGAAACACGTTGACCTGTGGTGGGATTGGGAAAACTGGGACAATTCTGAAACACACTAATATAGGAACTGTGATGGGCTGCTCAGGAAGTCCTGTATGGGTGAGGAAGATCTCATTCTACTTTTGCTGACCTGAATTCAAGACCTCAGAAGCTGGGAAAAAAATCAGAATAAAGGCTTAAATCTATATTCATATACTTTGATGGGTATTTGCCACATTTCTTTCAAGTGGAAGGAAAGATGCAAAGATGCTGCTCGTGACCATCTCTAAACTGAAATTTCCATCTGCCTTTGGGATGGCAAAGAGGACTCAGAACAAAGTATTTCCAAATAAACTGAAGTGTCTGCTAATGCTGTATTTTGCAGATCACTTAAATATGCTTCTCTCCATTAGACTTGTTTTTCTCCATTACTTATTTTAAAATATGATCTGTGAATTTTGTATAGTAGCTGTTTATGAGAATTCCTCTTATTTAAGCTCACCTTTATTCCTCTAGGTCTTTAAAATATTCATAAGGAAATGAAAAAAAAATTAAACCATCATTTTTAGGAGCAGAATATTTTAATGACATGGAGATCTAATTAAACCAAAATTTTTTTTAGCTTGTCCCAGAAATCATGGTATATATAGATTTATGTAGATACATACATTCACAAATATGCACATACATACATTCAAAGGGAGGTTTTTGCAAATAAACCCAAATTTAAAGATCTGTCCTCAAGAAATTTGTATGTATTTCAAAAGAAACAAGATCTGGAAGAAAGATGAGAAGGTGGAGAAGAGGGAAAGAGGGATGTTAATGTAAATTTTCTATTATAACATTCTTCCAATGCTTGTCTATCTATTTAACTATTTATTTTTAATCTAAAAGTGGAGTAATTTCAATTGCTTGCTTATTTTCAATCAGTGTGAGAAATGCTTATAGAATTTATTTCTATCAGTGAGGTAACACTGATCCAAAAAATCCACAGTGAAAATTGAATTTACTTGACTCACCACTACTAGAGAAGAAAGAAATTAGCAGACGTGGCATAATTTTTAACTTTTTCATCTGGAAACACCCTAAAAAATCCCAAAGTAAACTTTGTAAACATTGTTTGCTTGAGCTTCTTGTTTTACTACGTTTGGATTTCTGAGAGTGGGAGGAATTAACTGGGAAATAACTCAATCATTGAATGAGGGACTGAAGGAAGGCTGATAATGTGTGTTCCATTAACATTTCAGTGATGATTTTATTGTGCCAGGCTGACTGATCTGATTTGGAACATGAGTATGACACCTGAAACCACTTCTGTTGTAAGATTTGTGGTGAAAAACATCTAATCTACCTTTTCCTGCCGAAAAAATAAACTTTCAGTCTAAGTTTGAGTCTTCTAAGGTCAAGCTGAGAGAGCCGATCTGGGGATGTTCCATCCTTTCCTAAGAACAAGCGTCTTGATACTTCAATTATTTACCTTTATAAGCTCTGGGAGGAAGCTGAATCTCTGGTTTAAAGTAGTCACTTGTTCTTTAGGTGGTTGGTGCTGGACAAAATAGATCCCAAAGTCCCTCTACACATTGGAGATATCAGCCTTACCCAGTCCTTTGCTTTATCCAGATCTACAGGTCAGGATATCACTTGGTGCTGACACAGTGGCTGCCACAATAAATCACTTTACGAAAATCCAGAAATTTCTGTATAGATCTTTTTTCTAGTACTCATGTCTGTCCAGCTCCTTAGAGTAATATTTCATAAGACTGGCATTGTTCTACGACTAAATTTCTTTTGTTTTTTTAATGTAAGTTGCTAGATGGGAACTGCTTTTTATTATTATTATTATTAATATTATTATTAAATGGTGAAAATTATTCTTTTTGCCTGTTTAATGCCTTATTTACCCCTCAGCAGTGATGAAGGATTACATATGAACTAAAGGCAGAAGATAGTGAAGGTGAGAACTCCTTTATTACTCACCACTATTTATTATTTCCAGTATAAGAAAACACTAACATAACAATAACACTCCAAATATAGCCAGAATAACTTAAGAGAAAAATTTTGCCCAAGATTTTGAAGCCATAATTTAATGATAAGATGGATGTACTGAACATGACACAACACCAGGCTCTTCAATCCAAACCAAAACAAATGTGAGGGATGAAAACAACTCATAAAGTCAAGCTTGAAAGCAGAGCAAATGTTAGAAATATTGCAGCAGGTCTCAAGGTTTGACTTAAGACCTAGGAAAAAAAAAAATCCTTCCATTTCCCTCGTGGCCTGGAGAGCAGGTTCAAAAAGCACAGGGCACAGCAGCAAAAGGTCTGATCACACAGGGGGTTAAAACCCAAAAGTAAAATCACAAGTATTCCCTAATTGGAAGCCCAGAGAGAACAAAAGTGAGTGTAGCTCTTTCTAAAATTCAGAAGAAGGAAGAATGAAGAAGATGAGGCATTCACTGAAATGTCAAGATTAAATCAATACAGCATTTTCTGGGAAATCAATGCAGAGAGTGGAAGACATTGGAGATAACAGAGAGGCAAATGCTTTCTCTGGAGCAGATGAAAACTCCAAGAGTGGCATTGAAAACAGGTGTTGTTTTCATAATTAAAACTCAAGGGAAACCTGCCTAAAGGGAGCCGTAATAATGAAATAGGGGGAAAAAATACCCATGGAGAACAACGTCTCATTAGGAGAGATAAACTTCACATGTGAACAACACTGAGTTAAATGACAAATTGTTTTTCTTAATGGCACTCTGGTGTGAGACAGGTTCAGAGGTTCTGCTTGTTTTGCTGCAAACTGGTGATTAATGACTGCAAAGGTTTCCACACAAGTGTGAAAAGACAGGAGTGGAAAATGAAGATGCAAGTTGTCTCTCCAAAGGGACACTTTATAAAACCAGTGTCTGGACAGAAATAGGAAAGGAAAGCCTTTGAGAGATTAGAAAGCCCTTCTAATAACTGGCTGTGGAATGACCCACTTTAGTTATTTTCTGTTTGGTTTCTAGTTAATACTGTTTTCCCCTTGTAACCGATGCACACTAAAACCTCACGAATAAGACCCTGAGGCAATTCTGAAATCATCTATAGTGTATTTTCTCAGAGATAAAAAACATCAGCAACTCCAGTCCCTCTGACTCAGCTTGGTGTGCAGGTACCATGGAGTCAAACGTGGTGCAGACAGGCAGAGCGTTGCTGGAAACCCTCCAGGAAATCTGAAATGTCTGGGTGATTCCACACTTGATTTTCCATAACCTTATCGATATTGTCCCTCAAATGGGGATGCTTAAAGAGGGAGAGAAACTGCTTATGTCAAGAGGTGGCTTGTAGGGCAGAGGAAAACTAGTTTGGTCTGAATAAAACTCTTCTGCTACAGAGTTTTTCAGAGGTGCAGTGTAGCACAGGGATTTCTGATAAGGGATTTTTGGGATAAATGTCTGCAGCAGATCCAATGTTCTCAGGTTTCAATGTGCTTAGTAGGCAGAGCTGGGATTCAGGAACTGTTACAGTTGACTAACTACCTGCTGCATGCCCAGAAGTACCAAATAAACCTATAAATCCTCAAATCTGTAAGCAAGCAAAACCACTATCCCAGCAAGTTCCTGGGTGGGAAGCAAAGGTACACTGTAAAGAATTCTGTAAATTGTTCAGAGGTAAAGTAAATTTGCTGTTGCAAATACAGTGACTTGAAATATTTAGACAAACATGCCTATTCAGCATCAACATTTAAAAAATATTTGGTTTTTAATTAATACTGTTTTATTAGAATTAATAAATAATAAGTAATGATACAAAATTAAATAACATTAATTAAATAATACTAAAAAATAATACTAGAAGAAAAGTCATACTTCTAAACATGAAAGCTCTGTTTGAAGGCTTGGTTCATCATCTGCAAGCAAAAAAATATTAAAGGGGTGAGAATTAATAATGTTCTTACATATGTAACATAGGGTCAGTAATGAATAGCAGTGAATTTGTCTCCAAGCACATCACTGGAGAGATCAATACTTTATTGAGTTCGGGTCTCTAGACATTAAAAAAGGATGTTGGAAAACTGAAAACCATGTGGAAAGCTACTGCCAGCACTGAAACCCTTGGGTGGCAAACTCAAGGAGTTCCATCTCTTTTACTACATCTCCGAGGCTAAAGAGTGACAGCCCATAGTTTTTATTTCAAACACAAAGAATATCAGGAACCATAAGAATCTTCTGCCTCATAGAGAAAAGTTCCTGACACTGCCTGGAATTAAATGTAAGGCAAGTTGACATTAGGAGAAAAAAAAAAAAAATTTTTTGTTCAAAGCTATAAAAAATAAGAAAAATAACCTATTCCATTTTTCATTTTAAAAATGGAATTTAGTAGAGGCTTATGTTATGGATCATGGCAACTGGGTTGCTATAAAAGTTACACCTCTTTTTGATGTGATTAGGCTGATATAAATGTCTTAGAAGACATAAAGCCTTCCTGTGATCTCAGATCACCCAGAGATCTTTTCCTGAAGGTGGCACATGCGGACACAGCGTTTTTCCTGTGTATGGAATTTCAGAGTTAAAGAACCTTGGTGCACATCCTTCTGCTCTGCCAGAAAAATTCACTTTATTTTGGGAGTCAGTGTGGCAAACGAGAATTACGACTGAGCAATGCCCCATGAATTCAAGGGGGACACACAAGGAAGCTTTTGCAATTAAAATTGCACAAGGAACATATAAAGGTGAAATTTTAATTATGAAACTGGAGCCTCGACAGAAAAGCAGGACAACCTTGTTGACTTTGTTTGCTGTCTCAAACTTTTTCATTTCAAGAGAAAAACATTTGGGATGCCCTTCCAGAGACCTTATGCACCATCCTCATCCAAAGCACTGCTTTGCAAATTATGACTGATAACAAAACATCTCCTGTTCCCAGAAGGGCAGTAGCTCTTGCCCAGCCAGGACTGGGACCCCACATCTCCTGTCCAGAGAGCAAGACAAGTTATGTTATCTTAAAAAAGGATTTTTTTAAGCTGAATAATTTTAACCAAACAAAACAAAAACCCCAAAGAAACCAGTATGTTCTGTATAACCCTTTTTTTACAGACATGGGATAATTGTTGCTGTGAATTAGGAATCACAGAATCATTAATGTTGGAAAAGACCTCTAAGATCGTTGAGTCCAATGGTTCTCCCAGCCAAGCCCATCACGAAACCATGTCCCAGCTCTATATCTACATATCTTTTAAATTCCCCAGAGAATGGTGATTCCACCACTTCCCTGGACAGCCTCTTCCAATGCTTGACCACCCTTTCTGTGAAAAAAATATTTCCTACAATCCAATCTGAATCTCCCCTGGTAAAATTCACTGCTGGATTTTCACTTTTTAAAAAATATTTCCATTATGGACAACAGGGTTAAGGGGTGGAAACTTTTCCACATGGAGAAGCCGTGACAGGAGGTAGAGGTAGAAGGTCCCATCCTTGCCTGTGGCTGGATAAACTCTTTGTCACCTGATCCCAGTGGGATCGCTTTCCTCTCTTCCAGATGTCCCTTTGAGTCCTGAGCAACCCACAGATGTGTCAACAACAGCAGAAGTCTCTCCAGGCAAAATGTTTTGGATTTTTGCACATCTCTCTCGGTTTTTATTAAGAACAAAATTTCTGCCATAAAGGAAGTGTTTGTATTTGGTTGTGTCCCTTTGGCTGTTCCATACCAAGCATCTGCAACGAAATAACTTACTTTTCTCCTAATTCTTATTTCAAATATTTCAACAGACCCTCTCCCAAGTCAGGGCACTCTTTCTCCTAGAACAATGGCACTCAAATCATGCCAATCATTTTCCTCTGTCCTCTCCAGAAAACAATTCTCTGAAGATTATTGGTGCTGTAAACATGACAGTAGTCCAAAAGTCAGGAGTAGAACTTGAATACAAACCTGCACATTTTAAAAGTAAAGATTAAAAGGTTTGTGTGTGAACATCATTCAATTTTTGCTCGCATTTTATTACTTGCTTCAAGAAGAATATACAACAGTAACTACTAAGTATATATGCATCTGTACAGAGGAAATAAACCAATAATTTTTAGTATAGTCACAATAAAAATGCTTAAGTAGCCATTTTATCTTTCACATTTTCAATTAGTTGCTCCAATTTTCTGTTTTCTTACGAATTTTATGTTGTAAAAGAAAAAAAAACGAACAATTTTGCTGGAGAAATCTTTAATTACAGTACATCAAGAAGGGCAGTTGGAATAATGGATTTCAAAGAAGTTTCATGAGGAAAGTTTTCAAGCTGCAGCTGTGCTGCTAAGGCAGAGCCAGACCCAGCCCCAAGCACTGCCCTGTGGTAAAACTGCTCTGTCCATTGCTGGAATGGTTCCTGGGCTTGGTTTTGGCCCATCCCAAACAGCAACAACCACTGAACATCTGGTGATTTGCACACAGGGATCACGGCTGGTAGGAAATTCCAGTGCAGTTGGTGGTGGTGGAGGATGAGAAAGCTGGTCTGTGCGGATGTGAACGCTGTCTTGGATCAGGGAAAAGTCTCTGGCTGGTTTTAGAGCTATGAAATCATAGTAGAGTGATAAATTGTTATTAAATTTATTTGCTAGTATAATCTGCAGCATTCATGCCGGGCAAGGACTTTGCATACCAGATGGAGAAGTGCAAAGACCTTTATTGCACAGCTCAGGTTACCTAAATACCAGTGCACAAACAGGATATAACCTCATATAAACAGGAAGATCAAATCCCAGGATTTCACCCACTCACCTGGAGTATTCCCTAGATATTACCTGTTATGGGAAGGTGTAAATAATCCCATATAGGGCCACTAACCACAGTCTTCCCCGGCCATTGGTCAAGAAGGTCACTGACCCATAGTCCTCTTTTCTAGCCCATCTCAGGTGACCTGGAAGTGTTTCCATGGTTCCCACCGGGCCTAGGGAAGATGCTTTTGTAGGCCTTCAGGCCTGCTCTTCTGTAACACCCATGGAGTAACCCTACGATAACCATAAAAGGTTAAACTTACTTTATTACTTGTATAATCAGACCAAATGTCAGGAAATGTAGTTGGAAAGCCTGTTGCTGGGTAGTGAGTGGTAAAAGGGTCATGAGAAAGCCAGAACAAGGCTGGCACAGGCAGGTATTTCTCCAGTACCTGCCCCAGCCCCCAGCAGCTGAAGGCCTGGGGCATTCCTGACCCACTGATTGTGCTGATGTGTTGGAAACCTTTCCTTGCTTCTGGGATCAGAGCTCTGCAGAGTCTCTCAGCTTCTGGAAATTCGCCTGTCCATGAAATAAGATTTAATTGGCCAAAGCAGCAGCCAAGTATGGTGTGACAGCCAGGTGGGGTTTGAGCTGTGGAGAAAGCAGAGAAGGGAGATGTCGCTCTAGGAGACAAAAAGAAGCACTCCAGACTCGTAGTTCTTTGTCAGGTCACCGAACCAGGAAAAGAGACTGGCTGTTTATTCTTTTCATATATATAAGTTTCTAGGAATGACCATGGATTGGAGAATGAGGTTACCACCTCTTCCATCCCCATTGGTTAACAGAACAGTCCATCAAACATTCTCCACCCCAGAGAAAGAAATGAAAACAATAGAGTACAGTTAACAAAACATGACTATGTTTACAGAAAGTGTGTGAGAAACTTTATCAAAGAATGAAAACATAGAAAGACTGCAAAAGTCAGGGCAACAGGGAGATGTGCTGCAGTGCAACAGGAATGTGATGTGGTGAGGATTTGTTGCAGGAGAAGCTAATAACCACAGTCAGCATTGGAGAGTTTGGGGTCTGGGCACACACAATTAAAAGAAGGTTTTGTCTGAGGAAGGTTAAAATAGGAACAATAAAAAGAAAAGTAGCACAAGCAAGAAAATAATATTCTTTTCCAGTTTCTAGGCAGGCATCAGAGGCATAAAGAGATTAAATGATTTGCCCCAGCTTGAACAGGATGTGTGTGTCCTAACCAGGGACTGTTTTCCTCTCTTTTTGCCCTTAGATTATCCTCCATCAGATTTGTAAGATTCAAACTGCTTCCCACGACACATAACAATTTGTAAGGAGCCCTGCATGTAAATCCTGTGTCCTAATGTCTGACTGGGCAGGGGGATTGAAGGTCTGTAGAAATTTGGAGGAAGGATTTGAAAAATCACGGAATGAGAAGAGCTACTTGAACTGGACCCCAACTGCATTTTAAGGCTAAAGAATATAAGGTATATTTGCAAATGCATATTAGCAAGAAACTGCAGTGACAGCAAACCCCCTGAATCAGTCATCATAAACTCATTTTAACAGACCTGCCAAAACTCCTAATTAAGGCCTCCCTCAGGACTCTTGGTTTCTATCTCATTATCCTGATAAAGTGGACACCAATGAGTCCCTTAATGAGGATTAAACTGTAGGCTTTAGTTGAATTTGCATCTCACATTTGCTATCGGTGAGACTCTCCTGAAACACACCAGATACACTTGCCGGTTTCTAATGCAGAATTCAAAATACCGTATGAAAAAATCTGGTAATAGAATTCCACTTCTTTGCCTTACAATTCTCCAAAAATAAGAGAGATTAAAATTGTCTGGTTTGATAAATACAGCATTTTCCCATCCACAGGCCAGCAGTGTGTGTCATATTGCTGTGTATGTGGCTTAAAAGGGACAGCTGCTCCAGGGATCTGGAAACACTCTCTTTAGTTTTTAACAGAAGGAAAAACTGAAACGGAAGCAGATGTTTGTGACTGTATCATGCGTGAGATAAAGTCTTTGGAGACTTTTTTTTTTCCCCGACAGCAAGTGTTTAAAGTCTCATCTTCCTTAAAGGAATTTTGATTTTGTGCCTGACCCAAGAAATATGCTTTATGTAAATTCACATGACAGAGTTCCTTGCTGATGGTTTCAGCCAGGACTGGGGCTATTAGGATGTTATCAGCCATCAGGATGCTCTGAACACAGAGGTGGTCCATGGCCGGGGGGGAGTTTGCCCTTCTGCACCTCCACCACTGCCCTGCTCTACCCTGTGAGGTGGCACCACTACAGCCCATGTCCACACAATGTCTGGGGAGACAGGAGGATTACCTGCTGCAAATCAGACCAAAAAAAAGTTTGGTTTGCCTTCTTAAAATCTGCAAGTCCAGAATTAATGTCTCGGTTTATTCAGAATGTTCAACGGAACTTAATTAACACCTTCCAAATGGAGTTTATATCCATCCAGCAGAGATCTGCAAACCAAGATGCTCATTTCTTTCTGAGTATTCCTTGCTCTTCAAAATAAACAGGGATCAACAGTGATGCTCACAGGAGCTTCTCATCTTGTCTCCTCCATCTAATCGTTGACATCTGAATGCAGATGGGTGAGAAAATGTATGCTTTGAAAAGACAAGGACAAGAGGGAATAGTTTTAAGCTGAAAGAGGAGAGATTTAGATTGGATATTAGGAAGAAATTCTTCCCTGTGAGAGTGGTGAGTCCCTGGCACAGGTTGCCCAGAGAAGTTGTGGATGGCTCATCCCTGGAAATGTCCAAGGCCAAGTGGGATGAGGCTTGGAGCAGCCTGGGATAGGGGAAGGTGTCCCTGCCCATGGCAGAGGTGGAACTGGATGAGCTTCAAGGTTTCTCCAAACACAAATCATTCTGTGATTCTATGATTCTACAGTTTAGAGATCTTATTTAAGACTCTCAGGGGTGTGTGTGCATGTGTGTGGCCTGGCACACAGTTTTTTTATGGCTGAGAGATGGAAATTTGTTAAGAAGTATTTTCCGTCATTTCTGCATGTCATCATCCACCAAATCTGAACTGGGAGAGACATCAGTGCTCTGGAAATAAGATCAATGTCCCAGTTAGGTTCAGACAAGAAATATGACACCAATTGTAACCACAATAAAAACTGTGAGATTTGAAAGCAAATCAGAGACCTCAGGCAAAGCCAGAGGAAATATGCAGGAAGACTTCAGGCACAGAGGCAATTTTATTCATACTTTGGCATCATTGTCCACAAAATGATGTCAGAAACAGGTTTTTTTTAAAAAAAACTTCTTCTTTTGCCCATCCAGTAACAGCTGCCGTGACGAGAGTTCTGCTCCCTATCTGCTGTGATGCCAAAACAGTTTCCAGCTCAGAAGGGGTTTTCTATTCAAAAATGTTCCCCCCTACACACAAGAGCAGTGGGGGCTACAGGGGTCCCCAGTCTTACGTGTGTTCCAGCAGCTGGTTTTGACACAAGCATTTTTTCTTTTTCCCATTTCATGGCAAGAAACGAGTCACACTTATTCAGAAAACTACATGTGTTTGGAAATGTTTTTCTTTTAATTCAATGAAACAGGATACACTGGAGAAGGACTGATCATGGTCTTGGTGCAACAGTGAGGTAGATCCAGTGAAAGAAGAGATCAAAGGTTTAAAAAAAGCTAAGAGAAAGTCTCTCATCATAGAACATGCAGCCAGCTCATGGAATTCCCTCTTTCTGGACACTGATATCAGATATTGCAAGGAACAAATCTGATAATTTCAAGTGTTGCCCATACAGCTTTGTAGACAAGAAGTTCATGGTATTATGTAAAAAGCATGATTTCAAGCTCATGAAACCCCTGAGCTGTAAGTTATTGCAGTCTGGGAGAGAATTCTGAAGAAATATTGTACATAGATATTAATTTTTGGCTCCTACTGGAGACAGGATATTGGTCTGATCCAGTGTAGTTGATTTTTGTCTTAAATATCAACACATTTCACTTGGCCTTACAATGTGCAATATTTTGTCTTCCCAGTCCTAAACTCCCAAACAAGATTTTTTTCCCCCCAAATTTAAAAACAACAAGAAAAAAATAATCAACTTTGTTTTGTTCTCATTGATCCAAGCTGACTTTTATTTTGTTTTTCTTTTTCAAACATTAAATTGATAAATATGTTATTTGCAGTCAAAGCTTTACTTCGTTTAGTCACTAACTCATTTGGACTTGAATTTAAGCAGGTTTGCATAATGACAGTCTGTTGTGCTTCTTAATTTGGGAATAAGGGATCTTGGAGGAACCCTACTGTTTACCAGCTTCAGTAAAATATCAATTTTAAATTCATTCCAATGGGTTTCGTTTCTTCTCTTCCCTGTGGAAAAGCACACCTCATATTATGTGCTACACTGATTCCAGTGGCACCCCAAACGATGGATACCCCAAATCTTTTCTACCCCAGAGACCACATCTCTGGCCATTAGATCTCAGAGCTGACAGTCCTGAGATGTGTTTGTTTGGTGACTGTGACAAAGAAATTGTTTTGAGTGAAGGGCTTGACAGCTTGGAGTTTGCTTCAGCCCTTTTCTAATAGCCAGGACATTTCTGCAAGTCTTGTGTCTACATAAAAATATTCTCAGTGAACCTGCTATAAAAAGGCAACATTTTGAACTGCAAGAATAACTATTGCACTAACTAAGATTTTCATGTCTCCTTTCTTAGTTTAGCAAGACCTACCATATATTGGAATTCTAACACTTTGACTTTTGGCTAGAACTGTAACAGCTTAATTCAGGTTATTCATTCTATTCTATGAAATGAGGACACAGTTGTTAATGGTCACTGTCACTCTACCTGACATTTTCCTTCTGAAAAGTCTTGTTCTCCCAGGACTGAGGTGACTGAAGTTAATGGACAATCAGCATATTGACATGAAGGAATTTTTAGTCATAACTCTGAGGTCAGAAAATGGTTTCAGTACGGTTTTGAGTTGCAGGATGACACTGGGAAATAACTTGGATGAGCTCATCCCTACCCTACTTTGCAGGAAGCCTTTTACAGCAGTACCTGCTCCAAGTGGAATTGATCTGGTTATGTTGCCATTGTTGAGAGAATCAGAGAATCACAGAATGGTTTGGGTTGGAAGGGACCCTAAAGATGATGTAGTTCCACCCCCCTGCCATGTCTTGGGAATAAACCCTTTCATTTAGCAGTGATGAATCCCACCCTGATATCTTCTCTGCATTTCCCTAATATTCACATCTAAAATTCAAAGGCTGGTTGAGATCAGGGCCTGCTCTGTACAGTTTGATGGAAAGAATGAATGCAATATGCCAGAATGCTCCAGTTTTGCTTTAAATACAGATTTTCCCATGCTCGTCTGAAAAACAGTGCTTTGTTCATCTGTTATTTACACAAATGGGGCTTATGGTATAATGACAAAGATCACCTTCATATGACAGATAAGAATCATAACTATAACAACAAATTTTAGAACACCAGATATACTTGAGAGAAGTCCTATTTTACCAGGGGTTAGTCTCTGTGCAATTGCATCTCTTACTTTTAAAAGAAGGGAAAACTCATTGCAAAACCACTTGAAGGAGTAGAAACTCCTTCTATAAGTATCTAGAAAGTCATGTGTGGAGCTGGAGGCTTCCCTTGCCAGTTTTCCAAGGCACATGATGCTTTCTAAAGGGACCAAGTTGCTGCTTATTGTATATTTTAGTACGGGACAAAAATCTGCCTCTGATGGTTTTGGACACCTTGTTACATCCCATTCCCAAATCTGTCAAGCATGTGATGACAGCTGAGGCACAGAGGAATTCTTCTCTGGTTCAAGAACAAGAAGGCCCACAAGGAAAATTTGCTGATTTGCTAAACTCTACATTGCCAGATACAGCTGTAGGATACTGAGCATGTTGCTGTAAAGTAGCACAAATATCAGGACTTTTGTCTCCATGGATTATTGAGCCAGGCAGTTCCCATCTGAACTCTTCCCCTGTAACTTGGGCACTGCCAATAGAGTAATCCTGAAATCTCATGTTGACAGATAGAGCTGCATTTGGATTCATCCAAATCCGAGTTGCCTAGAGGTTCTGATGGAACAACTTTTACAGGAGGTTTCAAACCAGGACTCTAATGACTTGTGTTTGCCATCATTGTGCAGACACATCTTGCCTCAGAGAAGCAAGAAACACAGTTTTGTGTGTATTTTATTGGGATAAAGGGTAGCAATAAAGGTAACCAGTCCAAGAGTGTTACCTAATAGATCTATGCTGGTATTGCAACTAATATAATTGTTCAGTGGGAAAGCATACACCAGGGGAAGATGACTATATTTTGCTTAAATTTTGTAGTAGAGGTATTCCCCAAAATGTTGTCCCCAACCTAGTACCAAAGAGAAATAAAAACATGTGGTGTCTATTTTTTAGCACCAGATACCTACATGCTCTCAGAGCCTTTGTAGACTCCTATGACTTAAGCTAAAGCACCTTGTCTTTGGTTTAAGCCCATCTGAAACTTCACTAAAATGGTGCCAAGCATTGGGACAGCCTGCCCAGGGCAGTGGTGGAGGGATTTAAAAGTTGTGTGGATGTGGCACTTTGGGATGTGGTTTACTGCTGGGCTTGGCAGTGTTTGTCAGTGTTAGATTAACAGTTGGACTTGATGATCTTACAGATCTTTTTCTACCCTAAAAAATCCTATAAGTCTATGAGCACAACGTGACAGTGCCCAAAATTAGATCTTGTATGGAAATGTACAGGTAACTTAAGTGACTTCTAAAATCTTTCTGGGTAGGAACGATTCAAGAGCACAGTCTGCAGGAAGTCTTTTTCAATCCCATCTCCACATCTTTCCTGCCAGAAATCTCCCTCCTGCAGTGTACCTGGAAATATGCAGAGAAGGCAGCGATTTCACATGGCAAAAACTCAAATCAACACAGTTACAGTGAGCAAAACTTTTAACCTTGTCCCCAAGACTCTCTAGAATAGATGTTCTTATGCTGTTTTCTTTTGGGAATAAAATCCTATCTCTCCCCTGCAGGTATCCTTTCTCTCTTTGTAGTAGCATAGTTACTGGGAACCAATTTAAAATGTTCAAAACCCCAAATTCCTCAAAAGGCAGTGTGAAATTACACCTCATACATCACTGCAAAAACAAGCAAGCTTTGATTTATTTCAAAAGTGGAGTGTTCCTTCACTCTCACTAGGAAGTAAGTTGTACAGGAGAGGTGTTAACGTGGCTAAAATACAGGGTTATAAACATTTTGATTATTTTCCCAGCTTTGCTGTAATCTATACTTCGAGTGTAGAATTGCACTCACCTCACCAAAAATTACCCACCTGTAAGTCAGGCGTCCAGTCAGAGTCCCTGTGGCTCCCTGGGCAATGAGAAGAGAGAATGAAAACATAAAGAGGATGTTTATTGTGTTTATTACAATGAATATTGATAGACACATGCTTATCTTTAAACACATGTTTATTAATAAATCAAGTTTTTAAATAAAAACTTTCTTAAGTAGGTTGGATGTATTACATTTTGGGGGGTCGCCTGTCTCTATTTACAGAAGGAGTCTAGATGTCCAGTTTAAATTTTATGTGTAGCTTTAGAGCAGATAGATTTCAGTATGATGAACTCCAGGTTTTTTTCAGAAGTGTGCAGTGATTACAGCATCAGTTCCTCACCTCCTGGGAGCACTTTACACACGCTTTTAACCAAGCTGGATCCCCCCAAAACCCCACTGAGCTTCTTGCAGCCTGTCCACTCCTTGAAAATATAAGAACCCTGTTAAACAAACTTGTTTTGTACTTGTTTTGCTTGCTCAAACACATCATTTCCCAGGCCCTGGCTGAACTGTACCGCAGGAGCACTAGGTGGCAATGCTGTTCCAGCGAAAACTCCAGCAGCTCCCTAAAAAACAGCGATCCAACCTCGCTTCCCAGGCAGTGCACAGGATCAGGGAGCTGACACCACTTCTTCAGTGTCTGCAGGACCAGTTTTGGATGGTGCTGAGGACACACCTCCAGTCCTGGGCTCAGTTTTGGGCTCCCCACGACAAGAAAGACTTTGAGGGGCTGGAGCATGTCCAGAGAAGGGAACGGAGCTGGGGAAGGGTCTGGAGCACAAGTCTGGTGAGGAGCAGCTGAGGGAGCTGGGGGGGCTCAGCCTGGAGAAAAGGAGGCTCAGGGGGGACCTTCTCACTTTCTGCAGCTCCCTCACAGGAGATTGTAGCCAAATGGGTGTTGGATGAAAGAAACAGCACCAAGTTGTGCCAGGAGAGGTTAAAGCTGATTGTTAGGAAAAAAAATTCTTCATTAAAAAGGTTGTTAAGCATTGGAACTGGCTGCCCAGGGAAGATGTGGAATCACCATCCCTGGAGGCATTTAAAAGATGTGTGGATGTGGCTTTTGGGGACGTGGCTTAGTGGTGGCCTTGGCAGTGCTGGTTTAACAGCTGAACTGGATGTCTCTAGAGGTCTTTTCCAACCTAAATGATTCCCAGATTCTGTGGTTTTGGTTGTCCAGGCTTGCTCTGAGTGAGAAGTAGGTGGTTGATTTGTTCCTGCTTTCAATATAAAGCAAACAAAGATGACCTGACATTCAGCACAAATTTTGTCTTCCCTGTATAATTTCCAGTGGTTCCAGGGAATATTGAATGGCAAATATTGAATGAGGAGCACAGAGGAATGAGCTGACATTCCTACCAGGTTGGGGTTCAACCATCTCACTGGGGAAGGTGAAAACTCAAGCTTGATCCTAATAATGTGGCTGAGATCATAAAAAGTCTTCACTTGTGCTTCCCTTTTCCATATATACTGCTTGCAGTGAAATCAAAGACAATATTCCTGATATAAAATCTTGGATGTGGACAGCTTTTGCTAAGATAAGTGCTTTTGAAGACAAAAAAGCCAGTGCAAGTGTACTACAACTACCAGTTCAGCACAGCCCAGCCAGAGATCTGTGTGTAATTGACTCCAATACAAGTTAATACAATTAATCAGTATTATTAGGCCATGATTCTGGGAGGCCTTTCCACACATTCAGTATTTATTTTTAATCCATTTTAATTCATATAATTTACTATTAGCATAAAGTCTGTGAATTGCATCTATGGATAGCAGCAGAATAATGAACTGTTCTGGTCTAAGTTTATCCCATCACTACAGGAACCTGTTTTTAATTTATTCTAATGGAAATACTGCATCATGTTGATAGCAAAACTACTCACAGTACAGAAAACCCCTCCCCATGTCCCAGGGTGAAGAGAAGATTCATTTTCACTATTTTGGTCCTAAAATGCCTTTATAGTTTCATGTACTTTATATGAAAGTTGGACCTGATGATCTTAGAAGTCTTTTCCAACAATAGTTATTCTATGATTCTATTCCAAATGTAAGGCTAAGTAAAAATAAATAAATAAAATGAATGGATGCAGATCCAGGGACTTGTAAGAATTTTGGATGAGTGTGTGTAGCCAAACGTGTGAGGTTGTTTCATGCTAAATTTAGAATTTCTAGAAATTTTCTAGTAGGAAAAAATGAGTAGTGCTGCTAATCTAAAAGACAAGTACATTTTCCTTCGAAATTCTCCTATTTATATAGATTTTTTCCCTAATCAAAATGCAATTAGAATAATTTTCACAAGCAGGTAAATTTAGCTACTCTGGGTGGAATTGGTTTTCTTTATGGAGCACCTCATAGGTCCCAATTTCACAAATGATATAAACATGACCTGCCCCAAAAGGATTCCTGCTTTTTCCCTGTCTTATCTGACCACCTTTTCCTTCTCCTCCCTAATCACTGAATGCTTCTGTAGTGTGTAAGAACAGGAAAATTGCCTGTTAAACACATTTTTTCTTGTTTGTTGGGAGAAATCTATGGCCTGTTTTGCTATAAGGAAATATAGTGCAAACAAAAAAACCACATAAATAAATAAATAAATAAATAAATAAATAAATGACTTCCAGAGAGTAGTTATTAGTTCTGAGGAGGTTTTTTTGATTTGGATTTTGTTTGTTTCCTTAACATGTCATTACAAGATGGGGAGGGAAACAAGAAAAGGTTTTATTGCTATTATGGAAAGAGCAGTTTCTTTTTCAGACTCAGAGCCATCCATTTAGACCAGAATAAAGACAGGCAAGAAATAAGGGAATTTTGCTGGGGTTTAGCCATGTCATCCTACTCAGGCTTTGACAGCACAGCAAAGTTGTGCTGATATCTGAAGAAAAATCAGAAGCAGCCATAAGGTGGAAAGTTTAAAGAAGTGAAAGGATGTGCATTTCTGGCCTTATTCATGTCTCATTAGCTTCTGGCACAGCAAATTGCCTAGACCAGCAGAAAACACTTGTTCTTTCTCTTTTTTAATGCAAATTTTTTTGAAAAAAATTTGTAATGTCAGTGAAAAAATATGGTGCCCAAAGAACAGACCGGACGTAACATTTTCAAAAGCATCAGCTATGACAATTAAGAGTTTCTGTCCACCATCCCCCTTTCCAGACAGGTTTATCTCCCCATAATTCCCTCTGTGAAAACATATCAGAAAGTATTCAAAAGTATATTCTTGCCATTAGATTCTCCATGTTTCTGTGCTCAGTCAATAAATCCCTTTGACCAGGACAGGGATATGAGAACATCTACAAAGGAATTAATTTCACACATTCCGAAACCAGTAGTGTTTGGATGATCCCTTTTTCTCATTACATGCCTTAGTGGGAATTTCCAGAGGTTGTTGGATGGTGAAATATGAGGCTAAAAATTCAAGCCTTTTTAAAATGACCTTACACTTCCAGACACCAAAATATCCCTGATCTGGTCTCATGGATGACAGTGAAGTGACAGCCAAATAAATACCCCAGCAACCTCCAGACCATCCTTTTCCTTATGAATTCCAAAATAAATGACTCCAAACACCCAGATGAAAAAAAAGTAGGGAAGAGCAATCCCCTTTCTCCTTACTTGGGGATGACACCACGACTCAAGAGAGGCATTTTAAACCTCGCAGGGCTTCCTTTACCCAGACCATTTGTGTTCCTGTGGGATTTACCTCCGACATTCTTAACAGAATTCCCAAGGAAGGACTCCAGTGAAGAAATTTAAGATTGAAAATAGGCACATGAGCCCAGTCAGACATCCTGGAACTGGGTGGGACAAGCAGATCATTAGAGCAGTTAGAACAATCCTGAAAAATGCCATACTCTCTGGAAAACTTCTAGTTGGAATGTAAAAATTTGTTTTATTTTTCTTTGACTTTTCAAAGGAGGACCTCCCTTCCGCCCCCACATCCCCTGCCTTTGAACCTCCTTCCCATTAATTTTCTCACCCTTATTTTTAATAAAATACTTTGGTAAATGGTGGTGTTTGCAAAAAGCCATGACAAAAAAAATGTTTTTATTTATTAAAACTGAAAGCTACAATTAGGAATATCTCTATGGTTGTTTCAACACAGATAATTAAAAATACATACTGGAGTTAAAAAAAAAATAAACAATTGCAGACCAAAACATCTTTTTTCTCTTTTAATATTTTCTTTTGTGTTCAGAGCAAATATCTTTCAAATAAGCAGAGGAAATTCACTGAATCATAGAATCATGGAATGGTTTGGGTTGGAAGGACCCAATTCTCTCAGCCTTTCCTCATAGCAGAGGTGCTCCATCTCTTTAATCAACTTGGTGGCATCCTCTAGATTTGCTCCAGTTGGATTAAATTGCTTAATATAGATGGCTCATTAATGTATGGCTTCAATGTCCAGTTCCACTTCCTGTAATGCCAATTTAAGACAGGCAAAGGCACAAGTTACAGTGAAAGACACCATTCTTAATGTTTCTTACAACAAAACCCAGTGTTTTAAGGGTAACCTGGGCCTCCACAAAGCCCACTTTGTTTTGTTATAACTAAGGCAAAATTGGCTGTGATAAAGATGTTAATTCTGGCACAATAACTTCAAAAGTTCATGCCACAATGCAGCATAAAACAGTAATTAGATGAAGAAAAATTAAGTAACTCCTTTTATTTTAATGGTGATGTGCAGTCTTTCAAAAAAGCAGCTACACAGTCCATGGCTTTCCCCAGACACATTAAAGCAAAAACCTGAGCTTTCCTGTCCCTCTCAAACCCATAAATTCTGTTGGATTACACGCCAAGTTGATTTAAAGTGGTTGCTCAATGAAAAGAAAGTGTTCACTCTAAATTTCAATGTTTTTTAACGTTCTGAAGGAAGCTGCAATCTGCTTTCACGGACAAAATGAGACTTTTCACCCCTCTATTCCCATTGTGAAGTTTTTATTACTGGTTTTATATACTGGTATTATAGGAGAATCACTGGGGTTTTTTAAAATCTGGTTGAGGTTTTTCTCTTACGTTTTAAAGGGAATCACTGATTGCTCCAAGCAGAGGTCACTCCATGTCCTCTGGAGTTTGTGTCCCACCTGTGCAGCAGTTTTGGCCATCCTGTGTTAACTCAGAGCTGTAGGAGGCACAGGGGAATAAACCCTCTGTTCTTTGGGCTCTCAAGATTCCCACTGCAGCACTGAGTGCTGGATTCAGCCCTCCACAGCAAACATATGTCAATTCACAGATGGTCACACCAGCAGAATTTTCCCACAGACATTCACTCGATATTTTTAAGCAAAAAAAATGTTTTCCACGTGTCCTCAGACCTGTTGTTCACCCAAGTATTCCAGGCAATTTAACCTGCAGGCATTGTGGTATTTTTTTTCCTGAGAAAAGCACAGGATACAACAGCAA
>VZRO01007690.1:822461-903463 GCA_013397915.1 Daphoenositta chrysoptera | reverse complement strand
AAAAAAAAAAAGCTGGGAAGAAGATGAATGAGCCAGATGGACAGAGGGACTGATAGTTTGATATGCAGAAATAGTTTACTTGTAGAAAATCCAGAAGGATGTTTAGAGAACACAGACTACAGCTTGTAAATGGGAAGAGTTCAAAGTGGGAACTGGGTATTCCAAGACAGGCTTGTGTAGGCTGGGAAATAAATGTGTGTATGACACACAAAGGCTTATTTCTCGAAAGAAAAATTCCCTTTTCTCCCCTGAAAAACAAGGATTTTGACTGTGAGGTAAATATAGATGAGACAGAGACACACTGAATAACAGGAACATCACCAGGAGGGTGAAGCACCCTCTGGAGAGATTTGCCTCCACAGACCATGGCAGAAAATCCAGATGATGAACTGGGATGAAGGATTATCTTTTACAAGATCCCAGTTAAAGACTCGCAAATCAACTGGTCAAGGAGAAGTTTAGCAGTCTTGGGGTCCTGCAGTTCCCTGCAAGATGTCTTGAAAGAAAAGAGCCCTGTCTAGAAAGAAAAGCACTTGTGCTGCTGAAGTCTCATGGAAGTGTGAAGCAAAGCACAGGGACAGAGATGAAAGACAATATAAATTAATCTAACTCTCCTGGGAATGGGACCAAGTAGGTCGTTTGTCCTGAAGAAACAGAAATAAACCGTGATGGTTCTGTTGTACAGAAACTGGAGCACTTCATTAACACCTGGCTGGGGATGAGCCTTTGTCACGAAAAATGCAGAGAACTTTAACAGACCCAGGACATGATTCATTCATTCAACTTTCATTGAGTTCCAGTGCATAGGACAGTCCAATGGTCCTGTTTCACATACTCTTCTGTAGATAAATATGTATATAAATGTATAGATACGAGACATTCTTCAGTAAAAGTGTAGTCAAAGACATCCTCCCCCCAAACATTTCAGCATTTAATAGTTGCATCCCTTCTCAGTCATATTTGGGAGGTTCAGAGAAATTGTCTGACTTCTTTTTCTGACTTAGTTTTATGGACAAAGCAAGAACTGCCAGAAGATACTGTATTAGTGCAATAAATATAAAAAGAGTCTTTTAGCCAAGTCTATTGGCAGCTTATTAAATTAACTGATCTATTCAGTAATTGATTATTGGAAGGCCTAAAATGATTTCTCTTTCCCCAGTACTCTTCTAAGCACCCATTATTAAATTCTGAAAAATCAAATCAAAATCAAATTTTGATCAAAATTTGAAAAATTAAATTTCCTCTTTTAATACCCTCCTGTCTCTCCTGCCCCTTCATTTAGATTTCGAGCAGCTTTTGTGACTGTCAGATTTCTCAGTCCTTCCCTTCCCTTCCTCTCCATTTTCTCCTGCCTTTCCACAGGCCTGATTTCTCCAGGACCCCACAAGTTTTCACCCTGCTCTGCTCTCTCTCTTAAATATCTTATCTCCATCTCCTGCTCAAACATTCTAATGTCTGATCTAATACAGGCTCACCACCCTTGGCTGCTGCTCCAGACTTTGTTCCTGCGGGAATGATATCCATGGTGTCAATCAGCATCTCCCTGTTGCCTTCAGTACAGCTACCTCCAATTTACACCAGCTGAGGATCCAGCCTTCTGCTGCCAAAAGTACTAATGATTTTGCAGAAATATGGGTCTCTCTCTCCCCCTCTTTCTCTTTTTTTTTTCTCTCAGCATGAAAGATCTAATTACAAATTGCTGAAGGCTTGTTACAAATAAAATTTTTTAAAAAAAGGGAGAAAAAAAGATACCCTTTTGACTCTGCATTGTCTGTTACTAATTTACTGAAAGGAATTGGATCTATGTTTTCACCCAAATAAATATTTCTCCTCATGAATACTGAGAACAACTATTCAGTGAAATATCTCCATGGAGAGGTTTGAAACTTATTTTCACAGCTGTGAGTTTGTTCAGGCTGATGTGACTGGATATCAGTGCGTTGAATGATAGCAACATTGCCATGGTATAATGTGAACAGAGCCATCCAGCCTGGCTTCCTGCTCCCTGGAAATACCAATTATCCTACCTCCCGATATCTTCAATCCAGCGGGTGGGATGTGTGCCATATTTTTATTTGGTGTGATTATATTAAGGATGACAACACAGCAAGGGCTAAAGGCGACATTCCTGCTGGGAGGCTGGACTGTGTGAGGGCCTTTTCTCTGCCCCTGGGGCCAGGGACTATCCTGATTTCTCCTGGAATCCCTGTCAAGGTGTGCCCTGGGAAAAGCAGCTGGGTCATGGCAGAGGGGTCTCTGCTTTGTGATGCTTGGTGGGCTCAAAACAAATGCGACAAAGGGACAATTGGTGCAGAGGGTGCTCAGTAAAAATGCTTGTTACAAATAAAATTTTTTAAAAGAGCCCTAAAATTGAGCTTTTGCTAGAGGTCTCCAAATCAGCTGTTGCTGCATCAGAGAATGGTTGAGACTGAAGTGACTTCTGGAAGTCATCTGGTCCCTCCTCCCTGCTCAAGAGAGGCCACCTGGAGAGGTCACCCAGGACCATGTCTCCATCTGGAGAAAGAACATCTTTCCATAGCTGGGCTTTGATTACCAGTCCTCTGATGGTTACAGACTCACAGTCTTCACTGGAACATCTTCCTCCCCTAGTTATCATCCTGCATAATTTCTTTCTGCAGCTAGCTGGTACCAGGGCAAGAATAGAAATCCTGCTCACGTCACTAGAAATAGTTCCACCCTTTTCCTGTAGGCATGGAATGGCCTTTTTCTGTCTTCTGAAAGGACTATTTCCCCTTAATTTGAAGTCACTTAGCCCTGTAAGATCCCAACAAAACAAAGGTGTAGAATTGCACGTGTCCTTGGCAGAAGTGAAAATGACAAAATACAGTGAAGGTGATGGTAAAGTGGACTCAGAGAAGAAGATGGAGAAGCAGTACTTGTCTCAGCTGCCTAAGCCTATGGACCATGAGATTAACAGGATTCCTGAATCCTTCTGGAGATGTGACTCAAGGCAAGGGTGGATCATTGAATCATAGAACGTCTTGTGTTGGAAGAGACTTTAAATATCATCGAATTCCAACCCCCTGCCATGGGCAGGGGCATCCTCCACTAGAAGTTGGTCCAAGCCCCATCCAACTTAGCCTTGAACACTTCCAGGGACGGGGCAGCCACAGCTTGTCCAGGCAAATATTCCAAGACATTTCTGATATCTGTAGTCTCTCTTGGCTGGGCAGCTGCATTGCACACTGGGTGGCTCACTCTTAAAATGAACCTTTCCCAAATGTCCCAAACCATATCAGCCACCAGAACTGTGAAGAAAAAAAATTATATCTCTGAAAAGAATCCTTTTGAGATTTAAACCTCCTCCAGCACCACTACTGACATCAGCACAGTGCTCCAAAACTGGAGTGAAACGCTACCAGTCACTAATATTAACAAATTTGTTTATATATTTGGGTTTTATGGTCTGTTTCAGTTGGTTGAATATGGTCATGTAGGGACATTTGAGGTATCTTGTGATATGTACAGAGTGGTCTGCTCTGGGTTCACAGGAGATCTGTGTCCTAATGGAGCTGTAGAGTCCTCCCAAAGTGACACTTAAATAAGGAATCTGAGTCCTGTCTGCAGTGCCCTTACAAGGAGCAGGGGCACAGACAATCTCCTCATTGCCTTTGTCTTAGAAAGCTCTCTGATCTGTGTGGAACAAGCACCTGGAGACTGCTCACCTCCTGCCATGAACAGTTTGTCTATGGTTAATCAAACAGCCCAGATTATCTACAGAGCAGCCAACAGATTTCCTTAATCCTTAGCAGTGAGCCTGCTCTTTCCAGCCCCTGAACATGTTTTAGTTCAGCTGATCATTGCTCATCCTCTTATGGTTTACAATGCAGGTCGTGAACTTGGAGTATAATATTCCAGCACTTACGTTTTTAAAGTGCAATCCATGTACCATTTTAAGCAAAGAAAATACTCAATTAGAAGGCAGCATGATACTCCGAGTACAATGCTGTGTGACAGGGCAAACAGGAGAAGTAATTGTATTTGTTTAATTCAAGAAATCGAGTGGACAAGGGTATCCAGACCTTTCTCTTACCCTTATTACTTGTTTCAATTTTGTTGCTGGTATTTTTCCTCCTGTTTAATAGGCAAGGCAGCTGACAACTGAATTAGTACTCTTCCCTTAGTATGCCACTGGCTCATGACAATAGCCTTAGGGGTAAGATATAGATAACTGAGAAGTTTTCTCACTGTTGTGATATATTTTTTCATATGGTTAATAAGGCAATTGAAATGACATCCTGTCACAGTGGTAGAATCCCGTGAATTTGTGATGTCCCTTGCGTTGCCACTAGGAGGAGATGCACTGTGTTATTATCCCCCTCTCTTTTTCCTGGAGAACGCGCCGAAAGGATATGACAGTCTGCAAGCTCAAGCGTCCTTTAGTGTTGCTAAGGATTAGCTACTGTTTATTTTCACTAATGGGAAAGGGCTTAGGGCTGAATTGTTGTTGCTCCACTGTGGATTTCGGTTCAAAAGCCTCACTAGGGTGCCCTTATATTCCAATCAGGGAGTTCAGCTGAAGAAACACAAATCAGAGAATCACCAGCAATTAAAACAAAACAATAATAATGGCTAAATCTGCATAAGTAGACAATTAATTGCTTATGAGTAATCACACAGCTTTCCCTACAACCGAATCTATCAAAGCGCGTTGGGCGCAGATAATTTCCAAAAAAATCAAGTTAAGGTCCTGATGCCAAGTCCTGATATTGCCAGTGTGAATCAAGGAATTTGCACTGAAAGCCGGATCAGCTGAAGCCTCTGCTGGGTCTGTTTGCATCAGAATGCCCTGTCCTGAAAGGTGTGAAAGGCAAAGCCAGAACCCAGCGCTGAGCACCTTGTGAGGGCAGGGCTTTTGTCAGCAGAGATCTCCATCAGCACCAGGCGCTGCTCTAACAGAGTAATTGATTATTTCCCAAAGGCCTCTGCACCATCAGCTCTGATTCACGTAAAACCAGCGCCTCAGTTCAAGCATCTCTGGGAGCTCCAGCAGGGGAAGGAGGCAATCGGAGTGGCAGGGAATGCCCTGTTCTCAGTGGATGGGCAATTGCCCCGCGGCCAGGCAGAAGTGGGTGCTGGATTTATGCACAGGCACATATTGTTCAAGTGGCCCCTGCCTCTGGACACGCTGTCTGCACTCGAAGGGCTCCAGCTTGAGTGTTGCAGGTCCTTAATCTGATCTGTGTTCAAGCACAGGGCTTTCAGCTGGAGCTTGGCTCGCTGCACACAGGCCATGGGAAAGCACATTTAGCTCGCAGCTTGTTATTGGAAAACTCCAAGGACATAAATAAAAGTGAAATTTTATCTTAATCGTTAAAATCCAGGCACAGTGTATGTATGTATATGTGTCTCTTTCCTTTTTTGCTTTGCTGTTGTTGAAATCTATCAGAGATCTGGAGTTCCAGCCTTTCTGCCCAGCTTTGAGGATTGCCACGTGCTCAGATCTGTCACACCCACGCTTTGGGAATGCTCTGTATTTATTTGGTCCTATAGTTACAGCTCTGTTTTCAACTACTTCTTCTACTGTGCAACCTCCCTGGCATTGTTTTTTTTAGCCAACAACCAGTGGAATCTGGAGTATGGATTGGAGGCAGTGGTGTCACACAGCCAGAGAGTACAACTTAATGGAGACCTTCACCTTCAGCATGGCCCTTTCCCAGTAGGTGACCTAATGTCCCCATCTGTGGGGACTTAAACATCTTGAAGGTCTTTTCCAGCCTAAATGATTCCATTCTATGACCTCATGACCAGATCCTGCTCTGCAAGCCGAGTGTTGTGTGCTGGTTACCCCACACAGTGATGGTCACGTAGATATGTTGGACACAGCTCAGGGGTGTCTAGTGACACTTGAAATACCAACTGCTGAGTGGCTTCTCCAGAAGGGAATGGGTATCCCTAACCCCATCTCACACTTGGTCATTCTTCTGGGTGACCTGGATGTCCTGAGGGCTCTCAAGTAACACTGGACCCCAGCATATCAGGATGGGTGGGCCCTCTTAGCCTATTTTTGCCCTTATTTTACACTTATTTTTGTATTATAAACCCCTGGGCTTTGTGCAAGTTTGTAGTTGAGCAGTTCAGAGGCAGGAACTGTTCAACTCTGTATTTTCCTGGAAGGAACAAAAGTACACCCAAATTCAACCACACTTTTTTAATAGTTTCATTGAAATAGAGCTTTAGAAAAGAGGAAACATTAAATGACTTGGCATAGGCTTTTCCTTTTCAAATCAAATGTTTGAACTTTCCACTTCAGAAAGATGTTTTATTTTAAAATCAACTTACATTTTTAAAGGGAATAATAAAGAAGTGATAAATTAGACCAAGATACTTTGTTATTTCAGCTCTTCCTGACAGGATCCATGATCCTACAAGTAGGTATGCACAATTTAAGACTAAGGACTCTCTCCAGCTTTTCCCCACTGCTTGGATGCTGAGAATAACAGGTGTATTTTTTTGCAGGATGGAGGCCCAGCTGAGTTATATCTGAAATTCTGTATTTGGAAGCAATGAGTGTATGAATAATACATCTGAATAGGTCTGAAGATTTAATGGCATGTAGGAAACATGACAGGAGGGGTGCAGAGGACTGCAGAGGAAATAGAAAATTTCAAGTAACTTAAAGGAAACTTAGAGTTAAATAATGACATATGAGGGTCCAGATAGTGATCAGCAACTCTTGATATTTCGGCAAAACCAAACTCTATGAGGTTATATGGATGGGAATTGAAAAGCAAGTGTTTTGTTCATGTAACTAATGCTGTGGACCTGAACATCAGAGACAAATAACAAAGTGTGCCTGTTGGAAAGAAAGTTCTCCAAAGCTGGATTATGTTGTCTACTGTAAAAAAAACCATGTCTCATGAGATTTCCACTTCCGTATTTTCAGTGAAGAAATCGTTCCTAATATCCAACCTGAACTTCTCATAATGCCACTTGAGGCCATTTCCTATTGTCCTGTCACTTGCTACCTGGAAGAAAACAGGTAGGATCGACCCTCCAGGGAGTTGTAGAAAGAAAGAACATTTCTTCTGAGCCTCCTTTTCTCCAGGCTGAGCCCCCCCAGCTCCCTCAGCTGCTCCTCACCAGACTTGTGCTCCAGACCCTTCCCCAGCTCCGTTCCNCCCCAGGTCCTTTTCCAGCTTTCCAGCCTCTCTGTCCCAGCCTTCAGCACAGCATGGGACAGTTGAGACCCAAGTGCAGGACCTGGCACTTGGCCTTGCTGAGCTCAGTAAAATCTGCATCAGTAAACTGAAGCCACTGACAAGACTTATTTTCTGTAGTAGCTCTGGACGACTGAACTCCCCAGGATCCTGGCAGGTCAGGGACTGCATCAGCCCAGAGCAAAACCTGCAGGAGGGGTTACAGCCCAAGGAGGGTGCATGTTTATGTGAGCATTATTGAACCTGACAGGGTGTCAAGCAGCACGGTTTTGGCAAGAGCTCTTCTGGAGAGTTTGCAGGTGCTGACTTGTTCCACATTGCACAATACTTCTTTTTTCCACACCATGATTTCAAGAGAGCAGCTCACAAAAAAAAAAAAAAAGGTGTAACTGAATAAGAGCAAATAGATCAGACCTGAACCTTTTGAAGGTTTCTAGAGCTTGTGCTATTGACAGTTTCTTTCCTGAATTTGCTTTGTTTTTGTGCCTGGTGAGTATCTGACTGCTGTTTTAAGGACTACTAGCATATTCTACAGAGCACTAAATTTTACAGCACCCCTACAGTAAGCTTAATACCTTTTATCTTGAATACTGTAGTGCATGTACCTTTATTTATAATGTATTGTACAGCCTGTGATGCTCACTAGCGCTGTATTTTTACCATTAGCACTCCAGGAAATGAAAGCACTGTAGCTTACATTAGGACAGGGGCAATTCATGGCAGTCTTATTTGTCAGGGCAGCTTTCATTTAAATTGGAGCCTGAAGTCTTCTATAGGAATGGGGAATAAACAGCTACTAGGCCAAAATACTAGAAAAAACTCAAACTGGGACATAAAGGCCTGTAGAAGGTCATAATTTTGCTTTTCAGTTCATTTTTGAGATCCACAGTGGAGCAGAGGTTGAAGCATATGAAGATTCAGAAACTAGTGACTGAAAGAAGAGACCTCTCTGTTACCTGACTGTATTAAGAATGGAGAGAAAATGTAGGAAAGAGTAGGAAGAACAAAACCTGAAAAAGAAGGCTTCAGGAAAGGAAAACATAAACGAATTCATAGCTTCAAATTTAGGAACATGGCTGTTGCTTGATTTAGTTGCATAGCACTCTCAGAAGTCACCTAGTCCTTTCCTTGATGTTCAAGGGGAAGTTGGTGTTCCTGCCATCAGCATTTGGGCTCCATTTTCTCTCCAGATGGTGGAAAAAGCCTCTAAAAAGGAGCCAGTGCTCTTGACTCATAGTGGGGTTGAAGTGAGAGGACCAAATTGAGTGGTACAAAGCCCTTGAGGGGTAGGAGAAAATATCTACTGAGGCCAAAAGTGAGATGGAGGAAAAGAATAAATGCATGTGCCACAAGGAGGGTGGAGGCAGCTCCATCATGTCCTGTGACACCTCTGGTGCATCCCACAAGGCTCTTGGCTCTGTACCTCCACCTGAGCATGAGGGATAGGCTGTGCTGGTTCTGGCTGGAGTAAAGTTCTTCACAGTAGCTGGGGCTGTGTTTGGGGTTTGTGCTGGAAATATGGTGTTGATAACAAAAGGATGTTTTTGCTGTTGCTCAACGGGGCTTCCACAGAGTCAGGGTCATTCTATTCCTCACCCCACCCCACCAGAGAGGAGGCTGGGGATGGAAAAGGAGTTGGAAGGGGACAGAGATGACCCCAAGTGACCAAAGGGATATTCCAACGCAGATAGAGTCATGGTTGGCAATAAAAGCTGCTGGGAAGAAGGAGGAAGGGTGGGGAATGTTCAGCTTTATGGCATTAGTCTCCTCAAGCAGACAAGAAGACAGTTCAGTCTTGTTCCCTGGACATGGCAGAACACCTTCCTGCCCGTGGGAAGTGGGCAATGAATTCCCTGTTTTGCTTTGCTTGTCCCCACAGCTTTTTCTTTACCCATAAAACTGTCTTTATTTCATCCAGCAAGATACTTCATTTATCCCCCTCTGGTTCTCTCCCTCATTGAAGCAGGGGGAAGTGAGCGAGCAGCTTCCTGCAGGGTGAAACCATGACAGATGGTGAGACCTTGGATTTCCCAGGTGGGCAGTGCAATGCAATGAAATCCAGAGATTCCCACCTGGGGCTGAATATTCTGGAGCTGACCAACCCCACCTGAGGATTTGTACCTGCACAGAGCTAAGACAACTTGTATTATCTGAAGGAAGGTCCTATACCAAATGTACTACCAATTTTTTTCATTTATTTTGCATTAGAACCCACACCTTTGGGAAGAGCACTTTTTGTTATCTACAAAACAGATTACAAGGAATACAGAGGTCCTGATCCCGCTGACAAAGGTGTGCTGCTGATCAATGACAAACTTGTATTGACTGAAACACCATCAAGCCCAAAAGATGAAAGCAAACCAGGAATATTGTGATCTCTTTTTTGTGTTTGCTGGCAATGAACTAGGCTACAGTAGAAAAATTGGGTTGATTCTTCTTTTCCTTCCCAATGTGTAAAAGAGGAGTAAAGCCGTTGAGTTCAGTGGAGTTTGTGTGAGTAAGTGGAAAATCAGACTCAGGAGCTCTATCGAACCCAACCCCACATCTTGTAGGAGTCTGCATTTCCACTTCTTTCTCACAGGAGTTCTTTGTTTGTATTTTTCCCCTCTGTGTCTCTCTTTATTTTCCTTTCCTTTGAAGTCTTAAATCCTAGAAGTGACCAATCTTTCATCCATAATCTGCAGCATTCAAATTAAAGGGAATGGTCTATAGATTCTAGGATTTTCTGCACACTATGGCTAAATCCTAGTGGAGTCCCCTATGAGCTAAGAAAGCCAGGAGAAGAGTGTGAAGTTAATTTGATCTAATCAATGTGCCACATGCAATCATGTTGTGTTCATTACTAGTCAACAAACAAGCTAAAGCCCTACATATATTTCTCCTTTTTAGTGAACTGTCGTTTTATCAAGCGATGGGCTGGCCAAACATGTTCAGCAATCTCAGTAATTCCTGTTCTTATTAATCATTGTGAAGCCTTGAAATTCCCAAGATTCCATAAATCTTGCTGCAACTGAACACTTCTAAAATCCTCTTTGTGTTACAGCAGTAATAAATATGATCATTTTTCATAGCAAACCTGTCTATTGCTTTAAAGAAAATAGATAGACTGTAAATAAGTGCATTTTCCTGCAGTAACATTAAACAAAAAGGTTAAGCTCCTACTGACAGGAAAGATGTATTTGCAAGTGATTAGTTCTATTTCTACCATAGCGCTTGTCTGTGTTCTTCTTTTGATGTTTAAACAAAGCTCTTGAACACACTGGGTTGTAGTCTCTGATGTTGATTTATAGGTAGGACTGAATTCCAAACACTGAACTCGTAGGCAGGCATTAATAAAAAGGAGAGACTTTCTTCCTGCTGGTTAATATGTGACTAAGCTCTCCTGTTTTAGGCCTCAATCTGTCAAGAACAGGTGTATGATAGGGGAGTCCTTGAGGCGCAAAGACTGGAGCTATACACAAAGGGTTTTGTTCAGCTGCACTCAGGACAAATGTTGAAACACCAATTTACAAAATTGTTTTGACACAGAATTATTTTATGGCTATTATGACACAGACATAAAATTATTTAGGTTATCTGGGCCCAAGAGGATTGGTAGGAACTCCAGATGGACCTAACTAAACTACTGTAGGTAATTGGGCAACACAATGGCAGATGAAATTCAACACAGACAAGCGGAAGACAAAATGTGTTGAGAGAAGAATTTAAGTGCTAAAAATCCCATAGATGTAAGGGAGGTCAGATCCTTCAAGAACTGATAGGAACTGAGCAAATCTCACTCAAAACATCCAGCTCAGTGTAGACGGCAAGTACGTAGAGAACAGGGATCAAAATAAATTTTTCTTTTATTCCCATTTCCAGTTGCAAACAACCTCTTACGTTTCAGAGGAATGCAAATCATCATCAGCCAAGATATTCCCTCAAAGAAAATCCTCTCACAACAAATATCGATCTAAAATTCAGAAATATGAAATGGAATTGTAAACATTGTCTAAATATAGACTGTGTGCTTCCTGAACATGCTAAGGACATCCCACCATGGACTCCTTCCAGTGAATCGACTCCTCCTTGAAGTGAGGCATTTGGATTCCTCCTCCTGCTGCTGCAGACACAGACCAAATAATTATTCCAACACCTAAATCAAAATATATAGGTAAACAAAAGTCAAATTACACTTAAAAAAATGCAAAAGCCAAGTGCATATGCACTGGCCAGGTGCCACTAAACCACATCCTCTCAGTGACAGGGAATTCCATCTTATTTAAATAAATTGTATTTATTCCCTGAAAACTTCATCTTTGAGACATTGGATGTTGTTATGCCTTTGTCAGCAGGGATGACAAACTCCCTGCTACCCAACATTTCTGAGTACCTTACACAGTGATCAACTCACCTCTCCACTCTCCCTTTGATAATCTGAGTTGAGCTCCTTAAGCCTGATGTTGCAGAGCTTGTTCTCCAGCACATGGATCAGTTTTGTGGCATTCCTTTGAACTCTGTGTCGTGCATCCCTGTCCTCCTGAAAATTAGCTATGCCCTCTTAAGGAAAGCAGTTTATGGTCTAACTTTGGCATTCCAATGTCCGGCTTCAAATTGACTTGAACACCTTTTAGAGAGGCAAAATTATATCAGGTCTTTTTGTGGTGTTTAGATTGAGTGTTTATGTGCTCTAACAAAGCAAAATATTTGCATATCTTTCAAATACTTAAAATAATAGCACATTTAATACTTAATTTAGTCCAACTTTTAAAGTTTGGGCTTAATGAGCTCAGACATTTTGTCCAACCAAAATGATTCTATGATTCTGTGATGCATGGCTATGTGGGGTGTCTCTGCTAGGGCTTCTATCCAAACATCACGTTCCTAAATGTGTTACGATTAAATTTGCATAGAACCCTTAAGGTTTTCACCATTTTTTTTTTTTTTTCTAAACCTTGTTTCTGCCTTTTAAAGATGACCCCTGAATGCCTCAGCAGTAGGTGGAACAAATCAGAGCAGGTCACCTAGAGCTGGAAACAGCAATGCATCCATTGCATCACATCACTCTTCTGCTGCAAAACTCTCTGAGGCTCACAGGCAGAGGGGTGACTGCTCTGCCAGTGTCCACCCAGACTGGGTTTCAGAAGCCTGACTTCTCCCTTCATATACAAAATTATGGACCCTCCTGAAAAATTGAATCTTCTGCAACTTTATTCCTGAGCATATATGTATAAATGTATATATATATTTATATATATATATATATACAGATATATGTATATATATATATATGGGGTTTTTTTAACTTTTATTTCTTTTTGTTTTGTCTGTATATACCCCATGGGGCTTGTCACCTGGGACTGAATAAATATGATTCCATTGATTTCAACTGAGCTACAGAACGTCATGTAAGATGAGGATCTGTAGTATTATCTTTATTTTTTTAGTGGTGCAAGATTTTCTTAGTGAGGTCAGAGCAACTCAGATCAGTGAGACCATAGGTTGCAATTGTATTGTGATCTCTACAGCTGAGAGAAAACATTCATTTAACTGAAAGTGGAGTAGTGTTGGGTTCCTTTCTCAGAACATGCTTCAAGTAGATTTAAAAAAAGCCCAGGAAACGTTGTCTTCAGTTCAGTTTTTATGCCTGTGTGCTGCATTAGTGAAGAAGAACAATTAGATGAATTCTGCAGGGCTGATTGGGATTTTGCCTGAACAAATGTGTATCAGGAGTTGCTCCAGAGATGTCAGCAGAGATAAAAAAAGCATCAAAACACTGCACAAATCAAGCAGTGAAATTACTGCAAGTGCAGAAATGAAAGTAAGAGTCAATATTGTCTTCATGAGAGTGCAGAATTTATCTTTCCTAGGCTGAATTTTCCTTTTTGCAAATCATTTAATAGCAAAACATAATTGTTGAAGCCTTATCAGACAACAAACTGGAACAGAATATTACACTCCCAGGCTCTCACTTATTCTGATATGAAAGAGAAAGAAGACAATATCAAACCCATAACCATAGATCTAAGAGTATTAAATGTCTTTTTATACTGGCTTAAAACTCCCCTAAACTCAGTGTTGGCTTAGTGTAATATTTTCCCCCAAATCTTTCTCTAGGTTTCTCAAATAATTCCATAGGGAGTAAGTTAGAAAAGGGAATAGCTCAAAGAACACGTGGACAAGAAAAGAGAAAAAGAATGCCAAACTTTAGGGGAAAGGATTTAGCTCACTTCATCCTGTACAGCATCTTGAGTGTTCTATGAATCACAGTTTTTGGCCACATTAAACTCCACTGTGTTTTCCCTGATATTGAATTTTTGGGATTACAAAAAAACCAAAACAACCAAACAAAGGAATTATTAAAGGAATTTGTGAACTTAATATGTAGGGAAGAAAAACATTCTCCATCTTCTTATGTGACTGACACCAAGCCCTCCTGTTAAAGTCGCTATGGAGTTTTTTTTTTCACTACATCCAAAGGACTTTAAAGCTGACCCAATCAGCAAAGTGATCCCTGTGATTTGCAGTGACTCCTGAGAAATCTTGTCTAGTGCAAGGTATCCCTGCCCATGGCAGGAGGCTGGGATGAGATGATCTTTAAGGTCCCTTCCAACCCAAACAATTGGTTGATTCTATGAACTTTAATCAAAAATGACATCTGTAAGCTGTAATCAGGGCCTTAAATTGAAATAAAAGCTTCTGGGCAAATTAAAAAGAAATTAGAAATAAATAAACATAATCTGGACCCTTCTAACAAAAAAAATGAGGTCAATATTCAAACTATCTTTCAGTACTAAAATTTTTTAAATCACAAATAAAATTGTGAAATTGATTCCAATAGCAGCATCAACCCTTCTCCATTTTTAGATATAATTGCCAGAAAATTCAACATACAAAACACACAGCTGAATGCAGTCCTCGAGGTCCCTGTGTCTTGTGACTGCAATCCCCCCTTGCCGTTATTAAAGTAGATGGGGAGGGAACTTGAGATTTCTGAAAAGGAGAGAAGAAATAGAACTGTGTGGGGAAAAAATAATAATAAGAGGAAATCAGGATGCCTTACTGAACAGCCAGAGTCGTTTTATGAGGAGTTTTCCCTCCAGCAACCAAATGGAACCCAAACAAGTCTATTTCTCTGAAAACTTGTTCCACCCACCATTCCCCAACTAAAATATATTGTAATAATATCATAAAACAGCCGAGGATGAAGAGTTTATTCTGATGGACTGCTCAACATCCTCAAAGAGTGGAAATTAATATACCTGGGAATCTCACAGTTGAAGCATTTTAATGCAGACTCGTGGTTTGCAGGGAATTGAAATACTTCACCTAAATAATTTATATATGTATCTGTGTATATAAAAAAGATGGGAAAATGAAATTTCATAATAGCAATAAGTCTGGGGATGTTGTTATCAGGAGATAATCACATCCCGTGGGGTTTCTTACACTCAGCTGCTCCTCCTTTCCCTTCTCTTCCCCAGTCCTTGTCTCGCCCCTGAGGTATGATTTTTCTCCTGATAATTCTTATCGTGCCTCTGTGGTTAGTAATAATAATTAAAATAAAACGCTTTATTCACAACTTCCCTGGGTTCTCGGCATATAATCCAACTCCCCACCCACCCCCAGTTTTCCCTACCTCCACTGTTTGATTAACTGCCTTGGAAAGAAGAAGAAAAAGTAAAAAATCCAATGAGTGGGGTTCTGTTTTCTGACAGAAAATGCAAAAGGCTGTTGTGGCTGTATTGATCGGGCTGAGAGACAGGCATTGCAAACAAGCAGAACTCTCCTGAGATATATACACTGAAGATCCATACGTTCATTGACATTTTATAGGATGTCTAGACTTGCTAATCCACTATGAAAAATGCAAGCTTTGTAGTATAAGAGGATGGAGAGGGGGGCCCGTCTCTTGCTCGCAGGAGCAGCCCTCTCATGGACCAAATTGCCAACAGTTTAATAAGGAGGGAACGTGGGTCCAAATTAAGGCTTGGTTTCAATGGCTGGGACAGCCTCTGTATTTCCCAGCATGCAGAGCTGCAATTAGCCTCAAGCCAGAAAAAGGTTCTGAAAGGTTGGTTGAGACGTTCCTGGATTTTGTCTGTGTATGGGGAGGAGAAGAGAGCTGCAGCTGAAATTTTATAAAGTCTGAAAGTCTCTGTACTAAATGTTCCTTTCCAAAGTCAGACACTTTCCCGCTCCATCTATTCACCTTTCACAGAAACTTTTTTCCCCCTGCAGACTGGTAGAGGATAAAGTAGTAAATATGACAAGTTCTCAGTGCCCAGCCATCCCTTTCTACCAGCCTCCACGGAGACTTCTGCAGGCAAAATGAAAATGAAGAGAGGGTTGGCAGAAACCACATCTAGAGACGGCAGCAGAAAATTTTCCACCCCAGAGATGGGAGGAGGAAGGCAACTCTAGGTCACCTTTGTGGCTTCTCATATTTACATCGTTGCAGCGATGCCTTAGAGAGATTTGAGCCTGGCTCAATTGCTCCAGCATCTTAGGGACCAAAGCTGAATTTCTGCTGTCTGGCAGCTCGTTACCCTTGGAAAGAAACCCTCCCTTCCCCCTTCGCAACAGCTTCCAGTAAAATTTGTCTGGCAATCTAAAATAAATGTGTGGGTTTTTATCAAATTAGAGGGTGTTTTTTGTGTAAGGTGAAGGCGAGGGCAGGATAGTGCTGTAGTCAAACTAGAGGTCTGTAACATCTATAAGGAAATTAGGTTAGAACTAGTAGTTTGTCCTGAATACAAATGTAAGAGCACTAATGTGGTGTATTTTGTATATAGAGTTCATGTTGTGGCAACAGTTACAGCAGAGCAGTGAAGGTGTAGTAAACCATGTGGGATTTTTTACAAATTGGAGTAGCATGATAACACTCAATGAAACTAAGTCATGTACCCAGAAGTTCAACTACACAGAATCAATAGAACAGATTGAATTGGAAGGGCAGTTTAAAGACCATGTATTCCAACCCTGCCATGGGCAGGGACACCTTCCACTGTCCCAGGCTGCTCCAAGCCCTGTCCAGCCTGGCCTTGGACACTTCCAGGGATCCAGGGGCAGCCACAGCTTCTCTGGGCAACCTCTGCCAGGGCCTTCCCACCCTCATTGTGAAAAAATTATCGACCAAGAATAATTAAAATTACCATACCTTGATTCTAAACCCCCTGTACTTACTCTGACTCACTTCTTCTTGACAGATGCTCTTAAAAACCTCTCTGAAGGACTTTCACTGAGGAAAGAGAACTATGCTGGGTTCATGTAATAAAATTTAGTTAACACTTTGATCATTCACAGTGCATTTAGGATCTGTTGGAGAAAATACACTCTGCCACACAGAAACAGATGGTCTGTAAGTAGAGTTGAACTCCCCTGCAATAGGAATGCCTTTGGTAAGAATACTGTTAAGCAGGGAGATTCAAATTTCAATAGCTGAGAAAGGACTTCCCTCAACTGCATGGAGCCAGCACTCTAGAATAGTGTAAATATATACATATATGTATAAACATTATATATATATACATATATATACATATATATATATATATACTACCAGTAAACCGGTAGTATTATCTAATACCAATTGTATTTTATATATATAAATATCTATATATATTTCTAGCACACTAGTATATATACACCTTGCAGGAATGAAAGAACTCTTTTCCCTCACATGGACACTGAAGACAAAAATTATTTGGAGATGGTCTACTGGCCTAGGGCAAGGTTGCATTTATTGGTGGGAAAAAAGACAGGGTAAGGTATTATATTCAAACTCTATTGAAATGAAAGAGTAGAAAACCCCAAACTTTGCAGGGGGCTGTAAAAAAAACCCTTATTATATGATCTAAATAAAAAAAAGTCCAAACTTACTCTCAATTCTTGGGTAGGCTGTGCAATCCTGTGTGGTAAAAGAGTTGGACTTCATCCTCTGAGAAGCTACAGAAATCCCAACAACACTTATCAAGAGGTAAGGTTTTAACACATTATGGAAAATATGATCTGTTCCAAAGGGTGAATGGGACTCCAGAAAGGCCCATCCCATTGCTGCCATAAGGCCAAGCAATAATCTTCCAGAACAGAAAGAAATATACTTTTGGGAAAATTTTTGCAGAGTTCTTCAATTATTATTTTCTTCTGGATTTTTCAAATTATTAAACAGAATTGAGGAGCATTACCTCCAATTAGAACTTTTTTTTTTAACAATAAAGCTTAATAACAGGGAGGAGGTTTTGCCTGAAATCATGTGTTTATCTATGAGATAAATATTTACATGTGCTGTAGTAATTTTCACAGTCGCTGTTAAATATTGTCATTTTGTATCTAATATTAACTTTATAAAACCTTTCGTGGGAAAAAAAATTCTCACTCAATTTACTAGTGATCTATTATAACCAATATTGAACAGATTTTCACCACTTGAAGTATCATACAATAGATGCTGAATCAGATCTGATGTTAATATTCAAGGGATGAAATAGAAGCAAATAAAAATCCCTCTCCCATCTCTTGATTATGAATAGAAACTAGTAGTAAGCCAAACACATCTAAGTTCTTAAGACCTCTTGTGAACCTAAGATTTTCTGATGGACTCAAAATGTTGATCTCAAAATACACAACACAAAAAAATTTGAAGCTTTAATACCTTCTTGAAAATGAGCCTCAGTTATGTTGTTTCAAGCAAGGAATTAAAATATATATATAAAAAAATATCAGCAGGAAGTCCAACTAATAGTAAATGAGTCTGAAAAGACAGATCTGAATACTTAAAAAAATCAAGATAAAATACTCTAGACAATTCTTTAGTTATGGAACCACCCTTTAGCTATTTCTCAGTTCCACCTGCCTCAAGGAGCAAGTGAAACTAAGAAACCACTTTTTTTAATAATATTTTCTGGAAGCCAAGTAAAGTATTCCAGGAAGTTCAGCTCTGTGAGAAATTTGCAACTGCTTTCCTTTTTGATGTCCCTCCAGTGACAGGAAAGTCATTTGCCCCAGAGTGTGTATATAAATAAGAAAGAATAACTGCAAAAGAAGATATTTTTTTCTCTTCCACAGCTCCTATGGAAAAGGGTGTTAGTCAAAAGAAGTAAAGTATGCTGGATCGTGACTCGTATTCATTACAGCTCCCTCAAAGCTAGCTTGAGTTCAAAACCACGTATTTTTAAATTAATAGGTATGGGATCAATACTTTTTTTTCTCTTTCCAGGATTAGTGTCCTGGCTTCTGACAGAGAAAAAAAAAAAAAATCTTGGGTTTCTCAGTACAAAATCGAGAGTCTGTGACTTGCATTTATAGTTAGCCTTGGAAACTGAGTTAAAACCCTTGTAATACAGCTCGGAGTTACATTGACCTCCACTGAGCTCTTGGCTGAAAAAGGGATCAAATTATGGCAATTCTGTTGTAGATGTACAAAGAAAACAGTGAACTTGACAAAGGATTTTTTTTTCATCTAAATGCTGCAGTTAATTTGGCTCACTCTTTGTTTTGTTTCTAGGCTCAGGCTCTAGATCATCAGTACCACATATATGCTAATTTCACCATGGGGCTCCCAAGTGGACAAAGAAAAATAATTCAGTCATAGAATCATTTAGGTTGTAAGGAATCTTGGATGATGATCTGGACCAGACCCTTCTTCAAAGAGGGAACATTTCTGAAGTTATATCAGATTGTTTAGTCCCATGCACACCTCACGTCCTGGTACTGCTTAAAGGAATAAGAATTTTGCAGATTGGACTGAAATTTGTCTCTTCTATTTCTTACCGAAATAAAAATATAGTTTGCAACAAGTTAGTGTTTCTTTCATCAGCCTTCTCTCTCCCCTCTTCAGAAATACTGGTCATGGGTCAAGTTTCTGATGGGCAATGCACTGTATGAAAAGCAAAACAAAAATTCATTCCATTTACAGCACAGAACTTCAAATGACATTTCAGACTTCTCAGATTCCCCAATTCCATCCAAGCTAAAAAAATTAATTCCAGCAGCATATCTACTACTATTGCCACTGTACCACAGAGTAAGGCAAGCATCACAGAATTATAGAATGATTTGGGTTGGAAGGGACCTTAAAGATGATTTCATTCCAACCCCCTGCCATGGGCAGGGACACTTCCACTATCCCATGTTGTTCCAAGCCTCATCTGACCTGACCTTGGACACTTCCAGGGATGAGGCAGCCACAGCTTCTCTGGGCACTCTGTGCCAGGGCCTCACCAGTCTCACAGTTAATTTTTGTAATTTTGTTCTCGTGCAGGATAGGAGGCTTTAAAGATAAAGTCGGGAGACTTAGCAGTATACACCTTTTAAAGCAGTCTATGAAATAGGAACACAAAGGCAAATTATATTAAAAGTTCAAGAGAAGGTCCAGTCTAACTGGCTTTACTGATGGACAAATTGAGAGCACACCAAGGACTTTGACACAACTGACTGCTCTGACATTTGAAGAGATCAAGGAGAATTCAAACATCAACACAGGGTGTCAGCTGTGATGCAGGACATAGGTGAGTTTTATACCCTTCTGCACTGGAGAGAGGTAGGGTATTTAGAATTTCATTAGAGGTGTTGATGTTTAAGAAATTTAACTGAGACTCCACATCTTTGCTTTGAAACTGCGAATGTATATTCCTATTATTTGGTTATACTGGCTCAGCAGCACCTTTCTGAGCTGCTTATGAGAGAGATTGAGAACATGAACATATAATAGCATGAAGTGTGTCAGCAATTATGCTTTCCATCTAGATAGAAAATACAGAGAGAAGAAAATTACTCTTTTTCTCACCTTGCAATTGTTTCTTAATGGTAATAAAGAAAAAGAGAACTAATAAGGACCGTAACTCCTTATGGCTTTTAGACTTTTAGAAATTTTCATAGGTTTTAGCATGTTTTAGCATCATCCTAAGTGCTTCTGAAGCAAAGTCTCTCACCCAAAGTCTTACAGGACTAAACCAAGGGTTCAGCACAGTCATTTTGATCTGCATCAAATACCTGAAGCATTTTTCAGTCAAGTGGGAGAAGGGCTGATATTATTTCTCATTTCCTACAGGAGAGTCACATGCTATTCCCCTGGAATCCTGCTGAACACCAGCCTCAGGTGCCTTCATGCTCTGGTGTGTGTCAGAAAGAGTCTGTGGGAGTTTGAGAAACCAGAAACCAGAAACCAGTCTCACTGGTTTGAGAAGAGCACAGCAAGTGAGGCTCACAGAACACAGCAGGGATCAGGCAGGCGACAGAGCAGCAGCCCAAATTTGCTGTCAGATGTAGGCCATTCCTCTTGTAGCTGAAGTATCTTCTGTGGACTGTAACTCAGGAAGGCTGTGCTTCTGGGTGAAAAAATAATATATAGTACATGGCTGTTGGTTAAATTATTCATTTGTAAACCTTAGAGAGAAGCTAACTTATATAAAAAGTCCAAGCAGATAAAGATATACTGGATCATTATGACAATGAAAATAGTGTAAGGATACAAGAATGAGAAATACATTACAAGGTGTAACATATGCTTTATTTTTTGCTTGATTGCTTAAACGAGGTAGCAGTGGGAGACCACTATCCTGTGACAATGTTATGCTCCATTGACTTTATAAACCAAAATAGAATTACTCCTAACTAATCCGAAGACAAAATTGCTCTACAGTAACTGTATAGATATTGCTCAGTGGAGGATATTAATTCATGTGCTTAGTTTGCCTATAACCAGAAAAACACTCCAACAAAATGCTGTTTGAATTTATGAATTCAAATGCAGTTATTTTTCTCCTTCTAACATCCCCTATATCCAAAACAATGGTGAATGTCAATTTTTTTTTCATTTTTCTTCTATTTGTTTGCATCATGATTGCACCCTCAACTTCCATTCTGGAAGAGGACATATTTTTGTAAACATCTTTGCATGCATGTGGGTATACAGAGACTCCTGCATGTCTGTCTGTCCTCAAAATCCACCCTGGAGCTTTCCCAGGAAAGAGATGCTTGGGATCTGATTTGCACATGGGGTTTCAGCAGTGTTTGGGAGCAGTGGAGGCAAAGCCCCTCTGGCAGGCAGTCTGAGGATAGTTCAGGGAATTTTGGTGGAATTTAAGGCAGAGTCTCCTCTCTGGCCATGTTTATTAACATCTTTTCTCTTTCAAAATAAACTGGTCTCATCCTTCTGTTCCTCTGGAATAGTGCTGAGACCAACCACAGCACTCAACTATTTGAAGGGGGTGAGAGCAAGCTGGTCCATGCCAAAAGATGTCATGGACTGCTCTAATTATTTATTTCTATAAACAGTTAATCTTGGCATCTGATTTCATTGTCCTGACATTAATTTACTAGCAAATGAGTAACCTGCAGGTATTAGCCCCAAGGCCAATGCAACTTGATGAGAATGGTGGGAACAGTTCCTTCCTGTGCTACCCAAAACACACTTCATACCAGGAAATTCAAGTGCCAAAATCATGAAAAAGAGTTTTCACAGGCCTTTTTTGGGTAAAAAACCCCTCTTAAAATATATGGAAGGCAGGAGGTAAAGATGACAAGATAAAACTGGCTCAAATATTGAGCATTTTTTCAGAATAGAACTGCGTAGGTTAGAGAATCAGTTTAAAGGGACATTTTAAAGACAGAAAAACAAATGAGGTACCATAGAAAAAGGATTAAGAGTTTGATTAAGAGCTTTGATTAAGAGTTTAAGAGTTTGTAGATGTGTATCTTTAAAATATAGTGTTTTACACCATTATTAAGAAATCACAGGTTCGTTGTCTTGTCTTGAGACAAACAGGATCTCAGACAGGCCTGTGTTCCTCATCTTCCTTCTTCTGGAAGCTTTCTATGCCCAAAACCTATTTTTTTCCAAGAGATATGGGTTATTTCATGGCTGAATGGAAAGAGAAGGCAATAATGAGAATTTCTTTTACACTAAATCTGCTTTGATTTTCAAGGCAAGAAGCTTTTTGGAAATGAGATTTGACCTTAGGCTTTGATCCTGCTAAGAAAGTGTGTGTAGAAGCTTAAATATTTGCTCATATACATCCTGTGAATGCAATGGGATTTTTCACATGATGAGAAATACAGAGGAGTGTGAAAGATTTACTTTTGACTTCAGTGGAAATAGACCATGGAAAAATGTACTTAAAATTCATGCAACAAATTAAATACTTAGTATTTGTGATGCAAGAAAATTTTATTTAACGTACCTCATTCTTTATGCAACCTGACAATTTATTTGTGGTTTTAACACCTGTAGCACATTAAGAGACCACATAATCAGGGTTCTGCTCCTTCTCATGTCTCTGGTGGGTCAGTACAGAGCTGGACTAATTCTTTATTACACCTTACTCAAATACAGAACCCTGGTGGTAACTCAGTGTGGGAATACTCACTTGAGAGACACCTGGTTACGGGCACTTCAAAGAAATCGTCACAGAAATCAACATAAGCAGCTGAAGAAAATTGGAACGGTTTCTCTTCGTTGATTACACTTAAAGAAAAAATAAAAGGAAAGAAAAAGTATAGCGCTGTAGATTTAAGTTCTCTGCCAGGATGGAATACCAAATTCCATGTTTTCTTTTAAAGTGTTCTGACAAGGAGAAACAGGAGGAGAAGGGTGTGCTCTTATGCACAGCAGTGTGAAAGCATGAACACAGATACAGAGGAGGGGTTTGGGTGGCTTTGAAAGAAATGGATGTACCTGAATATGCAAATGCACCCTTGCTGCTTTGGTGTTTACACCTGATTCAGATGTATACAAACACATAACAGACAGGCCATTACATATTTTTGCATACATATGTATTTATGCATGTGCACACAGACACACAAGGGTGTGTTTGACAGATCTAAGGAAAAATAAGGCTCTGTATCCTTGACTCATCCAGTGTTGTTCCCTCTGTTAATGCCAGATTTTCTTTTGTTGTTTTGGGTCTTTTGTCAGTAATAAACACACTACTACATCGATAAAAGTGGAAAAGCAACAAATTTTGCTTGTCCTTTTTACACCTCAACCACTGTTAGGATTCCTTATTTCCATGAGTTTTAAACCAGTTAACCACATTTTCTGCAGCCTTTGGAGATCAAGTGAACTGGACAAGGAGGAGTTTAATCTAAGGGTCACCCAATGGACATATCAAAGGCATTTACTTCTCTACTCTTTATGCAATATTGGAAAAAAAGAAAAAAACCAAAAGCCTGGAAAACTATGCTAGGATTTTTCTGATTTTTGCAGCTGGGTCAGAAATCCAGGACCTCAATCTTCTAACTCACACAGAAAAAAAAAAAAATACTAATTGTCACAATCTTGCTGCTGATGTTTCCCATTTAAAGGCAACTGCTGCTCCCAAAATAAGACTTCACTCTCTCTCCAAAGGCTGTCTGGGCAAACTTTACATGCGTTTCAGAAAGTCAGATCTGGAGATGTTCTGCTTTGTTTTAACAAAAACATTTCGCAATAAAATTGCAGACAAACTTGTGGAAATTCAAAGATTGCCTTTTTTTCATCAGTGTCACTCAAGGTAGTACATGTGATGGTCACTTGACCACATGATTCAGCCAGACAGTACAAAACATTAAAGTGACATCTCTTACCCCAACTAAGGCAGCCAATCTTGAGACCTGAGGTGACATCTTCCCTGAGTTGACCTCATTCCTGACCCTTTCATGGTCTGTGAACCTGAAAGAGTTCATCTCATTGTCTTGGCCGTGGGGAAGCTTCAGGTAGAAGGCAGAAAAATTCTCTCTGAAGCTGAACTCCTGAACACTTGGATGTAGCTAAAGTTAATGACCCAGGGAGCTTGTACAAAGGCAAGGGAATTGGGTGTATACAAAATAAAGGGTTAATAGACATGGAGAACAGGTAGATTTATTGATATTTAAATGAGTTTTAGCCAGACTGAATTGAAGTAACAATCCATGAAAAGGAAAAGAGCCCAAAAGAGGAGATGGAGGTACAGTGTGTCTACTGTCACGTCATCAAAATAGCAAAATCTCAGTGCAGAACACTGTGAAAAGAAGTCCTGTCTGGGGCTGTACCACACAGTTTTATTTGATTTTCCTCAGAGGTATTAAAAAGCATTGCAAATATGATGAGATCCACTGGAACATCAATGAACTAAAAATATTGCCATTGTGAAACCATTCCTCGCTGATTGCTTGCTTCTATTTGTCTCTCCAGAGCACTCTGTTTCCAAAATCTTGGAGTGCACACACACATACACAGACACACACACACAGTTGCAATATAAACACATACATATAAAGGAAGGTGAAACTTCTGCAGTTTCCATTTACAGGTCCAATAGAAAGACATCAAAGGAATGATCTGACACTTCTGGTCACAATCCCAAACTGTGCTCAGAAAGAAGTGTTGACTGTGGTATTCTGGCTTGATTCCAAGTTATATTCAGCTTACCTAAAAAAGGTACTTTCAGGTGAAAAGGTTACCCTTCGTTCCCTCTCCAGAGACCCAAGGCACATGTTGAAGGCAGTGGCTGCATTTCAGAGGTGAGGGAATAATCCCATTCCTTCAACTTCTGCTGGTGGATGTGCACTCATGGGGGAATCAAATTTTAAAATTGCAGGCTGGAAAATGCTTTGGGACTTTCCAGAGTAGAAAGGCAGATTTTAAAATAAAAAATGACAAAAGTGAGGAAATAAGGAAAATGAGGAATTGATAGAGTGAATAAAGACGGAAAAGAACTGAGGGGAAAAAGGAAGTAGGAATTCAGAGTACACGAATTATTTGAGATTTTTCTAGCTGAGCTCCAGGGAAAAAGTGAAATGTATAAAAGCTCCTGCTGAAGAAATGTACCCAGCTGGTGGTTCAACTTGGTCTCATGATGCTGGCTAAACCAAAGTAATTTAGCCATAATGGAATGAGTTTTCTCCTTGTCAGAAATGTGATTATTACTTCTGGTACTTGCCTGAATATTACAACTTATGGCAGAGTCTGGGCAAAGCAAAAACTTGGCTCTTACTCTTGCTGCTTTACAGAGAGGGAAATGAAGTCAGTGTGTACAGATTTAACTGTAGTTTTTGGCTAAAATCAGAGCCAAGCAGACTTCTTATTTCCTTGCCCTCAGCAGAAATGATTGATGGCTGAACAAAAGCTGCTGCACCAAGTTCCAGATGATTGAGGATATTCTTTCAGCACAGGGTCATTCATAAGCCCAAATGGTTTTGACAGAACAGATAAAATTGATTTAACTTAAGAAAGCCACAATTTTTTTCTAGACAGACACCCATCAAACCTTAAATATACAATGCAGAGGTACAGTGATCTTGAGCCAAAGCAGGCTGTATTCTCTTAAGAGACCTGACTGGTCTTTCAAATGTACAAAGTGCATCCTCTATCTGTTTAGGAGGCTGCCATGCTTTATTAGAGTCAGATCAGCTGCATGATGGTGTGAGTCAGGCAGAATTGTTCCTCCCTGTGCATTGAACTGTCAGTATCCACCAGACCTCTGCAATTTAAACTTGTATATAAATGGTGTCTAGAAACGCTCCAGAAGTCCATACACCCAGAATTCATCTATGAAGAAGGACCATCATCAAGCGAGGGATGTGTGTGGCACTAAGGAGGGGTTGAAAAAATTTTAATTGTGTATTTTTGATTGTGTCTGCGTCTTTTTGCTTATAGGAGTCATGATTGCTGAAGGACATAGGTGATGTCCCTGGCTCTGTGTGCTTGTCCTGTCCACGGAACTGAAGTGTCTGAATTATTGTCCAGCCGCTTCTCATTCAAGCAAAACACGGACAGGTGTGCAAATATCTAGCAGGAATTAACCCTAGAACAGCAGAGATTTGGGCTAGATTTTTATCCTCTCCCATTATTCTCAGCCTTCCCACCTTCCCATCCCGGCGGGCCGGAGGTGCCGCTGTCCTCAGGTTGGCGGCGGTGGCCCATCCATCCCCTGATTGTCATTCCGCCCGTGTCCCTCGTTCCCTCTGCTCGCAAAGGTCGGCCCGAGGTCTGCGCTGCAGCGTTAATGGGCGGGCAGCGCTCGCCAGCAGCTCTGCCACTGCTCAGGCACTCGGTCCCCTCACATCAAGGCGCTCTCCCTGCTCCCTCGCCCTCCCTCCCTCCCTCTGCCTTGCAAATGACTCTGAGGAGCAGAGGCTGGTGGATGATTTAGATCAGGGAGGATGGAAAAAAAAAAACCCCTCAATTTTTTTTTTTTCCCCCCTTTTTTTTTTTTTTTTTTTTTGAACTGGGCTCCCAGAGAGCACTCAGGGCTGCCACGCAGTGCACGACGCCTACCTGCTCAACTGCAGGGAAACAAGCTTCTGAAGGCTTTAATGGGATTTTGCCCGAGGCTGTTTTATTAAGATGTCGGCTTTTTCTGCTGCCTCTGCAGCTGACACCATTCACTGTCAGCTGCCCCCCTTCCCCAGTCCCCCTCCTCCCGTCCCCCCCAACAATGCACCAAATTACTCGCTTCATTTAGTGCTCATGGCTCAGCACAGGCAAATAAGAGGAAAGAGTTCGACTTGACCAGATGAGACTCAGCGAGGGGAGGTGAAAAGACACTGCTGCTTAACTGGGGGGGAGTTTCAAGCAGAAAAGGGAAAAGATCAATACCGCTGGGGCTTACTCCCACTCTATTAGAAAGAATCATATTTCATATTAACATAGCCAATTTAGAAGCCGCATTTACATTCCTAATTTGCATCCTGGCTTTAAAAGCTCATTTGTAATGCATTGTATAATTATTGATGCCTTATATGTGAATATACCACACAGTGGCAGGTTGGGAAGGGGAGGAAATGCCGTCTGGTTTCAATAAACAAACTAGTTACAAGTTTTAATGAATGTTAGTCAGTAATAAATGACTTTTTTTCTTTTCCCATCTCAGATTAAAAAAGAAAGAGCGGAGCTGGACGAGCTAATTAGAGGTTGTGTATTTGAGTAGCAAGAGAAAATGAGATACGGCACAGCAGTGGAAAATGTTCTGTGTAATGCCCCTTTCTCCCTCGTTGTGCTTGAGTGGTAGTGGCAGACCGAAGGATGGTTTCCTATCTAGAACAGAGCAGACTGAGGAAATCCTGTCTGGAAGGCAAGGCACGCTTTGCAAGTGTCGGAAAATATTATCTCTGATATCTCTTATTAAGTTCTCCAGATTTCCGTGTAAGCTTAAGGTGAGCCGAGAAGGAGGAGAGGAGAGGACAGGAAAAGTAATGATCTGTGAGTCTTGGCATGCACTTATCTCTTAGTAGGTTATTTTTTTGGTTTGAGTAGGCTGAAATTATCACTGAGGTGGGATAAAGTTATCTCTGCGTAAGGAAAACAGAAAGGTTTCCTAAAGCTGAGGATAATATCATCTAGGCTGAGGATTCAGGAGCTGGGCTTGCTGCCTCTGCTGAGGGCATTGATGAGAGGAAAAGTCTGGGCAATTCAAGCTCTTTGACTTTCAGAAGCAAAGTGACAAGAGAGAAAAACCCTCAAGAGAGCCCTATGTTTAACCCTCGCATGGATGAGCCCAATTTTTCCTCTAGTCTTGACAATAAATAAAGCTCCTTGACGAATTTCCTTGGTTCTTGTAGGAATTTCATCCATTTGAGAGAAAAACTTCTCACCAGAACACACTGGATGGGCTTTCACAGGAGGTTTGTTGATGGCAGTACTTGGAATGTCCTGGGTTACTGTCCAAGGCTTTTGAACAGGGAATTGGGAACAGACTGATGGTGTTTTACCCCAGCTGAAACCAACGCCACTCTTTTACGGGTTTTGAATTCTGCAGTTCATGACATCCTTTACTTCTCCATTTAATTTCTTCGATCTGTCAGAGCAAATGCTTTCTGATTAGGGTTGTTTGGGGTTTCCTCTTCAGCCTTCCTGCAAAAGATTTTGCTGTTTAGCATGGGACATCAGTGACTGTTGTAGACTAACATATTTTGGATGGTCTGTGTAGACAGCATTTGAAATTAATTTTGTTCATATGACACATAAAAGTTCAGATTCAACGAGTACAGGTGGAAAACTGAAATAAAGGCCATTAAAAAGAAAAATTAGCCAAAAATCAAAATATCTTTTCAAAAGCTATAGAAGAAATACCTTTTGAAAGTTTCTTCTATTCTGTCATTGCAGTTCCTAAGTCCAATCTTGAATCAAAATTATTTCTTGGTTTTATCAATTCAGTTTATCTCTATACAGCTTGAGAGGACTTCCAGGAGCTGTCAACATGTATCTAGTGCATCTTCCTCATGTAACACCAACCAAAAAATGAGAATAGGTCAGGAAATGTGTGTCCCTTTCATGAAGTACTGTGCATTTTAGTCACACTGGATGTGAAATTGCTCAGCCACTCCTTGTGGTGCAGGGGTGTTACTACTGTGTTGATAAAATAAAAGAGTAAAATTCTTCCCAATGTCCTGTTTCTCCCTCAGATGCTGGAAGCTGATGGAAACGAGATGGTGCTGGTCATGTTCATGGGCAGCCTTCTGAGTGAGGACATTCCCTCCAACCCTGCAATCCCAACAACTTTCCTATTTGTTGTTGAGCACAAGGAAAATTATCCACACATCCAAATCTTGGTCATTTTCTAAACGCTTCCCAAACAAAAAGGAGATGTAGTTCATGAGCTAGAAGTTTAGACATTTCGTGGAAAGCAAAAGTTGGGGATGGACCCTCCAGCTTCCTAGTGATTCCCAGGGAATGCTGGCATGCTGTGCTACACCTTTGTCCCTATGCATCACAGATGCATCTAAAAAAGGGAGCATGGGTACCTGACTGTACTGAACAAGACAAATTACACAGAAAAGCATTCTGAGAACATGACAAGTTACACCCTGAAGAGGGATTGAGTATATTCGTTGATGTCTTGAGGGTTTTCTAGGCTCTCTCTCCTATAAAAGAGAGAAATTGGCTTTTTCAGCTTCCTAGTCATCTTATCTTAAAGTAGACATTTGTTGTTCACCATATGAATTCTGTCTTTAAAGTACTCCTTTTCCCTTTATAAAGGGAAGACTTTCTAAAAATACAATCTGCTTAGAAGTTGACAACTACCACACGAGCATCTAATATAAGATCACTTGGTCCCTTCCATATCAGAGGGTTGGAACTACATGATCTTTAAAGGTCATTTCCAAATCAAACCATTCTCTGAATCCTCCTTTTAGGGTTTAGAAGATGTCAGTGTGAGGGGAGGAAAGACCAGCTCAGTGGTGGTATCTGGGAATGTTTTGTTGCTTTCTTCTTCCTGGTATAACCCTTTCCCTGGGATTAAGTTGAAACTGAAGTCAACCAAGGTTTTCCAGATGTCTTTGGAGAGTTTATCCATGTCACCACCTGGATCAGTGATATCCATCTCACTTGCCTCCATCTTATAACAAATGGTAATTTCATACATTCAATCATATTCAAATTTTCCCATATAATCCTTCAAATGCAATTAACTTTGAAAAGCATGTAATGTCACCAGACTCCAAGTGGACACTGGTTAATCATTGCAATGGGAATAGGATCAGTGCTCAAACCAAAAGAAAAAAAGACTTTTTTGTGGAGAACTTCTGCCACGACTTCATTCTGCTGCCTCCCAGTTAATACTGTTTATATACACGTGCCTGTGTTATACGTAACAATTAAGAAGTCATTAAGGTCGTTGAGCAATCCTACGTGAACTCTGCCTTCATGTAATTTTGTTTTATTTTTGGAAGACATCAGTGCAAATAAATTTTTATCAGGTTTACTGAGTGTTAAAAGAACAGCAGAAAATCTGATTTCCCATAAGCTGACATATATTTAATACAAAGGGTTACTTATGCAATATCCTGAACCTGCTATGTAGCAGAACATCCCTGTAACACTGTGGATAAAGGAATGAAAGGAGTTCAGCAACCTCAGTTTTAAGCATGCAGTTTACATTAATCACCAAAGATTCCTGTGTAATTAGTGAAGAGAAATCAGCACTCCAGGCAACTTCAGCTTTCAGCTTTCTCAGAAGAGATGGAAATATTAATCTTTTGGAAATATTAATCTTTCTGGCACTGATGAGAAATAGCTTAGATGAATAACACAGAGTAGACATCTCATTTTTAGATGACTAACTTTCCAAAATGAAAGATATCAACAAAGATTCAGGCTTTCTATAAGGTTATTATTCCATTTACCTGGCTATCAGGCACACACCTGGCCTTTCCCAAGGCAGAAATGTTGACTATGTAGAGAATTGAGGCACTTTAGGAAGATGGGTTATGACTGTAATATCCTGCAGGAACATAGGTTTGACTGCTGTGGGAATTAGAAAAATAATAATAATGTTCATGTAAGGCTGAGACTCTCTGAGTGAATTTCCTTGGGGTTTTGTTGTACCTTATGAAGAACCAGATTTCAGCACACATTCTGCAAAATGCCTTTTCTGCACTGGAGCCGTGTGGATAAGACAAATTCATTCTGCTATAAACTTTGTGCCTTGCTGAGAAATCATATACTCCAGAGGAATGTGTGTATATATGTTTCCTAACTATCTAAAAATGTAGGTAGAAGTAAATGCAGATAAGGTAGAAGTAAATGCAGATACATGCATATGCAGACACAAATATGTGAATTATCCACATATACAAATGTAGCTGGTTAGTGTCTTTTACAGTCAGAGAACAGGTTTGCCTTCAGGTATTTCAATTTAATGATATGAAGCACCTCAGCTACACTATAACTGTTAAGCTGAATTTTGTTTTGCATTTTGATTATAAATTAGAAGAGCGGTACATTAACTCTGTTTTGAGGATAAGATTAAAAAAGGGCTCTGTTTATTAAGCTGCTACCGTGGTGATATTTGCAGCATACATTACATTTATAATTGACTTATTAAAACTTATACACTGCAAATTATAGTGAAGCACCCACAGGCTAAGAAATCATCAAAATATATAATGGCAATTTAAGGAGGTTTGTATCCACAAATGGGAATTTTTATCTGGTGTTCTCTTGTTCTAATGTTTTACTCACAGCTTTTGCAATATTCAAATATGTAGCTGGGATACTGCAAAGAGATATTGAAAGGCAAGCATGACAAAAAGAGACTCAGAAGAAGAATTGGGTGATAAAAAGAGAGCCAAAGTAAAGCAATATAAGACTATTTCAGGTACGTTTTACTTCAAATTTAAAGGAAAAATAGAAGAGTTGACTGAGTTATCTTTTTATTCTAGGCTATGGATAACGTAGACTAATCCCTCACACCTTGTCTTCACAAAAATGTATCATTATCTCCCTATCTACATTATTAGAACAGCGAAGATTAGCACAGTGAAGATTGCAACAAATTCAGAAATAAGGGCACTAAAAACAGCTGACCTCCTAATGACATCTAATGAGCTCCTAATGACTGCCATAAAGATTTTTATCCTCCTACCACATAGGCTCCCACAAAAGAACAAACAAGGAGTGTGGTGATAAACTCCAATTTACCCAAGCTTCACCTTGAATTCCTTTGAACATATTTAGTGGCAGCACAATGACGTGGACTTTTTCAGGCTTGGTGACACTGCACAAAGGTGGTCTGTAGATCAGAGGTGGGGCTGAGGAGGTGGGGACAAGAGAAAACACAGAGCAAAGCTTTGAGTGAAAGCCTCTTGTCACTTAACACATCACCCAACTGCATAACCCATGGGTGTAACACTTTAGCCACGATCCATTTCTCATCCGTGATTCTGCAATGATTGTTTTTCTTTGGCTTGTCCACAGGGTTAAGTAGCTAAAGACTTGTTGATCTGGAGAGAACGGCTGTTATCTTCTGGTAATCAGGATGAGAGGTTGAAATTTAGACCTTGTTTTCATACACCGCTGACAGGGATGGCAAAATGAGACACAAAATGGCTAAACTCCAAAAAGATCTTAGACAATTGTTGGAAGATGATTTATCTTCCTAGTAATAGGAATATAGTGTCTTATGACACATAAAACATGCTCCCACAATCAGCAGAAACGATTAAAGGATCTAAGTGAGATCAAAACCCTTTTGGAGAGTGGCCAAAGATCAGGAAGGACACCTTAAAATGCTGTTGAGGGAAAAGAATCTTCCGTGTTGCCAGTGTTGCAATCTGGTCTGCATTGGCTGTAAAGGGAGCTTTGTCACCTTGTTTGAGTAGGGAGACCTGTAGTGTTGCTCTACAAACACTGAAATGTGGATTCCTCAGTGAATGGCACTTTATCAGGGTAAGCTGTTTGTAATTAATTGGTAAAACAGGGATGAGATGAGTCATGTGCTACAGACCATGTCTAGAATCACAAAACTCAAAACCGAGTCAGGAATTTAACTGGTTCCCACTCTTGTGACACTGCTACAAGTCAGCTCACGTCTCTTGTAGAGGTTTGAGCACTGGCATTTAAAATATATAAAGTTATAGGTTACAAATGCATCTCACACAGGTGCACTTAGACTGAGGTTTTTGAAGCCGACATACCTTGTCATGAAACTGCACATTCCTGGGTCTCACTTCCCCTCTACATCTTGAAAACTTCTCTTTTTGCTTCCCCAACTCAGAAAATAATCAGACAGAAATACTGGGAGAGTTTCAGTAAGTTCTTTTCACTGCAGGCTTTTCTGCAAGGTCTACCACAGAAGTGTATCGTGCTCTGAAATTTGACAGAGCTATGACAAGGCTTAGGTATTCTGGGCTGCTCAGAGCCAAGAACATATCCTGAAATTACATGACATTCACTTCACTGAGGTATTTATTGAGTGTCACTGAATGTGGCAAGTCAAGCTACAAAATGCTGAGACAGATATGGATCAAGTCCAGAAATAAATGCCTTTTAGTTCTGTTGAAGGATGGTTAACACTGCACCACACTGCAACCCTGAGCTAACACAATTTAAGTGAAGACTGGCTGAAGCTTTGCACCCATGAAATAATATTTATGGAAACACTAATGGCCATTGTAGCAAAATAAATGAATCACAGCCCTTAGACGGCCTGAGCTCAGAGCTTCAATGTATTTTCTAGGATGGAACATGTTTTCTGAGTGTATCTTTCATTGATATTTATAATCTACCCAAAAAGTTGTTGTATTAGGTTTCTTTAACTTTAAATGGCAACTCTTTTGCTGGTGCATTTGTATTAGACCACACAAATGCAGCTGAGTTATTCATAACTAATTTGTGTATCATAATCTTGGAGGGATGAGGGAGAAAAGGCATGAAAAGTTCCACTGAATATCTTTCATGATTTTGAATGCTGCCTGATTTCTATCTTTTCTGCTGCCACTTATGTCTGAGATAAACTATTCAATGCATATGAAATGTTAATCTTGACTAATTTAAGTGGATGGCTGTGAATGTTTTTCTCTTTTAATTTGTTTATTAAAATATTATCACAGAGAAAAAAATACATTTTAAAAAGGGACCACAAATAAAGGAAACATAAAAATATTTGCAATTTTTTTTTGTCCCTGGTGGGATCTTTGTTATGGACAGGTCTGGACAGGGTAAATGAGAAGAACAAAAATATTTTAAAAAAATTGAAGTCCAAAAGACATCAAATGTTTTTTAATTGAGATTGGAAGCAGTCCAAGTTTGACTTTCAAAAAAGGCTTTGATTTACAGTAGTTCATGTTGGGCTCATGTTGTGCCTGCCAAAAATCCAAAGTAGATCAGAGCTTTTTTTGAAATAAACACAAGCCTAATCTGATGTAGGTATTTCAAAACTCCCACTGCTTTAGTTGTAACATCATCTGTTACTGAATGATTTATAAATCATCCCTCTACAAGCACATTTCTACCAGGCTGAGGGTGCTATATTTTAACTTTGGGACACAAGGACATGTTTAAATTACAATTGATGGAGACCCTCTACTGTTTTTAAAAGTATTTTGGAATTGGAATATTTCTGTTTTCCTGTATATTAGACAAAACCAGTAGCTGGGGTAAAAGGGTATGATGGATTGTCACTTCTTTGCTTTTTCACTCAGTAGAAAAGAAACAAAAAGGCAGAACTGCTAATAAATATTTTAATCAGCTATACAGGAATTCAGTTCCTTTCTAAAAGTAGAAAAAACCACCTAATTTTGCATTTTTTTAGAAAAAGACACTTTCATGGCTGTGATCTGTTTATAACAAACCAATTTATTCAAAGTGATCATCACATGTTGGTGGCGCAGGATTTGTCCCAGCTCAGTTTAGGTATCCACAATCTGCACATTTCTCATTTCCACTGGGGCAGATTCCTTCTGGAGTTGATCCCTGGATGCTCTCTATCTCACAGAGGACAAGAAATTCTTGGCTGACACTGGCAAGAGCATTTACCCTCAGGAATATCGCTGTGGGACAACTTTTGCCTTCTCAGGGGGAAATATTCACATCTTAAGTTGGAAGCCTTATCCAGAGGTTGGAACAGGGGACAGCCTGGAATGTGGCAAGGCCAGTGAGAGCTGCCCAGTTGCAGCTTGGTCAGGGCTCCTAGAAGGAATATGGAGAGGAATTGTTTAGAAGAGTAGATTTAGGTTGGATATAGAGAAGAAATTCTTGGTGTGAGGGTTGTGAGACCCTGGCACAGGCTGCCCAGAGAAGCTGTGGCTGCGCCATCCCTGGAAATGTTCAAGTCCAGGTTGGACAGGGTTTGGAGCAACCTGTGCTGATTTTGGCTGGTGTAGAGTTAATTTTCTTCACAGTAGCTGGCACGTTTGGGATTTGTGCTGAATACAGTGATGATAATATAGAGATGTTTTTGTTATTGCTGAGCAGGGCTCACACAGAGCCAAGGCCTTTACTGCTTCTTGTATGGCCGTGCTGCAAGGGAGACTGGGGTGTGTGGGAAAGGGAGGAGACACAAGGACAAGTGACCCCAACTGATCTAAGGGGTATCCGTGTACAAAGTGAGGGGAAGAAGGAGGAAGGAGGGACATTTGAGTGATGGTGTTTGTCTTCCCAAATCACCGCTACTTGTGGTGGGGCCTTGCCCTCCTGGAAATGACTGAACACCTGCCTGGCCCTTGGAAAGCAATATTAATTCTTTGTTTTGCTTTGATTGCATCTGTGGCTTTTGCTTTCCTTATTAAACTGTTTTTATCTCAATCCATTCATTTTTTCCAGTTTTTACCCTTCTCTCTCCCTGATCCTGCTGCTGAGGGAGTGAGTAAATGGTGGCCTGGGCCTTGGTTGATGGCTCGGGTTAAACCACAACACTGCTCTAGTGGAAGGTGTCCCTGCCATGGCAGGAGGGTTGAAACCAGATAATCTTTAATTTCCCTTCCAGCCTAAACCATTCTGTGACTCTGATTCCTCAATGCCAGAAGCAGCAGGAATGGTCTGGGACCAAGGGTTTCAGTCAGAACTGACCTGGTCTGAGTTCCACAATAGCTGGTTGGAACAAAATGCTGCAAAGACAGGACTGAAGGCATTCAAGTCCACAAAAGGTTTTGAAGAAAAGCTCGGCTCTTAAATTAAAAAAAATAAATAAAAAAATTATGCTAATAGGTTTTTCTTTTTTCATTATTTAGGAAGTGCAGAAAAACATGCAGGATATGCTGATGAATTCTGGACTAACTTACTGAAAATCCAGAAGGAAGAGTGTGTTTTCCTTTCTCCCCCTCATCTTACATCTTAGGTGTAAAAAACAATCCCTTTGATTTTCAAACTTCAGTATAGAAATTCAAACACTGATTCCTAACTTCATTATGACAGGAATATATGTTTAGTCATTATGGACATACTCCCTGAAAAAAAATGCTATGCTGTAAATGTTTTGGCAAAAGAATAAAGGGACACTGACAACAAGGCACTTTACAAGCAGAAGTTATAATTTTGAGATTAGAGGAAAAACAGAGTAGAAAAACAAAGGTTAAAAAATTCTAATTGTCTCAGGAAAATATTTGAGTTTTCAGGTTAAATATTTCAATTCTACCAACTGAATCTCTTCTCTCATCAGACACACTTCTCTACTCTTTCCACAAAAGCAAACTGTCTTATTTCAGATATACTTTGCACCTAACTGAATAATGTCACTTTTTTAATCTGCCACATCAGAAGAACCAATCAATGCATTCTACAGTTTGATGGCTGGAACATCATACAAAATTTTTGAAAAGCATTGTGTAGATAAAATTTAAAGTGCTTCAAAATTCTTCAGTATGTTCTAGGGTTTATGAATTTATAATAACAACACTGGATTTTATCATGGTAGTCCTGAATGATGACCTAATCTGACCCTGGGAATGACATCATTGTACATTGGCAACTAAAGGGGCAAAGAGTGGTTTGCTTCCAAAACCTCTAAAGAGAATTTTTTAAAAAATAGAACCCCACTTCACTCTGAATTTTAATGCTTTACCTGTTTATCTTCTTTCTTTGTCAGTTTTTTCATTAAAATAATTATTTTAGGAAGCAGTTGTCAGACACATGGAAATATCAGGAGTCTTCTCACTGGAAACAGTTAATCATCATCCCTAAAAAGTGGGGTGAATCCAATAATCAAATATTAAGCACCTTTGCATTAGTTTGGGTGAAGTGGCAGAGATACTAAGTTTTATTTTAATATGTTAATCTAATAAAATGATGCAGTTTATTTTATATCTTCAGGGAGAGGTGCTGATATTATCTCAACTTTAGATGCATCCTCGCTTGCCTGTACAGATCAGCCTTCCACTTCATCAGGGTGATGTTACTGGATATGGCAATTTATAATTGGAAATGGCAGCCTGGAGATTTTCTAAAAGCTTTGGCTTTTTTCTGAATACTGTGGAATTTCATTAATTATTATTATTTTGACTATGAAAAGAGGATTTGCCCAAGGGCAGTTTTGAGGCTCCTTAAAGATTATATTCCTCCATGGAAGGTTGCCAAGATTTCAAATTTCTCTGTCAAGATACTCCGCTTTTTTGGTGGGAGGTAGCTGGAGTGATGGGGAGCATTTACAGCTTTGGGAAGGAGACCTCAAGCATTTCTCATTCTCTTTGAGGCTGTTTTACCTCCCTGGAGTGGGGGCAGCTGTCACAAATTGTAGCCCACCAAGGCTGCTGCTGCTCTGTACAGCACGGGGAGGGAACTGTTCCTTGTTCCTTGTTCCAGGTGTATCCAGCTCAAAGCAGGATCAGCCTAAGCAAGCTGGGGTTGTTTGTAACCTGGCACATGCCAGGGAAGAACTGCTTCTCCAGAAAGATCTTTCAGCAACACAGCCCAAGAAATAAATGGGAAAGGAAAGATTTGATATGGATACTGAAATCTGAAGCTGGGAATCACAGAGTTCTAGAGGCAGGGAATGGTTGAGGTTGGAAGGATCCTCTGGAGTTCAGTTTGTCCAACCCTCCTGCTCAAGCAGGGACACCTAGAGCCAGTCTCACAGGACCACGTCCAGCTGGCTTTTGAATATCCCCAAGTAAAGATGCCACGATGTAAACCACCTTATAAAAATGGGCATTGTAAGTAATGAAAGTACTGGAAAATAGATCTATTTTGCCTAGGTTGTGGAAGAAAAGGGCTAAAGGAAGAGCGGGTGTAACCTTCTGCAATGAGGGCAAATAAAATGACGAGCTGAATTGCAATATTTTGTCAAAACCTGAAAATCATCACAAAACTTTTGAAAGATAGAACTCTCCTCTCCACTAGCTTTTTTTTTCCCCACCAAAGAGATCCTTGTGGAACAACTCTCTTCTTTCATCCTCTTCCATTGCACATATGCAGAGCAAACGGGATCACGGCCCTTTTATACTCTGAGCCCTTCAAACAATTCCCAGCTGATGAACAAAACACAAAGAAGTTCGGATCCACCCAAGGGCTGCGAGTGACTCATCTGTCTGGAGCAGAGAAGTCCTTGTGATGAGTCACTTTTCTTTTGATGCGAGTTTAAAAGTAATTAAATAAAAGGTGAGGATACAGCATTTTAAGCTCCCTTCACTGCAGTAGTTAGAAAAAACCATCAGCTCTAATTCTGAAGCCTCAAGGTGTAAGTATCCTGCCTGGCCATGATGGGAGGTTTTCACCTTCATATCAGTGATGCTGGAGATAAAACATCCATGGGCATTGCTCCAGAAGAACTGCTGAAGTCAATGCTCCACACTGATCAGCTGCAAATCAATTCCCTCAAAGGCTGGACTTTTTGGTCAAGGGCTTGATGATCCTGGAGTTGCTTTCCAACCTTAATGTTTCCATGATTCCATGAAATGAGACACAGCTTCCACTCCAGCTGATCAGCACAATAATTAAGGAGTGATAAGGACAGAAACAACTCTAAGAACCTTATGAAGGGAAAGGACTGACAACGAGGAGTTACCAAAATAATTCAAAAATTAATAATCTACCCATTTATCTTTCCTCTGTAACTCACTTTCAGTTTTCTTTTAAAGCTGTGTGAGAATATAGGTTTTCTTCCATTCAGGGAAAGAAAGGGCTAAAGCAGAGAGATGATAACCAAGGAAAATATGCAAAGTTTTCTAAAATATGCAAGAGGAATATCAGAAGAGGCATCATTTAGTCAAAACTTCAAGTCAGCACCCCTGTTTTGGCAGGTTTTGTAGGCCAGGGTATAGACTTTGGAACCCTGATTTTGTCCATCCATAGCTATTTCCTGTGGATCCATGAGGAGATTTAAAGCTGGAGAACCCAGCTGACGGCTGCCCCTCCATCAACAAGTAAGGACCACACATCTAACAATAAATCCATGTTTGGAGTATTTAGGAAGAGCATCAAGGGGTAACTGTGGCCTTTAAAAGGAATTTAAATACTTCAGCATTTGTATTTAATAAATTCCTCAGCTATAAACAGTAAGAAAGTTTGTGCCCTGAAGGGGGAATTTAGTCCCATCTCATTCTCTATTTTTTTCTGTTTTCTCCTTGTTCTTTCTGCTCTAATTTTCCTCCTTTCTATCTGGGTTTTCTCTAGTCTTCCACCTGTCTTTCTCTCCCTGCAGCAACTCCTAACTCACAGACTCACCCCACCCTCTCTACTGAACTGATCAGCAGCAGAACAGATTTAAGGCGTATGCAGAAACTTGAACACTTCTGAATATCATTTTCTTTTGGGTTTGCTTGACTTCACAGTGAAAAACCTGGGAAATATGTCGCGGAAGAAAGTATTCATAGCTGCTAATATTTTTATTGAAGAAACAAAATGAGATAAAAATGCGAGGACCTGCATACCATGCTACGGCATTAATGGTGCTACATAAAAAAAAGATTCTCCCATGATTGGAGGTATAAAGGTGTATATATAATTCCAGACATTTGTGTCTAGCTTTTAACCCAGTTGTATCTTAGATGATGAACTGTTTTGGTGGATTTGGCATTTGGACTCTTTATATTTCACTGTCTTTCAGTTTTCTCCATTTTGGAGTCATCTTAAAGACCAGGTGAGTGAAAGGGGCACAAGTGAGGAAAAGCTCCTGTGGTGGTTGTTCTCTGGAAAACTTATTCAAGTGGCATTTGAGCTATGACTAATTTATTTAGTATTCAGAATTTAGTGAATTCTTTTGTCACATCACCCATCATAAATAAAAGGAAAAAAATAGAAACCTGTTTGATGCCTCAGGCATGTTTTAGTTCGTTGTTCAGGTCAGTTCATTTCAATGCTTAATTTTTAATGGTTCATTTAACATAACTGTTTAGACTTGAAAATATTTTCACATAAAACCTGGGGTTTTGGGGTCAGTTGCTGTCACCTCAAAACATTTTAAGTCTCAGATGGCAAATTCAACATCAATTGGAAAAGGTGGTCTCGTTGTTTGGGCACTTGAATGGGACTCAGCAGACTCAAGCTGAATTTCAATCTCTGCTACTGTTTCTTTATGTGACCTTGGGTAAAACATCTATGTTGCATCTCCAAAGATTTTTGAGTACAAATAGTTCTGTTCGCTCAGTTACTTGCAAAGTTTTCCTGTTTGCCACGCAGTGTCCTTCCTGTGGAAGCAGGAATTTAGTACACAGAGAAAAACGACAGCCAGCAGTGTCAGAGGTGTCCAAAATCATGCATTTTTAGTGGGTATAGGAGCCTTTACCTAAAAATTATTTTCTGATAGATAAAATCTTTTTAAAAGGCAAAGTTGTGGTGCAAGATCTACTACATGAGTAGTTTTAAGCCCTCCAATAATCCTTCCTCTCTATATTTCTCCTTCATTCCTGCTGGGTCTAGAACCATAGAATTCTAGAATGGTTTAGGTTGGAAGGGACCTGAAAGTTCATCTCATTCCATCCCCTTGCCATGGGCAGGGACACCTTCCACTATCCCAAGCTGCTCCAAGCCCTGTCCAACCTGGCCTTGGACACTTCCAGGGATGGGGCAGCCACAGCTTCTCTGGGCACCCTGTGCCAGGGCCTCAGCACTCTCATAGAGAACAATTTTATCCTAATATCCAATCTAAACCTGCTCTCTTTCAGTTTGAAGCCATTTCCCCTTGTGGTGTCACTCCAGGCCCTTGTAAAAAGTTCCTCTCCATCTTTTTTGTCAGCTCTCTTCAGGTACTGGAAGGTCACAGTTAGGGCACCCCGAAGCTTCTCTTCTCCAGGCTGAACAATCCAATTTCTCTCAGCCTTTTCTCACAGCAGAGCTGCTCCATCCCTCTGATGATCTTGGTGCCTCCTCTGGACTCACTCCAACAGCTCCACGTCCTTCCTGTGCTGGGACATCAGAGCTGGAGGCAGCTCTGCAGGTGGGGTATATATTATGCATATACTGAGTGTATACTATGGCTTTCTTTCTCCTCAAGTAGAGATAATTCCCATTCGTAATTCCATAACTAAGCCCACTGTTTATAGGAGGGACACAACCTAATTTTATGTTAAGTTTTGCCCGAGGTCATTACAAATGTATTGATTAGATGTTTCTTTTATATAATAAACCATTAATCATTTCACTGAACTCTCAGGATTTTCAACTTCAAAACTTTCCTTCATTCTCAAAAAACAAACCCATGCATGTAGAGCAGTGTTGATGGTGCTTATAGTGGCTCTGCAGAGAAGTGAAATAATCAATATATTAAAAGTAGGGTTATAGTGACTGGAAAGAGGGTAATTTATCAATGATGATTATGTTCTTATTGTCATTTTTCCTCTGCTCTTTAGCCCAAAAGCAGGGGCCTGTCTTTGAATAGGTATAGATATATAGATATAGATATATAGATATATAGATATATAGATATATAGATATATAGATATATAGATATATAGATATATGTGACTGATTGCTACTGAGTATATTGGGCACAAAACACTTGGACTTGCACCCAAGCCCACACCTGGAGGCAGAAAATCAAAAAATTATTAAAGTTGGAAGAAACTTCCACGATCATCGAGCCCAATCTTTGACCCAACACCACCACACCAACTACACCATAGCCCATGTGTCACATCCAGTCATTTTTTGAACAATTCCAGGGATGGGATGGTGACTCCAGCACTTCCTTGGGCAACCTATTCCAAAGTTTAACCACTCTTTCAGTGGAGAAATTCTTCCTGACGACTGGTGCAGCTTGAGGCCATAAATCCTTCAGAGTTTACACTCACGATGGCAGGATTCGCAGAGCTGTGTCCTGCACTCACCTTCAAAGCACCTGACCTGGTTGCTGACATTGTCACAATTAAGCATTCAAAAATCATTAGAAATCATAGTATTTAATGTATTTTCCTCAAAATTTCAGAGCTCCCTTCATTCAGATTTTCATCTTCTGCTTAGACTAGTGAGTGTCAATCATTAAAAAAATAACAACTAAAAATTGGGATTTTTCATACAAAGCGTATATCTCCAGGAGCAGTTGCCCTAAAAAAACCGCTTCTAAATACTGTGAGATCATGACATTGCACAGCAATGTCGGAATAATTCATAAAATTATGCTGAGATTCTGCAACTGGAGTAGATAGATAATAATAATTAGAGGAGAAGGAGATTTTCTTTCCTTTCAGAAATAAAAGAACAGTTTTACCTGTTTTCGCTCAGTGTCTGGGGAAGTGATACATCACTATTTTGTGTAGGAATTGCAGGGCTGGGGTAAACCGTGGTTTAGCAGCAAGAATTTCAGGTTTCACTCCTGAGACCCAAGTTGTGCTTGTTTATAATTTCACCACCTACATGATAACAGCCTTCATTAAACCTCCCATATTTCTTTTCCTTATCAATTTTGCCTTTCTTATCCATGCAGAGTGTGCATTTTTGAGGACGGGGCTTTGCTTTCATGTATTTGTGCAAGACCCAACAAAAGGAGACTTCTGTTACACACCCACTGCTATTCCCAGTGTTTGCAAAGTGCTTTCTAACCCTCTGAGGAGAAGAGATACAAGGCATTAGCACTGTGGAGAGATCCATACTTTGCTATATACAAATAGGCTGATTTCCCTGCCTTCAAAGGGAGGCAGGAGCCTGCCCAAAAATACTCCGCACAAAGGTGTTTATTGATGCAGTGAGACAGCTCAAGTCAGCTCCCAAATTTTAAAATCCAGATTTAAGCATGAAATGCAAAAAACACTTGTTCTGTGGGGGTTTATTAGACACTCTCAGCACTTAAGATGGGGATTTTCTTCCCCAAACAGCTTTCTCTGGCTATAGTAATGTCAGGGCAAGCAAAAAGTGCTTTCAGACACAATCTCAGCCTGCCCTTTGCCAGAGCATCCCTCTGCTTGTTAGCTGCCTTCCAAAAATGAGCTCTCCTGTCCTAAGGAATCCGCACTGATGACACGGGAGCCAGGAGCCAGCAAATCACCTGGCAAAGAGCACGACGGTGTTTCAGCATCAGGGCTTCCCACAGGAGACATTATACCTTCAAGGGGGAGAGGCAGGAGGGGAAGGGGGGAGGCAGGGGAAGCAGGATGGATGCGGAGTGGCAAGGCACCCGGAATGTCACTTACAGTCGGTTGGCCACAGTTGTCAGGGTTCACTTCCATTAAGCCTTGTGTCAGTTCAGAAAGTTTACACATGAGGCTGTGCGAAGCGTTCTGCCACTGCTGACTGCCCGGGGCTAGCCCACAGTACCTATCTTGTCACTGGTTTTCCAGAAAACCTCTCTGAGAATTAGTTGCATATGTTGGCCAGGCTAACCAGAGGAGGAGAGGTTTTGTCTCTTATTTGTCAGCTTGGGACTGGATTTTTAAAATTGTTAATATTATTATTAGGTTTGAATGTTTTTGTTTCCTTTCACAAGGGGTGGGTCTTGCTTTGGAGGTTTAAGGAAGAGTCGATTGTTTTAAAATGCTGAAAAGGTTAACTGAACATTTAGTAGCATGAGAAAAAGAGAGGAGTGATGGCAATGAGGTGGGTTCTGTTAGCACAAAGAAAAGTCTCCACTGAGCACTTTTAGCTGTTAAAAAAAGCATCAAAAGTGACTGGAACAATGTGATGGGATTTGTTCTGAGACTCTATTTAATCTACCTTAAAAATGTAGAGATTTTTATTCAGACAACTCCAATAAATTTATGTTACATTCAAAAGGGAAGAGTCTATTTTTATATAAATATTCTATACCGAGTTTGGAGAAGTTGTGCGATCCTTGTCCTTGTGGGGGATTTCCACTTAGCAGATTCTGCTGGAAATGCAACACTGAAAGGAGGAAAAAAATCTAGGAAATTCCTGGAGTTTGTGGAAGAGAACTCCCTAACAGAGCTGGTGAGGGACTCATCTAGGGGAGGTGCCCACTGGACCTGCTGTTTGTGAACAGAGAAGGACGTGATGGGCAGAGGCTGTTTGGGGCAGAGCCATCAGGAAATGAGAGAAGTTTTGATTCTTGGAGAAGCAAGGACAGCAGTCAGCAAAACCACTGCCTTGGACTTCCAGAGGGCAATCTTTGGCCAGTTTAGGAGATGGTTGAGAAATTCCCTTGGGAAGCAGTCCTGAAAGGCAAAGGAGTCCAGAAAGGCTGGACACTGTTCAAGAACGACACCCTAAAGTAGCAGGAGCAGCCATTCCCACATCCCAAAACACAAGATGGTGGGGAAGAAGATTGACCTGGATGAACAGAGAGCTTTGGCTGGAACTCCAGGAGAAAATTAGAAAGGCCAAAGCCCAACTAGAACTTTATTTGGCTACTGCCATAACAGAAAGACAAGGGTGAACCTTCTCACCCTCTACAGCTCCCTGAAAGGAGGTTGGAGCCAGGTGGGGGCTGGTCTCTTCTCCCAGGCAGCAAGTGGCAGGACAAAAGGAAATGGCCTTAAGTTGTGTCAGGGGAGGTTTAGATTGGATATTAGGGAAAATGCCTTCATTGAAAACGTGGTCAGATACTGGAAGAGGTTCTGCCCAGGGAAGTGATGGAGTCACCATCCCTGAAGATATTTAGAAGTTGTGTAAATGTGGCACTGGGGGATATGGTTTAGTGGTGGACTTGGCAGTTCTGGGCTTATGGTTGGGCTTGATGATCTTAAAGGACTTTTCCAACCTAAGCTTCTTTTATTCTATAATTCTGTGACTTATTTCCATACTATTGACAGGTATCAAGAACAGTGACTAATTAAAAATTGACATATCATTGCAGCATTTAATCAATCAGAAACAATTATACAATGGCTGTATGTGGATCAAAGTTTAGAGTTTTTTTCTCTAGGAAACATCAATGTTTCTTCTGCACTGGTTGTCTTTCATTTTCTTTCTGTGTTAATTTAGAAAGGAATGTTACATGTCCCTTGTTGTGTTTGGGGATTAGTGATTGGGATAGACTCTTTGAAACACTGTCCAAATACTAAGAAACTGTCTATGCCATGAAAGTATTTTCAGGCAGAAACAGAACCTGGGAATGCCAAACTGAACTTTATGTGATCTCTGCGAATCAAGGTCTGTGCTCACACTAAACACCACCATCTACCCCCTGCTTAGACTTTGCTTATGCCTTTGCCAATCCAATACAAAAGCTGGAAAATTAGAGGAAGGCAGGAAGAGAAATTTAGAAGGTAAACCTGGGACCTAGAAGGGCTAAATTTATGTTCAAGAGCAAGTGCAGACAGGAAGAGCAAATCCATGTGTGCATAATAAAAAGGGATTTGTTTCTCAGTGGATTACAGGAATTTAAGTCGATGCTTGAGCTCTTTGCAGAAAGGGGGTCTGACCCTGGCTCCCCCAATGCCTTTAACTAAATATGTCTCTGATCTACATTTCTTCATTTTCCTTGGCTGATGATAACCAGTTAACGCTTATGGATCAAGCTGAAAACAAATTTCACTCTGATTATAAACCTTAGGGTTCAAACTTTGTCTCCATCTCTAATCTCTGCCTCACATCTCACCAGTCAGGCTGCTTATGTTTAACAAGTGAATAATGAGACTGGAAAAAACAAACCTGTTTTTTTTTGTAATATGACAATTTCATAAGCCAATTCCCTACTTCTAGGAAACATTTCTCTTGTTCTTCTCAGAAAAGCAAACATGTTTTGTTATTTTATTTTAAGTTGCTCTTTTAGGTTTTATATCCCAGGCCTTTTTATTTTCCCTTCCTCAGGCTTTGTTTTTGAGTTGCAAAAAAGGAAAAAGGGCAGGAAAGGAAAAAAGGGCAGAGAAGAAAAGAGAGAAAAGGAAAGCTGAATATTTGCCAGCAAAATGTTTTTAAAACATAACATTTATACACTGAACAGAACTTTCCTTCTTCTTCAAGTCTTAGCTGAGCTTCTTTAAACTTCCAGGAATCTACTTAAGTTTGTCTCTACAGAGAAGGGGGAGAACAGACATCTCCTACACAGGGCTCATTCCTCCAGGTTATAGATTGGTGATTCTGGATGGGATTGTCTGAGGCAAAATATCCTGATGCCTGTCTGTCAGGAACTTATTGCTAGGCTTTGTGTCTAGTATAAACATCTGCTTCCTGTCTGTCATCAGTGGAGAAAAATAAGGGAAAAAGTTTAAATGAATCGATCTTAAGACCAAAGATTGGGCTACATGGACTAAATTACCTTCTGAGAGCTTCTCTTTCTTCCCATTAAAGAGGGAAATCCTATGTGCTGTGTTTTCAAGCAAGTGAAATTAGGTAGATGGATCCAACCTGTTAAGAGCTGCTTTAATGTCATTGCTAAAAAATCTGGACTCTTCAGTCATGAACCAGGACTTCTGCAGACACAGGCAGACGTGGATGTCATAAGGTGACATCCACACTGTGACATCTAGACTGTCTACAATTGGCAGTGAGAAAGAGACACACCTTGCAGAAGACATCTGAGTCAGATGAGTTATTCTCTAGAAATACACTTTTTTTTTTTTTTTAAAATTAATTGTCGAGAAAGCCCTGGGTGAGTGAATCCCCTCTACTCAAATACAAGGCTTTACTTTTTAGATGCCTAATATTGGGTGAAATGATCATGTCCAGAAAGTCTGTCCTGTTCCAAGAAGTTCACTATAGCAACCCAAAGAATTTGCATCCAGGTAGCAAAAGTTGTGGCTGCCCCATCCCTGGAAGTGTCCAAGGCCAGGTTGGATGTGGCTTGGAGCAACCTGGGATAGTGGAAGGTGTCTCTGTCCATGGCAGGGGAATTGGAATTGGATGATCTTTAAGGTCCCTTCCAACATAAACCATTCTATGATTCCATAGTTGGAGTACAAACTACACAGAACATGTACACAATCAGACTTTAAAAGACTTCCCCTACTTATTTGATTGAAAAGATCAAACCTTTTCAAATATCTCACCCTGTTTTGAACTGCAAATCCTGGGGAATGGCTGAACTTTACAGAAGACCATGAATCAGTATGCGAGTAAGTCTGTTATTCTCAACTTTCCTCAGGGATTGTGCCATTGCCTGTCTAAATGAAAGATCACTTCTTTTGTGGAAAGTGTCAAGCTGCACTGCAACTTTCTGACATAAAAATAATTCCAGGGAAAACCTAAAATAAGGGGTAAACCCAGGTGGACTTGTGTTTTGTTACATCTCAACTACAGACTTTGACAGAGGGGGAATGAAGACAGGCAGGCAAAGTTTAGTTGGCAGATAAATGGAGATCCATGATGAAAAAGAAGTTCAGAGGTGGGGTCTATCAGTATCAGCAAGGCTAAGAGAGATGTCAGAGGTACAGGTACATCTCTGAACCATGATATGTTAGTGTGAGATTATAAACATTGATGAAACAATTCAGGGAGGATCCCTTCTTATTTCTTTGTCTTCCACTGAGGAGCTGAAGGGGTTCCTTGTTCTGTGCCCCCAATATAGATCAGATACACACATCCAGCCATTGTCAGTTATCACTAAAATATAACCATTTCTACAAACTAACAACTCTCAGAGGTGCATTCCTCTTCATTATGGTGGAACAGTAACAAAAGCCTTTGAAAAGTGGCTCTAGACCCAGCCCACAAGTATTGGGGGTCATGTGAGCAGAAGGCTGTTGTTAGTAGGGCCTTCAGGTTATGAGACAGCTGGGACAGAGTTCTCTGGAGATATCCAGAAGGGTCTTACTGAGATGAATATTTCAGCCTCCACAAAAATTTCGATATATCATCACCTACTCCTTGCTGGGAAAATGTCCTGTTTATAAAGCATCTTCAAATCCTGTCATAGAGAAGGGAGGTGACAAAAGTCCCTTGGGGTTATACTGGGTCTAGTCTGGAGGTTTGATTTTAAGCACTAGCACTTATTTATGCTTGGATTAAGTCTGTTGTAATTAAGCAGACTATTTCTCTCTCACTCAGGACCTGTGAGTGTTACTATAAACATTCAAGTGATTTTGTAGGGGGAAAAAAACAATGAATATGATTTCTGTATTCCGTTGCTGGCCTAGCCAGATGACATAGATGAAATTATGTCTGGGAATTAAATTCTTTGTAAAATGTAGAAAGATCTACCAATCTCCTTTGTAGAATACCTTGCCATCTCTTGAAGTTCAGCAGTAAACAAGAATATCATTATAATGAACTAACTCTAAATACAAACAAAGGGGCACACTCATTAAAAATCTAAGTGCTCTTTAACTATTGGGGATAATTGCAATAACAAATAGCTCCCACTATGTTCCCATTATCCACTCATTTCTTCAATGCTTGAGTTCTGTAAGGTGTGAACTGCAAGACACTGATGTCCTGGAGGGAGATATCAGAAAAATTTAAAGATGCTGGAGGTGTCATCGAGGCTGTAGCAAAATAAGGGCTGAGGTTAGGAAAATCTGTGGGTGCAGCCAGGTTTCAGAGTGCAGAGGTATTTTACTCTTCTTTCAGAAAAGCAGATGGATACTGTATATTACACAAGCTCATGTACAAAGGGAAAGGTATGGAAATTAACTTTCTTTCTGGCTATGATAAACCACCAAGGGAAATTCATAGCAAATCTGTCTACTACAGTTAGTGCTGCGACAGAGCTATTACAGAAAAATAAATAGTGGCAATGGTCAAAAGAATGTCAAGATGCTTTCAAGTTGGCTAAACAGACACTTATATCCTCCAGGGGCTTAGTGCACTTTGTCCCATCCCTGCCAATCTGTTAAACTACTGATGCTTCACTGTATGAGGTCAGGAGTGGTGATTTCTCACATAATACCAAACAGCCCAGAAAAGCCTGTAGCATTTGCATCGAAAATGCTTCCTAAAGAGGAAAGGGAATACAAACAGATGAGGTGAAAGTAGGTGGTGGGGAGGAACTCACAGAGACTGCATGAAGTGCACTTTGCACTCTAGTAAAAATTCAGCAGAAAACATGGCCTACTTGACAGAAATGTTTTTGAGGCTTGATAAGTGGATTCTAGCAACACTGAATTTAATCATAAGCATATAAAATGGATTTTTGGGAGAAAAAAAATACATAAAATTAAATTAAGCAATAAGAACCAGAGAATCACCGCTGTTTTAGCATAAAATACCCTGTTGTAAAATCATACACAGATTTAACATATACCTGATTTTGTTATGCTGAACAATCACCAGTGGATTCAGCCATTCAGCATTAAAAGAACAATTCCTTAAAACTTGAGAGAAATTAAGTCCTTTGCCAGCAAATAAGGTTTCAGTGAAAAACTATAAAGCCTGAGCACAAAATCTATGTCTGTAGATTCTTCAAACTGAAGCTTGGCCATACATCCTGTTGCATTTCCAGCATGATGGCCGGCACAGCTTTTAACCAGGCTACCTACCATGCCCTGAAACTATTCCCAGGTCCTGTGGAAGACTTGGGATGTGTCAAAGTGCATTCCCAAAAAGTTACTCAGACATAAATATTAACATTGAAATAGCAGGGAAGTGTTTTGAAGAGGGTTTGATAGGATGACGACAGCCACAACACACTAACTGGTTTCTTGGAGAGAAGGGTTCCTGGCATTTTTTGCTTGCTGGTAGAAATATGTCCTTGTAATAAAGCTTTCTCAGACTTGCTGAGGTCCTGCCAAGGCAGAGCAATCCAAGCAGCTTTCCATGGAGGACAGATTCAGGAAGCTGATGGTGCTCTTGTGTTTAGGTTTTGGGAAGCTCTCAGAGATGAAGAAATAAGAAAAGGCTGACCGAAGTAATCAACACTGTTATTGAAAGAAATTACATTACTAATTAGCTGGGGGGGAAAAGATAATGATAAATCATGGATAAGAATGATATCCAGACCCTAAATTATTACACTTTTGTACTAAGTGTAGCTTCCTCTGGCTGAATGTGAGACAACCCTGGAAAGAATGACTATGAATAGTAGATTAAACTGCTACCTATGGGAAATGATTTTTTGTTGTTCCAGTAAGTCATTTATCTATCAAAATCAGCTGTTTTCTCATCCAGAACTTCTTGGGACTGAAGGCTAATTTAATGGAGGGGTGTTGGTCATGTAAGATTTTTCAGGTAAAGTCACAAAACTCTTAAGGCAAAAATACTTTCTTTCAATTCTTTCCTTAAACTGTACAGCTTGATACTGAGACTCAAGCAAAGAAAAGTACTGACCCTCAGCTTCCTGACAACCTGGTTAATATAATATCTTAGAAAATACTGGATAAAAGTCTCAGTGTGAAAGCTTAGAAGCCTGTGTAGAAAATATATCCCTGGCTATACAATAAAAAGAAAATTACAGATTATTGAAATTGGGTTTTTTGGGGGATGTGTGTAGAAATAATTTAAGTATGTATTTGCTGTGAGACACCATTCAGACACAGAGGGAATGACAATTTTTAAAGTATTTTCTTAGGATAACTATCAAGACAGCAATATTTTCCTTTTATGGGAAACACCTTTCATAGTATCAACTATATGATTTTGCAACCTTACAGCAAACACAGAGTCCTTTCATCTGAAGAGCCATCACCTTGAGACACCACAACAAAACAGAATCCAGACATTTTCATCCAGAACATAATCCAAAACAGACAAAAATTTAACGGGAATATTTTTCTAGTGAATTAATTGATTTTTAGATCAGAGCAATGGCCTGTAAATCCCAAGTTGAGCTTTCTTCCACCTCCTAGGCTGGAATCTCAAGATCATAGGGTAATTCAACTTGGAAAGGACATCAGGAGACCTTTAGTCCAACCAGCTGCTCAAAACAGGGTCAGTTTGGGGTTCACCACAGATTACTGTGCACAGGATGCACAATCTCCCAGGAAGAGCAGCCCCAATACCCAACTGTCGTGGGGAAATTGTTCTTCATTTTGTTTCCTGTTACTCCCACTGTCTCTCATCTTCTCACCAATGTGAGCAGTCTGGCTAGATCTACTTCATAACCTTATCATAGTAGTAGAGGTTGCTCTTAGGTCTCTCCAAACACCACTTCTCTGGGTTGAACAATCTCAACTTGGTGTTGGGAGCTGCTCCAGCCTTGAGCACCCTGGTGACCCTCCTTGAACATCCTGTGGTTGGTCAGTCTTTTATGGATTAGGGGCCCGAAACTGCAGTAAAATAGTTGTAAATTGAGTGCTGAGGGAAGGAGGATAATCCCTTTCCTTGCTGACACTGCTTGTGCTTGTACAGCCCAGGGTTGCTGCCAGAGCTCACTGTGGACACCGGCCACAGAGCTGGCCCTGAATCTCTCAGTGCCCAGCCTGTACCACTGCAGAAGTCTCTTCTTCCTGTGGGTGGGACATTTGTCCTTGTTGAGTTCCATCAGGCTCCTGTCAGCTCATCAACCCCACTGTCTGAAACCCTCTGGTCACAGCTCAGCCCTGGTCTGTATCAATTGGTCCCATCAGTTTGGCATCACTCTGAGAACAGACTCCATCTCCTCCCTCTGGGCATCAAGGCAGAAATTAAACAGAACAAGTCCCAGGAGGGATCATGAGTTACTCACTGGTCTCCAGTCTGAGTGTGATCCATTAACCACTACTCTCCAAATCCAACCACACAAGCACCTTTTTGTACCCATCCCATTGTCCATATCCATCTCCTCTCTCATCTCAATCTTTCCAGAGAAGGAAGGCAGTCTCTTTTTAGGGAATTTAATAGCACTCAATTAAAAAGAAAATCTTGATCCCTAATTAGAACTCTGTGTCTTATCACAATAACAATAAATGACAGAAGTTACAATCTCAGTTATCTGAAGGATTTTTTTTTTTTTTGTGCATATTGGTGGTCTGTGTTGAGCTAAAACATTTAGAATAAGAAACATACCTGGGGCAATTACAGAAAATGATTTCTAAAGTCCTCCATTCAGCCCAAACATCACTATCTAGGCTGTAAGTATTTGACTCTAGATAATATCAAGTTGGTGGTAAGAAACTGTTCTGGCTGCCCAGGTTTGATGATAGACAGTTCAGCACATTGCTTAAATAGCTAGGAGCAATGCCAATTAAAGTGAAATTCTGCTCTAACACTGCCTTACAAGCCTTTTAAACAGACTGGCAAATCAAGAAACAGACTTCACTGAAATATTGTGGTGTTCAGGTTTCAGAGGAACTTCGGAGGAAATTCTTTAAACCTTCATTAAAAAATACACCTAGTATCACAAAGCATAAAAAATATTTTTTAGGCAGCTGGTTATAAAAGGAGGGCAGCCAGGGGAAGTCTTATATGTTCATATTAAAGTCCAGAGCAGAAGGTTCAAGTTGCTGGTTCCATTACAGAAATATCCCCGTCTCTATCAAAAAAGTCTGTTTCTAAAGGGAGCTCTTTATTCGCTGTGTTGAGATGGAAACACGAATTTGATATCTATGAGAGGCCAACAGGGTTAGCAAGAAAACAGAGAGAAAAAAAGGACAGAAGTAACCTTTACAAAGCACTTCTCCATCTGATACTGTTGAGTAGACTTGGCTGAATAATCTACCTCAGATATTATTCATCAATGTGAATGCTGGCATTTTCCCCCCCAATTTCTGCCAAATAATGATTTGTAAATAATTCTTATTTGTGGGTAGTCTCCTAATAAAACTGCAAATATTGGCCATCAACATTTAAGTGTTTGCAAATTGATTCTTTTTTCTCTTTCCTCCTCCCCCCCACCCCCTTTCCTGCCAGATGCAACTATAAAAGAAATTCAAAGGGATGAAGTGAAAATGATATTCAAGTGTGTATTTTCTTGGAAACACTGTGAGGAGGCTGCAGCTTATGCTGCAGAGGGGAGTGAGTGGTCTGAGGCTTAAGCAGCACATTAAATGGCCAAGAGCAGCAGAAGCCAAAGCTCTGGACATTACGTACACAGACTCTGATGTCTCCCAGGAAAGCTGGGATCATTAGTCCTGGTTCACTGCCTTAGAGTTGGAGGTTCCTGATGAAAAGGACATAACACCAGGCTCAAGCTGAGACTAATGGGAAACAATACGCATCTGCAGACTCTGATGTTGCTAATCCAGCTCCTGCTGAGGATGAACAATTGGAGCAAGGGAATATTCCTGAAGCACTGACAAACTGCAATTGAGGATTAGAAAAGCCCCCTGAATGTCTGAATTTGTAATATGTCTCCAAGTTGGCATTATGAACAGTTGTCCCATAAAGCAAAGAACCTTTTATCACTCGGGAGTATTTTACCAAAAATCATAGCAGTGTTAAGCTTCTGGTGGTGGTGGTTCCTTTCTTCCCTTATTTTTTATCTTGCCGAGTTTGGTAGGAAATTTATTATGGCTGTTTGCATCAGCTGCACATAAATGATGCAGAAAGAGCCCTGCCACCTCAATGCAGTAATTTTCGAGCACATATAATTTAGTGATACATTTCATCACCACACACTCCCATATGCCCCGTGTCCTCTTGAAAGCTCAATGTAGTCAAATATACAGTAAAATATCAGTGACCAACTTTACCACTCCAATATCCTTCTTGTTCTGTAAATTGTTTTGTGTCAGACAGTATCAGGACCAAAATTTGATTGTCTGCACCTTTACATGATTAGAAAATATCTGGTGAGTTTTTGGCTCAGTTTAACTACGTCTTCCAGCCAGTTTGCAGGCACTGTTCAGGAATTAGCTTGGGCAGTGGTCATTTCAAATAAACACTTAGGATGTGACCACCTCTTTTGGAGAGCAAGAGAGTTCAATAATGTGGAGGTAGCCTGAATATTACAGTTGACTTCAGAGGAGGAGCCACAAGACCACTCAGGGTGTCAGGGTAAATTTGGCCTAATTGTCCTGGGTCACCCCCACTGTAGTTCTGAATTACAGTAGTTTTTATCACAGTAGTGGAGCTGCCTAGAGTCAAACTGATTTGTTTTTAACAAGATTGTAGAAGGTAAAACCAAGGCATGTCAGCCAAGTGTGGCATTTTATTTCCTCCTAAACCTGGCAGAGAACTGAGCCAAAACAGGTTGGACCTCCCAGTGGAATGATCTTGCAGTTGTGATGATCTTTCTATTTGCAGACACCTACATTTTTTAGGCTGGGGGATGAGCTTTTGTATAGTGAGGTTCAAACTGTTAACAAAAGGCCCATTTCTTTTAGTTGCTTTTCACAAATGATACGAAGATTCCTGGAGCTCTAGGCTGTACCTAATCACAGAATCAGAGAATGGTTTGGGTTGGAAAGAACCTTAAAGATCATCTTGTTCCAACCCCCTGCCATGGACAGGGACACCTTCCACTAGAAAAAATCACTCTTTATATAATTCTTGTTATACTTAATAATTATTATGCTTTCTCCTTTCAAACCTTGTTCTGGGGACCTATCCTGGACACAGGTTATGTTTTTAAGATAAGCTTGGGAGGAGGAAAGAAAAAGTTTGGTTTTTTCCTGTCACATAATCCGAAGTTGACAGCTTTCAGTGAAAAAAACATATTCCACGTAAACTCATCATAATAGGCTCATTTTCAGCTTCATTTTACTGCAAAAGGCAATAAACAGATTCAATCTGTTGACTCAACTCAGCTGAATTACAAGCCTGTAACAAAATTTATAATCCAGTTTGTTTTTTCTTTTTTAGTCTCAGATTTGGAATTTTGCATTGTTTTATAGAACAATTATTTTCCGTTATTTTTTTATAGGTAGAATTTCTCTCTGAATGCTGAATACTGTAGCACTGAGGTAACCAATTATCTCTGCTCATTTTCATAAACAAAGGTTATTATTTGCAATCTTTGTTGAGGAACAGTGAACAGTTAAAGTGGAAAGAGAAAGACTGAACAACTGTTAGGTACATATTTGATAAAAGTTCAAGGTTACAGATCCTGTTTTGTGTGCTTTTAAAAGGAATTAATTCTGCCAAATACACATCCAGAACTCTTTAGAATCAGGCTGTGATTCATCTTCTTCTGAAGCAGACATCTAATATAAATCAGTAACGAGTTCAACTAAAGACATTTGTTGCAGACACCTAATTTCTCATAAAAAGACAAAATTAAGGGATTTGAATTCCACCCTTTTCAACTAAATTTCTGAGTATTGACCCAGATTCTTAATTGTACAAACCACTCTGTAACTCCTTTTAGGAACTGCACCCATTTGTACATATTGAACATCTTGCCTTTTTCTTTTTTTTTTCTCTCCTTACACCAGTGACATCAAAAGGTAAAAAGTGTAGATCAAAGCTCCTGCTGAAGATCAAAGATAAAAGCAAAAAGAAATTCAAGAGCCACAGTCAGTTTTCTAAAATCTTGGGTGGAAAAGGATCATCCCCTTTTTCCCTTTAATTTTGGGGAGAGCCAATAACCATCCCCAAACAGACAGGGTTTGAATCCCTGCTCTGAACCAGTTCCAACAAACTGGTGGGGTCTTGGCATTCTTGTCCTTGAGGTTTTTTCCCTGATTTTTTTCTAAATTCAGGCTGTGTTATTGGTTTGGAATCCGTATTCACCTGAACCCACACACAATTTTAGCATCTTTTTCTTGTGGCAAAGAGCTCCCCAGCCTAACTCCACACTGAGTAAATAAACACCTTTTTTATTTGTTTTGTCCACATTACCTGAGGATTCCATTTGATGCCCCCTTGTGTTGGGAGAGCCAAGGAACAATCATTTCCTCATTTTCTCCTTGCCACTCAAGATTTTTAGAAATGTCATATTTTTTCTTCAAGTGTTTTGTGCTTTTTCTTTTTCTTTCCCTTTTTTTTTCTTGCCCCCAGGCAAAGAACCTTGTCTATATAATAGTCTGACATTCTTGTTCCCACACTGTCTTCCTGTTCGTGGTTTCTCCCAGAAAGACAGCAGCAGCAAATTCTTTATGTGGGGTGAAATAGGAAAGCAGCACAACAACAAAAAAGAGTCAACAAAAATATTCTGTTGTGATGAAAATGTCTAAGCATTTCCAGATTCAAAAATATGAAAGCAGAATGATGACAAAGTAAGAAATGGGGCATTTTTTTCACCTTTCTTCCTCTGAAAATATGTTCCATTTGAAAGAAATATTTCCTAATTCGCTTTGCTTCTCTATTTTCCACTCTTTCACTTTTTTATTAGCTGAAACTCAAGGTTAAGATGATGAAAAATACGCAAAAATTCGGGAAAATAAGTATTGTGATACTTGATATTCCAGCAAGAGAAAAAATGTGTTATAAATTTAATCAGACACATTATAATTACAATATACCTACCCTAGTTTCTGCTATTTAAGAATCTCTTGCCCCAAGAACTCCTGCTGATCCCTCTGCCCCACCCACCCCAAAGCATTATTTTAAATTAATTCAAACTAATTGTGTCAAATTAAGGTGAGGAGTTTGCAGACAAATTGCTGAAATCAGGAAAAAAAGTGTTATGGAGTTGGTTACACAGTATCTATAGAATATTAGTTAAATATAGTTTGCTTCCACTCTGGGCATCTTTTAGTACATATCTTGACTTGGAATAGTTATTTGAGGGAAACCTCCTCTTTTCAAAGGAGCCAATTCCCACATCAGTAAGACTTTTGCTCTTAAGTCCTGGCTGCTGGCAACAAAAGCAATTTTAAAACCTCAGCTGTCATTTTTTCAATAGTAATGCATAATTTTTCCATTACACAAGAAATAACATGGTTAACAAAAACTTTGTGATGTTTTGTGGGCAAATCCTAATTAATGTCCTTAAGAAAAGCATTGCTGGGGAAAGCAGATTTAATGACTTTCCCTTTTCAGTCGAATTTTTAAAAGAATTTGAAATATGAAAATGTATTTTTATATGATCAGACCTTGTTTGACATAGTGGTGGTACTGGGGTAATGACCTTAAAGATTCTATGAGGCTATGAATTTTTGTCTTAAAAGTAACCTTTCATTTGAAAGCACTAATTCAGGAATAAATGAAAAATTGTCTTTTAATTTCTAATTACTTAAATGAAATATTTCAAATTACCCAAATGTTTTTTAATTAAAAGTTTTAGTGGATGAACACACAAGAGATTTGGGGGTTTCATCCAGCTTCAAGACAAGCAAAAAAGCACCCCAAACCCAAAACACAAAAGCACTACCTGCCAGTCCCTAAGATGCATTTTTAAAAGGGACAATATATGGGAAAAAACCAACTCCCTCTTGTCTTTGACCCCAAAATGCAGAGATCTGTTCTGTAACAGTAATTTTATGGCAGTCTGATATTGGAATATTTGAGATTTAAAGCAGGCGAACTACACAACTGATGGCTTCTGTCAAGGTTAATAATTAATACAACAGCCTACCAGAAAACTTACCCATGACTTTTAACTTTCTCCATCATCAGAGCACCCTCCCATTCCAGTACAAACAGCAGTGAGTTCCAGGCAATATCTCCACAAAATACCTGTGATCTTCCTATTAATGCTCACTCTGCTTCACTGACATTCAGCACCCAATTCTGCATTTCTTTTCTCTTATTCACCTTTTACAAGACCCTGCACAGCACTCTCAGTGCAGAAATACTGGCTTGAAGTAGTCCAAGATAGAACAGAAAAAAAGAAAAATTCCTTGCAGGAGATTGAATCTGTGATGTGAAATTGCATTAATTCTGTGCACAAAAATGATGCACTGATTGTGGACAATGATGTGGACTGAGAACACTGCTAGTTATAAAAATCATGGGTTTAGTCCCAAACTTTCTCTTTCACAGCTTCAGTCCCATTACAACAGATTCAGGTCATAAAACATGGACATATTTGTGCTTGCATTACCCTTATGTTCAGGGTAGGAAATGTTATGAACTCTGTAAAATGGTAACTCCAGTAATAGATTTTGCTGCCTGATTCTTTTAATTTTAAAAAGGATTGCTCACAGGAGTTGGTTGGAGGGGAAGAAGGTAGATGCAGGATGGAAATACTACTCATGGAAGTAATTCACTTGCTATTAAGGGTTTCTGCCAGGTAGAGTATATATAAAAAAATGACCTAAGCAGATCCAAGGATGTTCTTATGCAGATATATGCAAATAACCACTCTGACAAAGCAATATTGAAGGGGGAAAAACCCCCTCATTGGACTTTAGCTTTTTATGATTATGAACCACGAACCTCCAAACTGAAGGACACAAGGCTGCCTCAGTCTGCTCTCTAATGTGTGATTTATAGACTGCAAAATAACATAACACGGCACAAATTGGGAACTGAATTGCTTCTCCACTAAATAAGTTAATTTCTTTTTGCATGCTGTCGTGCTTTCAGATTGTCTAAATGTATTTAGCACAACTACCATGAATTTGAAAAGAGAAATTTGGCTTTGTGAATTCTTCTTTGGGTTCTCCAGAATTTGGTTGTAAGCCACGAGTCACAAAGGATTGAATTTTTTCTTACATTGAGCTTGGTTTTTTTTAAATTTCTGACTAAAATCAATAAAAATGCAAAAGCACAGAATAATGGATATCAAAGAACTTCAAAAATATAGCAATTAGCCATCTGAATATTTTTAGCAAAAGTCTAAAGAAACAGTCACTGCAAAATGAATCAGAATCCAATTCACTTCTCCTAGGATAATTTTTAATAAGATTTTTCCATTCTAATTGTCTTTAAGAAAACCTAAACATTCTAAACATTTTATTTTGGTTTGCATTTTCTTGTGTTCAAAAAATTCAAATTTTTAGTGCCAAAATCTTGTTATTTTCTGGCTTGGAATTTCTCTGTGGAAATTTCTATCAAATAAGAATCTTCAGATGTAGCTTCAGTTCTGTCAAAATGTTATTTAACACTTGAGAGAGGAGGAAACAATCAAACCCCTTTATTTTAGCCCCAAGTATCACTTTCAAGTCTTCTTGGATCATCTCAAATTCAAAAATTATTATCTGATGTTAGGAGCTTGAGGCAAATGACTCCTCTTGGAAATCAGGGTCATCCCAACCATCACATTTTCCTTCATGTGTGTTGGGATTTACACATTAGTCAGTATTTGGCCACAGGCAGGTGAAATAAAACCAAAAGCCAACACTGGGAGAGTGACCCAAACTTTCCTGAAACTTGAGATGCTTTTCTGCCACATCTCCCACGCTGGTCCAGGACATGTGTCCTCATGGTTTCCCTAATCTGGAGACAAAACCAAGTCTAAAGATCTCTGCTGAGAAGAAATGAATATAAAACCCCTTGGTAGCAGTTAAAGCATTTACTCCTCCTGCTGCTTCCTTGAGGGAGGATGTTCCCTGTGGTTGTTGTACTCCTGGGTGCCTTAGGCTCCAGGCTGAGAAAACCAGAGAACAAATGAGAAAAGAAATCTCTCCCTTCATCCTGCCCAGGGTTCATTTGTGAGCTTTGTCCTGCCCCAACTTCTTGGGTTTGTGGTTTTGTCTTTTTTTGTGCGTGTGTATAAATCCCCTGAAAAATCATTTTCATTTGGGTTTTCTGTTTTCATGTCACTACGCTTCGCTTATTCTTATTTACTTGGTTTTAGGTTTGTCAGATAGGCCCCCATCAGTCTCTGAACACATTTACATAATTTAAATACAAAATGCAAACATGCTGACTAATGTCTGCCTTAAATAGACTCTCTTAGGATAAGCTAGACATGTTCCCTGTCTCCAACCCCTCAGGCAAAAACCTGAGAACATAGATGAGCTTCATGCTCTTCCCTTCAACCTGATAGACTAAAGGCTGGTGTGGGCCAAGTGCAGGAAGCAAACTCCAAAGTTCTGGGCCCTCCATTAATGATGTCCAGGCTGAAATGCTGGTCTGAGGAAAACAGGGCATTTTGGGAAAAGTCACAGAGTTGTTAAAGGTTTTCATGGTGTTTGAAGTACTCTCAGGTTGAAGTGGGTCCCCATATCGTGAAGGATCATGTAATGCATGCTGTGGCTAAAGATGTTTTCAGGCAAAACTTGGTGATCAGAAGGCTCTGAATTACCCTGGGACTCAGAAGGCAGGGAAATGCTCTGCCTTTAACCAAAATGAAAAATTCCTCCACAGCTTCTCCTTTCTATGCTGGTAAAATCACATTTATTGTCTTTCTCTGACCTCATTTTCCATGGAGGGGTTTTCAGGCATCTTGTCCTTCAGCCTTATACCTCAAGGGATTAATTTCACTTAATTTCTGTCTATTAGGTGGTTGAAGTTTGCTCTAAAAGAGTTGCCAGGCTCCCTCGGTTATCATGAAGGAAACATCTCCAGAAGGGCGTTCACAGCATTTCCTCAAAACAACTTTTCAAGGTGAGATGAGTTGACTCTTTCTCCATTGACCAGGGGGAGAGACTTGATGGCAGCTTCAGATCAGAGGTGACCTCTTAGATGGTTACAGGTGGGTTGGATGAATCCCACAGTGTTTCTGGATAAATAAGGAAGAGTTTTATACTGGGAGGTCAGGAAGAGCCTTTCACAAGAGTGACCTGCTGGTATCTGATCACAGAATATCCTGACTTGGAAGGGACCCACAAGGATCATTTAGTCCAACTCCTAATAGCAATAGCCTACAATAAAAATCTTGATAATTTTTAAGAAAGAGCTGAGGTGTTTTGTAATNATTAATTTCACTTAATTTCTGTCTGTTAGGTGGTTCAAGTTCGCTCTAAAAGAGTTGTCAGGCTCCCTCTGTTATAAATATACTTTCAGGCAGTCTTTAAATCAGATATACATAAAAGGCTTAGGAAAAGGGAGAAAATGAGACATTAGTTATACTCAAGGAGTTATGATGCAAATATTTAAAATTAGGCAGCCCAAGTCCTGTGAGAAATGGACATTCCCAAGTCAAAGAGAATATCTGCAAAGCTTTTTCTTCACCATGGTTTCCTTTTGCATACTGATACAAAAACTCAGACTACCTCTTTGAGAACCTAAATGCTAAACAAATTTAGACTTATCTTGGGGTATGAACTGCATCTTAAATATCTTCTCTACAAATCTTTTTAAGGAAATTTTAGGCACTAAATAAATGAAAGAAACACCATATTAAGACTAAAACATTTCTAAGACTATAATAATAGTAAGTTCTAGAGGCCATTGATGATTATGAAGTGTTTTGTTTTGTGATATGTCTGTATTTGGTTTGTTTTACTTCCCATCAGATCCTGACTTTTAATCATTACCTTGATTCTCCAGTGCCACAATTTGTTTTCTCTCCTTCATTTTCTTAAGCTGTTCTTTACCTTTTAAATTTATGTTGATGAAGAAACTAATTAGTTGTTTCTATATTTGCAATTATAGTTCTTTTAATTTTGCTAAGTAATGGTATTTCTTGATAAAGTACTGAGACCACATCAGTGTTGCTGGAAACATCGCAGGAGGATTTATTCCAGCTTTGGTTTCCTCTGAATGATGTGTTTGGAAATCAGTGTCACCATACTAGCACAGGAAAAAAAATAAAAATACACCTCAGCATCCTCATTGTTTGGTCTTTGACAGGTACAAACCAAATTCCCCTGGAGTGAGCCTGCAGGGTTCCACACAAACACTTTCACACAGACTCTCAAAATTAGGAAACAACTTTATGGAGGCTGGCAACTTTTGGCCTGTCTGGTTAAAGAAATCAGAACAACTTCTCTCCTGATGATTTTATAACTCCGCATGAGGGATTTTTGTTGTCATAATAAAAACAATTCTTCCTGTTGCTAATTTGATTAAAGAATAAAGCCCATTGTGTGGCAAACCTGGTAAAGCAGAAGAGTTCTGGTTCTGTTTATGGCTGTGACACACCCCGTGGAATAACTGCAAATGTTTTATTTGTCTCCATACACCTCATTTTACTCATTGCAATAGGATTTTTGTCTATCTCCTAAAAGTCTGAATTCCTTCAGAATATTGAAATTATTTGAAAAGCTTGAATATAAACACCTTTTTACTGCAATATCTTTATTTAATTCAGCTTTCTGTGAATATCTTCTTCCCTCTCTGAAAGATTTCGGAAGTAGGTTTGTCTGTCTGGAATCCCTGTCCTCTTTTCAAACTGTGTTTTTTCTTTTTTTATATAGAAGGAAAAATGAATCTGCCCAGCAGGACACAGTGACTGCTTTCTAAGCAAAATGATGCATAGAGACAAACCCTCCTAATGAGGACAAAAAAACCCATCAGTAGGTCAGAGCATCTCTGCTCTCTTTCTGTCACTATTCTGTTACTCCTGGAGAGGACCCACATATCAGTGAAGCTGTGGCTTTCATTTGTCATAAAATCATGGAATATCCTGAGTTGGAAGGGGCCCACAAGGGCCATCGAGTCCAAATCCTGGCCCTGCACAAGACAACCCCAAAAACCCCACCCTGTGCCTGAGAGCTTTGTCCAAACCTTTACTGAGCTCTGTCAGGCTTGGGGCTGTAATCATTCCCTGGGGAGCTGTAAAAACTCCAGAAAAGAAGTATCCTGGAGTTCTCTGTTATCAATAGTTTCAAGTTCGTGTGACTGAAAAGAGAAAAGCAAAAATAAAGCATCAGCTGGAAGTCAGTCAAGCAATTAAAGGCAGAGATCTGAAATAACCTCAGTTGCTTGACACTGGGACAAATTACCAAAGGAAGTGATAAACTCTTCACTTTCTTGGAGACCTCAGCTTAAAACCATCAGCTCTTCCTGGAAAAGTGCTGCGATTGCACACAAGCTGGCAGATTTAAGATAAGAATTGCTAAATAAAGTTCCAATTTGAAAAGTCCGAAGCAGACATATCCCTAAAGTCATTCATCCTTCTCACTCTTTCTTCTAAGGGCTGATAATTATTTTTGAAAGTTCCTACCTGCCTCCACTGAGTAAATGGAACCTGAAAAAAGGAGATTTCCTGGTCTCCCTCAGCGTGCATGGCTAATGCAAATATTTTTCTGTTTTGTTTTGTTTAAAATTAATAACAATGATAAAAAAAAAAAAAACAACTGAAAAACAAAAGCATGAAGCAATTTATCGAAATTCACAGGGCAAGAAAATGGCAACAACAGAACCTACACCGTTACAATCAATTTTTGAAATAGCTGGAACTACATTGCAGATAAGCCTCCAGGCAGAATGAACTATCTTAGTGGGGAGTTGTTACAACTCTGGAGCTCTGTCTGCTTTTCAAAGTCCCCTTTTAAAAATAAAATAAAATAAAATAAAATAAAATAAAATAAAATAAAATAAAATAAAATAAAATTTAAAAGACATACACCAAAATGCCCACACCAAACAAACAAATAAACAAAGAACCCTCTATTGATCTGTTGGATTAGACAGGTCAGTGATATCAAGAGTCAATTTGAAAGCTCAACCATAAATCTTTAAGACGTGAAGTTTAATTAGTTCAATAATGGTAGAACTATTTCTTACTGCACCCCAACATAGAAGAAACTCCTCACAGCTGGACTCACAGTGAGAAAGGCGTGTATCCAGCAGGAAGGGGAAGGAATTTTTGGGTTCTGCAACCAGATTTTATAACTGTCCTTATTAAAAGGCGTCTTAATGGAGTGAGCAGAAAGAATAACCTGTGTTCATACATAAATTTCATTTACAGGGGAGTTAATTTATTTCTTTTAATCAGAAGGCTGGTGGTTATGTCTAAGCATGAGCACAGCTATACACGAGTACAAGGATGCTGCACTGAGAGTATTCCCCTTTTGGGAGCAAACCATATTGGATAAATAGTTCTATTACTGGGCTCTGGCTAGGGAGGTTGCCCAGATGCAATTACACTGGTATAATTGGTAGTGCTTTGGTGTGGAGGCAAGGCTTCATTGTGGATAATTTGTTGACAAAATGATTAATCATTTATCATTTGACAGTTAATCTGGAAGTCTATTAATTCACTTCTGCCTCCTCCCCAGCCTCTCTGCCCAGCACTCACATCACATATCCCAGTCTGGACCAATAATCCAGACTGGTGGGCCACTTGCAGCCTCACCGTGGGGAATTGAAATCTATGTCCGTTTTAAACTCGTTTTCCTGCTACTGGAGAGACCAAATCTGCCTTTTTGGGTTTTTTTTTCTCTTTTTTTTTTTGGCCTGATTTCCCGTTTTAATATACAGCTTTCAAGTCTGGTGTATTGGGCACAAAAACTGACCTCCTGACCTTGTCTTTCAAGCTGAAGTATGAGGGAATATCTGACCAATTATGTTTCAGTTGCAAGCCCTGTGTAAATGGAATATTTCTCAGGATGTGGATAGAAGTCAGTAGTATTTCCCTTTATGTTTAAATGGCTTTTTTAGCCACTTAGAGATTAAGTGGTGAATATAAAGGGAGAGACCAAAAAAAAAGGACTTTAAAAGGTGTTAAATTTATCATGTGCCATAAAAGCAAAGATATCTAATAAGCCACCAGTACTTCTTGGGTGGTTTTTCAGTTTCGTTTTACACTTTTGAGATTAAAAGATACATGCAAAAATATGTACAAAGTACATTTTAGAAACTTTGGAAGAGGTCAAGGAGAAAATAGCTGGATTTCAAAAGCTGAACTTTTCAAGGATTTTCTCTGATTTCTCTAAAACAAGATAGCCTCCTCCTCCTCTTAATAGTTCTTCAATGCCTTTTTGGTAGCCAAAATCTTTGTTCTTTTTTTTTTTTNGTCCAAAAATTTTTTTTTTTTTTTTTTTTTTTTTTTTTTTTTAAGCAGCTTTGTAAAAGAAGAGCTAAAAATTAATTATGGCTATGGAACTTTTGCACAGAAGAGTTTAAAAAGCACAGACGTAAAGAAGGGAAAAAGATGAGGGCCCATTTATCTCATATTGACAGGACTAGCTTCAAAAGATGACCTTGAATCATAATCATCCTAATGAGCTGAAAATATTTCACTTTAACAAGTGAAACTATAATCAAATCAGTTTCTGAAAGCTCTACTAATGAGCATTTCCTTTGATGAAAACATGGTTCACTGTCTTAGTCTGCAGGAGGTGCACTACAGTAAGAGGCCAGCTCATGACAACTCATTAGCTGACCTGGGGAGAGACTAATTTGAATGCTTTTGATAAAAATTTCAAGGCTTTTTACTTAAATTACAATTTATGCACTTTTATAAATAGTCTAATTTTTATAAGTTGGGGGAAACGGGTTAGGAAGACATCAAAGTCATGGAACAAAGTTTGTTTACAACATTTATTCTGTAGGATCTACAGAACTTTCAGGGGAGAATATTTTTAGTTGGTAGTTTTATTTTTTTCCCTCATAAAAAACAAATGTCCTGAATTCAACCAATTCTTATGTTTGTTTATGCACAGAAGAAGAGGTCTGCCCTCCCCAGCTCCCTTTTTTCCTGACTGATGAAAACACTTTAAACTTTACAGCATTTAGCACTGGCAATATTTAAAGTCACTATTATTTACTGTGAGCTACTATATCAATTATCTCCAGAAAAACAGGCTTGTCTCATTAGGAATCTCAGTAATTCATTCAATTTCTTTAAACTAGCGGCAGAACTTAAATGAGAAACGATTACACAAATCTGGTTTACTACCGTAGAGCCCCCCTCCAGGGCTTATTCATTAGGATTATTCATCATTTTAACTCCTGCTCTGCTCGACACAGAGAAACACTTCTCTGTTTTTCCTCCCTGCACGGCAAAGCTGCTGTCAAAGCTGCACTTCACACTGAAGTGTTCTTCAGCTGTTTTAAGTTTCACTCCCAGTCAGATCTTGGCTTTCAGAGACTTTTCTTTCCCCTCTCCAGCACTGCCTTTGCTGCAGACTTTCAAGGCTGTTCGACTTGTGCGAGTGTGTGTTATGTGTCAGCGTGCTCTGCTCAGCCCCTGTGTGCTGCAAACCTGCTCTGAGATGCACGGAATGTGCACCTTGTCAGTGTTTGTGAGATTATCGTGGCTCTAACTGAGGGAGGGAATGTGATGCTTCCAGTTTGTGCTCCACTCAGAAGGTGGTTTTCCTGCAGCACATGCAGTAAGGGCTTTATACATTGAGTATAAGAGAAGTTATACTTCTCTTGCCCAGGAAAATTGTGGCTGCTCCATCCTGGAGGTGTTCAAGGCCAGGTGGGATGGGGTGTGGAGCAACCTGGGATAGTGGAAGGTGTCCCTGTCCATGGCAGGGGGTGGAACAGGGTGGTCTTTAAGGTCCCTTCCAATCTAAATCGTTCTGTGATTCTGTGGTTCTATGAGTCCAGCACAAATCCATGCTGTCTGCCTGGGATAAACATTGCAGAGCTCAAAGTGTCTCCTATCAGCTGCAAGGATCAGTGAGAATGCCATTTATTAGCACTTTGCAGCTGGAAATTACAGTCTTGATTCAAAACATGCCGAGGAGATTTCCCTGGTGTTGCCCAGTCACAGAATCACAGAACCATTAAGACTGAAAAAGACCTCTAAGATCATCAATCCAGTCTTTGAATATCACATGGGTTAGTACCGTGTTGAGAAGTACCACATCTACTCATTTTTTGAACACTTCCAGAGATGGTGACTCCACCACTGCTCTCGGTTCCATTGCCTGACCACTCCTTTTATGAGGAAAATTTTCATAATGTTCAATCTAAAACTGCCCCTGGTATAACTTGAGACCATTTCCTGTTGTCCTGGTTTTTGTTACCTGGGAGCAGACCCTGACCCTCACCTGGCCACAATCTCCTTTCAGGTACTTGTAGAGAACTTTAAGGTCCCCCCTAATTCTCCTTTTCTCCAGGCTGAGACCCCCCAGCTCCCTCAGCTCCTCCTCATTACATTACTGTCTGGACAAGGCTTTTCAGTGGTTGTAGGAATTTGCTGGCTCATAGTTTTGGCATTTTCAAGTGCTATCATCAAACCCAGTCTTTAAAAACTAGTAGCATGTGTAATAGAAATGTTGAAATAAAAAACTAAGAAGGAAAATGGAGCCAGTAGGTAAATTTCGCTTTTTATTTGCAATCCTGTTGTAAACTCAGAACACAAGCTGGTCTGTGTTTGGAAGGTCACTGAAATTAAGTGTGATGTCCCTGGTGCCCACCTCAAACAAAGAAAAGAAAAAAAATAAAAACAAACCCAAGAAACTGCAAGCCATGATTTTGAATAATTTCAATTTTGGGGGAGACTTTATAGGATTTTAACAAAGGCAAAGCAAAGATATTCTCAAAGCTTGAAGTGGAACAAGGAGGAGCAAACGTTTCCTCATCTCTGCGCAACTAAAAAATGACGGGAGGGAACCCTAAAAATGTAAAACCAAACAATAATTAATTGGACTTATATATTCCTGTACTTTTGGAGCTGCTTTCACAAAATAAGTATATTCATGGGATCCATGGGTTTGTACTGTCACAGATCAAAGGTGGGAATATAGCTTTAGATGAGTTTTACTCAAATTTCATTTCAAGTTTTATTTCAAGGCCGGTTTGGATGGGGCTCTGAGCAACCTGGTGTAGTGGAAGGTGTCCCTGCCCATGGCAGGGGGGTGGAAGAGATGAGCTTTAAGATCCCTTCCAACCCAAACCATTTTATCATTCTATGAAGTTTTTGTGCAAATCAACCATATTGAATCACTAAGAGTTTGGAGAGTTTATCACTTAAAAACTAAGCCAGCAGTTGGAAGCTTAAGTAATTTTGTTTTTCTAATCTCTTGGGCTTTGCTAATCTTTGTGACAATATTTCCATCAAGGGGAAAAAAAAAAAAAAAAGTAAGAACTGTCCTAGGTCTCCTGTAGGATTATACTTTTTTAAGTCCTTGCAAATGTAAAACAGAAGCAGTGGTGGTTTGACAGAAGTGGGAAGCAAGGGAAGGAAAAAAATCTCCCGGAAACCTCCAGTCACTGAGGTGGTGAAGGTGATAGGGCTTCAAACTGCAGCAAGCAGGTGGATGGCAACAGCTCCTCTCTGGAGAAAGGGCAAAGTGGACTTGCTAAAGACTCTGACTGATGATCCCTGTCAAATTTAGTTGCTGTGACTGAGGAATTTGCCAGCTTAGCTGTCAAGCCGTAGTCATGGTCTGCAGCTTGCTGTTCTCTTACCAGAGGCAGCCGAATGGGTTTATGCTCCTGGAATATTAATTTAAAGTCCTTTTGTTATGGTTTGGGTCTTGCTAAATCTGACAGGGATTGTTAAATTGAGCCTTAAATTTGCATGTGCCAATTCTTATTGCTCCAGCATCTTCTTAGAATCCTCTTGGAGCCTTTGTACCTCTTACATCATCATAGAGTGGTGATTATGCTGTTTGCAGAAAGGGTATATTTTAGGTAGGGTACTTCAGGAATCACCCACCTCATTGACTGACAAGATCTTTTACCTTTTTTACCCCTTTCATGAAATAATAATAGAAGTACACATCCTTTTTTCCTGGGGATTGCATTCAGCTTTGGAAAACTCATTGCATCCCTCCACTGAATATCCCACTGAAGGAACGCTGATAAATCTGATGGGATAGTCCAAAAGCTCTGAAGTTTAATAGAAAACTGTGATCTCCTTTACATATTGTTTCTTGTTTCAGGGTTAATTATGGTATAAAAAAGTGAATTTTCCTTTGAGAATTGTGAGAACATGCAAAAACCCAAAACAACCAATCCACAACATAAAGAATAAAAATAAACTTGGTTGAAATGTATTTCCAACATTTTATTTTTCCCCTTTACAGAAGTCTTAGTGGGAGAAAAATCAAAGGATAGTAAATAGTGCAAGAAAATGTAGTTAATTAGGAAAGCTTTGTGGCTGGCCCAGTATCCATCTTCTCCAACTAATAGAAGGAAGTGTTCATAAAACTCAGCCAGCAAACTCACTACAGAAAAGTAGAATGGTAGAAATATTAAAAACTCCAATTTGTGGATATTTTCATAAGGAGAAAATTTTTATATTTATTTTACAAAAATTTTTCATTACACCTTCTCCCATTATTCTTTTTTAGCATCTTGATTATGGCAGAGCCTAGAATAAGCCATCATGGGGTATCAAGAATAAAAACCTGAATGTGCTAAAAATTTCAGAAATGCTGAAAAAAAGTCAGTGAGTGCTCAGGTGGACACAGAGTGAGTATCTGTGTAATCTTCCATAAATTCTGATGATCACACAAATGTTAGTACAACACAATATTCTTCCAAACATTTATAAAAGACATCATACTTCACCATCTACTTAAAAAAAAATAATCTTCGAAGGGAGAATCAGAAGGAATTATGCATGACTTGCACAGCTAATCACACAACTTGAATAACAAACATCAAATAGTTGCAGCAAACAGCTCATGAGCAACCAAATGTCTGAAAATTATTCATTAAAATAATTCTGCTAGCACTTAATAATCATGCTGGAAAAGAAAATAATCACAAAGAGCAAACAAAAATGTCTATGAGCATTTAAAAAAAATATTTATGCTACTGAAATATAGACAGACTAGGACATTTGGCTTCAGGGACAGAGGAGGGGTTCTGACACTGCTTCCTTCATTCCTAGGACTGACATCTCCCTTTTGAAACCACGGGATTGTTTTGAGAGTAAAGTTTAGTAAAAGACTCTGATTTTATGATTCTTAGACAATTTCTTCACAAAGCCCCAGCCAGACAGGAAGTCACTCCCACCCACCACCTGCTCCTTTTAAATGTCATGGAGACATTTAGATGAAAAGGTAAAGATGATGAACAGTGCATACAAGGGACACAGAGAAAGAGGGAGAGCAAATAGGGATGGGACAAGGGGGAACATTTTCAAATTAAAAGATTTAGATGAGATATTAGAAAAAAAAAATTTTCCTGTGGGGGTGGTGGCACAGGTTTCCCAGAGAAGCTGTGGCTGCCCCTGGATCCCTGGAAGTGTCCAAGGCCAGGTTGGACGGGGCTTGGAGCAACCTGGGACAGTGGAAGGTGTCCCTGCCCATGGCAGGGGTGAAACTGGATGATCTTTAAGGTCCCTTTCAGCCCACACAATTCTGTGATTCTATAATTGTATTACAGTTCCCTCCTTTCTAAAAGGGATGATCCCAATCCTTACAACTCTCTTCCCTTTTCTTCTGCCTTGCTGGTCTTGCATGTCCTCTGTCTTTCAACAGTCTCAATCCTTTTTGGACAGATTTACTTGTTAAGCCAGAAAAAAATTCCCACACAAGAAGAAGCATGGATCCAAGAAGAAGCTTGGTCTTTCAAGTGTGGGACCATGAACGTTGGTGCCAAATGCCTGAGGGGGAGGCAGGCTGGAGTCTAGAGGTGGAAATCAGTGGCCACAGGGAGGGGTAAAAGGGAATTAATTATAGTTTCATGGTTGACAGTGTTACTCCATCATGAAGTTTAGTCTGTGGATGGGTATAGATAAGGATGACCATTTCTTCCATAGTGGGATATTTAAAAAAGAAAAAAAGTAGGAAAAGAAGAAAGGAGAAATGTTTCAAAAATGACAACTGTGTGAATTATTTCAATCTTTACTCATGGTGCTCAGCAGCTAGGATTAGGATACTAAGAGATTCTGAAAGAAATATCACCAAAAATGGTGCATAAAATCTGAATTATGCAGGAGAAGATTTGCTTAATAATTGGAATTTTTCATTTTCTAATATCAATATTAGAGCAAAATGTGTACATGCATGTATGAATACACAACACAAAAATGTAGACATCAAAATGTATCTGTTTATCTTTTAGGATGTGAAAGGAGACAACATTAGAAAGGAGGTGTATAAAGTTATATGGATATGTTCAGAATTAATTTAACTGAAGATTTAATTTTAATGCATAATTTCTACATAATCATAATGAAAAAGAAGAAATTATTTTTAAAGACTGTTTACTAGTGATAGATGTTGAAAAATTAATTTTATATGGTCTCATACCATGTTCTCATTTATCAAGATCACTTGTTACAGAGAGAAAACTGATTCAGTTAAAAATGTTATAGTGCTGTTGATTTACATCTGTTCTGGCCTTACCCAAACTTCCCATGCCCCACTTTTACACAATTATATTCCTGATTAATGTTCTCTTTCATGCTTAAGTGCATCTTGGCACTCGTGCATCACTTCTGCTTCATGGCTGGTGTTTTAGGTGCCAGTGAGCTTGACTGGTGATCTGAGGATGAATTTATAGGGTCAGGAATGGAAAGCAGAGGCCACCCCCACGTGCCTCAAGCTGCCAGGAGCTGGAACCTGCTGAGACCTTGTCCTCCAGGTCTCTCCTTTAATGCTCACACCCTTATTTGCAACCCAGCTCTGTGGCTTCTCCCCAGGCAGATGATCTCCTGCTTTCCTCCCCCTGCTCTTTACCTGGTTCAGGTGCCTCAAGCCCTGGGAGAGAAGAAATTTCAGAGGTTTGCCTGAGGGTGTAGGGCAGGAAGCCACGTCAGACAGAGCCGGCTGTCTGACCCAGCTCTGATGTTGTGGACTGCTGCCTCCAGGATGCCTGTAGCATGTCCACATGGTTCTGCTGCCTCTCTGAGCCTGAAATACAGTTTAGACCTGGTTAGTGGGAGCAGCACAAGAAGGGACTCTGCTTCAGAAGGCCGCACTAGGGAGGGGACACATCGCTTTGAAGCTCTCTCTGAAGAGGCTTCGCTTGGCTCCCCGTTTGTCCCTCTGTCCTTATGACATTGATAAGAGCTGTTTCCCAAAATATTTCATACTTCAAAAGGAGAAAAATGAAAAAAAAAAATTCTTTTGTTTTGAACAATTTTCCCTGATAATTCTGTTCTTCTGACAGAAGGAGCTTGTTTTCCCAGCAAAAACTCAACGTAAGTTTTGAAATTGTGATCTAAGCTTATTCAGAAAACGAGGTGTTGGCTTTTTCCCAATGCTATGGATTGCTGTTCCTTTTCAGGGAACATATAGAGTTCAATTTCGAGGGGGGATGGACTCTACCCAGTGGGTATTTAGGATGTGTTTATATATATATATATGTATATTTACAGAGTCTGGTGAGACCCCAGCTGCAGAGCTGCCTCCAGCTCTGGACTGCCCAGCACAGGAAGGACGTGGAGCTCCTGGACAGAGTCCAGAGGAGGCACCAAGCTGATCAGAGGGATGGAGTAGCTCTGCTATGAGGAAAGGCTGAGAGAATTGGGATTGTTCAGCCTGGGAAAGAGAAGGCTTTGAGGTGACCTAATTGTGGCCTCCCAGTGCCTGAAGGGAGCCAACAAAAAAGATGGAGAGAGACTACGAAAAAGAGTGAGAGACAACAAAAAAGAGTGAGAGGACAAGTGGGGATGACTTCAAACTGACAGAGAGTAGGCAGAGAAGCTGTGGCTGCCCCTGGATCCCTGGAAGTGTCCAAGGCCAGGTTGGACAGGGCTTGGAGCAACCTGGGATAGTGGAAGGTGTCCCTGCCCATGGCAGGGGGTGGAACTGGATAATTGTTAAATCTCTTCCAACCCAAACTATTCTAGATTCCATGATTTTTTAATTCTGTCTTGGTACCCCAAATATCCCCACCTAGCATCACCTAGAAGATGAAGGAACTGAGAAAATAGATGATAACAGAGCTGAAAACCCATTTTTTAGCTTGTGTACTTACCATTTCTTAGTATTTAAGAATTTATTGATGGTCTACAACCAGGCAGCACTAAAAGTGACAGAATTGGCTAGAATTTAGCTCAATTAAATGGTTGTTTCCATGGATCATCCTTTCTATCTCAAAACCTCTCATGCTTGAGACATTTCTGCTTCTTCAAATATTTTTCTGTTAGTTTCTACAGCACATCTATTGCTGAATGCAATGGAAATTGTTAAAAGGTTAAATCAGAAAGATTTGTGCTTATTTTTTCCTCTTTGAGTGGTGATTAAATATTGATAAACTTCTATACTTTTGAATCAATTTCTTTCTTGCATCACATTATTCACACTTTCATATCTCTTTCCACTTATCCATGGAAATGACTGTGATCCTAGAGTGGGAAAACTAAACCTTTGCAAACCACAAAGGCTCTCGCATTCAGACACTGGACTTGTGATCACTTTGTGTATAATAAATACAGTTTTAATCCCTTTCACTTACAGTCTTTTCTGTCATTGATCCTTGCTGGAGGTTAATTCTCCTTCACATGTAGTGAAAAGCACTGTGCAAATACTCCTCACCTGCTTCCAGTGTAAGTTATTCTCAGTATAAATCATGGCAATAAAACTTTTTAGCTCATTTGGGTGCCTTTGTGGATTGGGATATCAGATTTCAGTGAGAAACTGCTTTCTGGAAGTGGGACTGAGGGACATTAATCTCCAGCTGATGGCAAGAAACAACCAAAGAGAGAAATGTCTTGGACAGGTAGAGTTTAGATTGTAACAGCAGCAAGTGGAGTTGTGGAAGTAACAGTAAGAGGTTGTGAGAGATCCTTCCAGTCATCCAGACTGCACAGTTTTCTTGTGTTATTTAATAAAATAGAATGAAAAGCTACACCCTGTTTAAATGAGGTGAATAGCTTTTTGCTCTCAACTTTTTCCAGTCAGAGTGTGAGCAAGAAAACCAAGGGCATTCCTCTGTCTTTCTCAAAGATTCCTCAGTCTTCATTTTTCCACTTTTATAACTGACCTCAACTTCTCTTCTTATGTGATTTTTGCTTCTATATTACAATCTGATTACACCAACTTGACTGCTTTTAATTTTCTTTGCTGTGGAAGAATACAAATTAAATGGGCTTCTGGCTCATGTCTGTGATCCTTTGTCTCTCCTTTACCACAGTACCGCTCTTCTCCTTGGTTTAACTCTTTTCATTATTATTTTCTTATGGTGTCCCCAAAACAAGAATCAACAATCTTATTGCCTTTCAACCATTGTGTGAGAGAAGATCAAAAAGAAAAAAAAAAGGACAGAAAGTGGGGTAAGTTACCTGTTAAGAAAGGTTAGATCCAAATTTATATGAAATTTAATTTTTCCATCTAAATTTGAGCCCAAATAAATATATGTCTTCCCTTCCTTCAGAAAATTCCATCTGTCCCTTATCTGTCCGTGCCCTTAGCATGTAAGTGATGTTTTACCTGTACTGCATTTAAAAAACCAACCTTCCTCCTCTCCACCTGGAAACCCTGGGCCTGTTTGGGTGCAGATTTAGAACACAAATATACCATTTGTTAGAGCTGCATTGTTTGTCTTGTAAAAAAATTATCCTATTTCAGGAAGAAATTCAAGGGCTGAACTCAACTTATCAGGTCAATGGGAATTTCACCAGCGTCCTAAGAGAAATCAGGGCAAATTCTACATTTGCTGTTTCACCAGTATCAGGTACATCAGCTGTGACTTCAGTAGCACTGAACAAGCACTGAAACTTGATTGTTGCTACGTGATCTGTTAGCACAGGTCTGGAACACTTTTCTCCTGGACCACCAAGTGGCACTGACCTAGAATTTCCCCCAGAGTCCTGGATTTGTAAAGGATGAAGAACTGTTCCCAGTAAGCAGTTTACAGCCACCCACTCTGTTTTATTTCAATAGCAGGGACATGGCCAGGTCATAATGGCCACTCCTTGGCCCAGAGAATGTTACTTTTATTAGAATATATGTAAATTTATTAATATAGATGTACTATATTGACCAAAATTTAGGAACAACAATTACTGAGAGTACATTGAATGCCCAGACAGAGGAAACAAACTTTTCTACATACAAGTTAGGGTGCCCAACCAAAAGGGTTTGGGATATTAATCTTCCTTTCTTCTCTTTTCTCTCCTTTCTCTCATTCCCTTTTTCATAAATAATTAGTTAACCTGTGGCAAAGGGGAATAACCTAAAGTTCATTTTCTAGGCTTAAATAAAACATTAGCTGGTTTGGCATTTTCAGATTTCAAAAGCTTCTTTCAAGAGGTAAAGAGAGTTCTTAGATATTAAAGACTAAAGACGGTAATAATTGCCACTGGGTTAATTGGGAATGAGAGAGAGCAAGCTTGGTACCCACTCAAATTAGTTATGGATTAATGAAGCCAAGGAAAATAATAAGTTAACGTTGTAATTGATAAAGCTATATCAAAGGCTGTGTGTTTTGCTTGGGTTTTTTGCCAGTTTTGTGTACCCAGAATTCTCTGCTCCTCCACCGATCTATTAATAGCCAAAATCTTCATGCTCTACAAATCCAGAATTACTTCAGCTCTCTCTTCCACAAAGGCAGGATTCCATGATGCAGACAGTCGCTGCTGCTGCATGGGGAGAAAGAGCACATATCATCACATCCTTAAACCTCTCAGAGAAATCTGTCTCTCTGCTGCACTGGAGGCAGTGCACTGCACCTCTCGGGGAGCATAATATGATTCTCTCAGATAACAGATAATTTCTAGGGAAATTACAGGAAATTACCTCTTGCCCGGGATAAGCATGTAAGTAGGATATTAGCATGCAAGTATAAGCATGGAAGTATAAATATTATAACACACACTGATATATGTTAGTGAATCACAGACTTTTGCCATCTGAAAGTTAAGTTTCTTGTCAGAGAAGAGGAATTAACATTATCAGAAAACAATTTGTCTCACGTTGATGTAAGTAAAATGAACTGCCTGTCTCTCACTCCTTTGGCTGGCCTAGGAGTGATACCAAATATTTGGTTTAGCTGCTATTGAGATTTTTATATTCTAAATGGGAAAGAATCCACGTTATCCCACAAACAGAGAAATTGGAACGTAGGCACTGGGAAGTTAAAAGTCATTGGGTCTTGATGGTAAATAACTTAGCTGGACAGGGTTGTTTCTTCACAGGACTCCGTCAAGAGTCCAACAGACTTCCAGAGCTGAAGATCCTGGACAAATAATTGACACAGGCTGCAAACTCCCATAAGATGTCTGGGGGTGATCTACATTTGCAGAAGAGTTCTGCAAAGGCCCTGGCTCCATGGAGGAAAAATAGAATCCACTGCTATAAGCAATTATTCATCTGCCAGGCTGAAGGTCTTTAAGGTATCCTAGGGCAGGTCCATCTCTCCTCCTAGGTCCATATTCAATGTGAAGAGCTGAGCACAGTAACTGAGGACCCCTTAAGGGATATCTAATCAAACAGGAAGCAAATAATTATGATAAGGTAAGAGAAATCTGTTAGGGATTGTTTACTCTCAGTTATTTTTCTTTTTTTCATTTTTATAATAAGAATATATAAAAGTGTAATTAATAGACATTTAATTGGGTCAGACAAATGTTGCCATGTACCCTGTATGGAGAGCATCCTTAGAGACTCTCTTCTCACATGATAATTTTCTTTAGATGGAATTTCAGAATTGAGGACATTTGTTAGAGGTTTCCCTCCATTATTTTGTATTGAGCCTAGGTGAAATGGGTCTTTGACTTTAATATTTTTCCTGTCCATATACTCTGCAGAAGCCAGTGGATGTTCAAGACATTATCTTTCCTTTACAGTTGCTGGACTGACTCTGTACAGTAAAGTAAAAGCAATAGTTTTTCTGGAAATGCCAGAGAAAAATATGATAGTCTCACTTCAGACAGAGTGGCCAGGAACATGATTTTCCCAGAAGCCCAAAAAACCCCTAAATTAACTCCATGCTTGGAAGTCCAGCTAATCCTCTTAAGTAGGAGTGGAAGCCCAGATGTCAGAAATTACAGTCGACTGCAGAAACTAGATAAAAGAAGGACATGGAACTGAGAACATCCCTTAGGTCTGGGGTCTGGGTGAAGGGCAAGAGTTCCTGATGAAGCAGGAGGCATTAAACAGAGGTTGTGTTTCTCCTGAAGCCTTCCTTGGGCTTCTTGCTCTTATAGTCTTGAAGGGACTGTTAAGGTAGGGCACTTCTACATCTCCAAAGCTCACTGAAAGGCTGGATATTGGCATTTCACTGGTGTGGAGACAACTGAACATCATGTCTTCAGCAGTCTTCCTTCACAAAGTTCCAGTGTCCTACTCTATGCAGTATATTTTTCTTAAAATAATGTATTGCTTGGACTTTTTGTGAGGTATTGCAGGTCTTGGTTCTTATTTCTTGAACTACATACTTACACTAACTGAAAAAAAAAACCCTTAACCAAAACTATCTGCACTTCAGTGTTTGTTTGTGGTGATATCAGGTTGTAACACCTGGGCTGAGTAATAGTTTATTTATCTATAAATAGGTTATTTGCAGAGCAGTCACTAATCACCACCAAAAGTTCGGATGGAAGAACCTGACCCTGAAACACCACAATGCAGTTGAACAGTTGACAGCATTTAAAGACTATTGAAATCCTATTAATGGGGCTTCTGTTTAATTTGCACTTTCAAAGAAGACTGTAGTCTTGGAAAAATTATTATCCATCAAAGGCGACCTTATTGAGACATCACAATGAATATTAGTCTGGGGTAATATGTAAATCTGGGTGTCATTTGCATGACAATGCAGCCTAACCCACCCCATGCTTCCATCTGACAGCCCAGTACCAACACGTAAACTGTAAACAATAAAAGGGCACAGAATGGCCCAGCGGGGGTCCTGCACCACGCAGCAACAAAACGTCTCCTGCAGACACAAAGCCCAGTCCGTTAGCTTAATGGGAGTGAAACCAATTCAGGAGTTTCTGGTCAAAGATCTGACACAATTTCCAAGCTAGTCCCCAGCATTGCTGTCATGATCTACTGTAACTTATGGTAAGACCCAAAGAAGTTTAATCAAGCAAAATTGCTGGAAGTGGAAATCTTTACTGCATCACTAAGAGCTCCTTTTTAAAGACTGGCCTTCTTTTTATTGGAGGCTAACATTGCATGCTTCAAAAAGTACTCTCTTCAAAACAGTTTTCATAGAGGGATTAGGAACAGGACAGTAGAAACACATAAGCCTTTAATCAATAGGTCACCCGTTAAAATTTGGCTTACAATAGCAGTGTTTGCAAGCGACTGACATCTGTGAGCAGCATGTGTAAACTGTCAAGGCTTCATTGGTGTCAGAGAAACTAAGATAATTTACCCCAGTTTAATATCAGACCCCTGAAGTCTTCCCCTCAGTCACTGGAGGGGAAAATGTCTCTGTGTGATTCGTAATTCATAAGTGGATATATCCAAAAACTGTGACGATATTTTGGCTCTACTGAATACTGATCTCATATGCCCTTCAAATCTAAATAATGAAAGGGCTGATATACTCTCTTGTCCATTCTCACATCTTCCAAATCCTTTCTCTAGCCTCACTTCTTCAAAGAGGCTTTAAACTCCTACAATGCAATGTAAATGAGGAGAGGAGCTCTACTGAAGTTTCCAGTACCACAGAATAGGAGCAGCATGGCTGGAGAAACAGCTTCACAGTCCTAAATGTACCCACCATGGAAAGTGATGCACTCTGAGGTAGAATTGAGGTTAAATTTTGTTTGACTCAGGCAAACAGTCCAATGGATTCCCTGTGTCTCTACAGGTAGTGTGAGCAGAGGAGTCAGCAGCTGAAGAAGTCACAAGCTGAAGGAGAATGGACATCTGCCTCGCTGGTACTGAGTGTGAAACACACTCCAGAACTGTGTCCTGCATGCTGAGGTTCCCTGTTTATTGTCTAAGGAGCATCGTGCACCTCAGGCATGAAAACATAAACATAACCATGATCCCTTGGTGAGGAGCTGGTTGGTTGTGCAGGGCTATCTCTTGAGATCCTGCTGGTCTCCAGAGCTTGGCAACTGCTCAGAGCTGGAGTCAAAGATGTTCCTTCACAGTTCAAAGCCTTCTCCACTTTTCTCAGTGTTTGGAAAGACAACTGTTTCTTTTCTTTTGATGTGTAGAGATGCTTTCACCCACCTTTACACTATAAAGTGCTGGACATACTGTTGCTTTCCAAGTAGGAATCTTGGGGTTTCTTCCCTTCTTGGCTTGAGGTCAGCTGTGCAGGTTTACTGCTCTTCAACAAAAGCACACTAAGAGATCTTGATGTTTCTGTCTTTACATCAAACATCACTGGAAAAGTCACCATCCAAAAAAAAAAAAAAAAAAATTAGCTCAGGCAGCAGCAGCTTGAACCCACCAGATGCTGTGGCTTCTTTTCTGAGCGGAGAGCAAATGAACCTGTGTCCTTGAGAAGCAACATGGCCTTCTTTCCCACGTGTGTCTGTGCTCTAACCACTGGATTATAATATGAAAGACGGACATTGTCGCTCTTCTCAATAGAACGTGTCTGTATCTCTACTTAATGAAGTGTCTGTCTGAACTGGTAAACTGGTAATCTGAAAACATCTGCCAGTTCAACTGCCTCAGGGGATGTCGCTGGTATCAAAGCAATCCCACAGGAACATCTCTGAGCATGCACAAAAGTGGAATTCAAGGAGCTTCAGAAATGTTTAAAGGAGCTGAGAAACACCACAAAAACATAATCTCTTCCAAAACTTGGCAGCTATTTACCTGAATAGCCAAATAGAGGTTTTGGGTTTCAAGGCCTATTTTATGCATGCAGACTCTGGATGTGAAGTTTTTAGAAAGTTTTAGGAGGATTTATCTAGCTCAACACTGAGAAAAATGGAGATCACCTTCACAGCCACACTTCACCTCTTCAGACTTTCAGTGTGAATACAGAGTTTCATCAGTTTCTGGACAAAATTTGCTATTTTTTTAAATTGTGTGAGAACTTAAAACAAAATACATTATAAAACATATTGCCAGAAAACTTTTGAGCTTTCCATGTTGATCCTCTTTTTTTAGCATTAATACCACATTATTTCCTATATATGCTTGCTTTATATAGTCTATAATACATGACAAAGTGGAAATGAAGAACCAAATTTTTTTTTCCTTCCATGGAACCAAACATTTGATCACTTTACCCTGAAAATTTTGACAAAATTGTAATGTTCTTGAAGAAAGTTTAATTTTGTCCAGTCAGCATTCTCCCATGTTCTTTTGGAACACTTTATTACCAGTTTTAACTAAATTCACATGAGAAAGGTAAAGGCAGCAATATGGCAAACAACGCCTATGATATTTCAGAGAACAACTGCTTGACATTTATATTAGATTTCTGGCCGACTATTACAATATCTTTGATGAATGAGATCTTGATTTAACTCCTCCTGGAGGTACGAATGCACCTCCCAGAGCCTGTGAAGACGCGGTGCCAAGGAGAAAGAGCAGATGGTGTTTGCCTTGTCCCTGCCCCCTGAGTATTACCCACAGGGATGACAGCTTTACGCTGCACCTTGGCTCCACGGAAACCTGGTGAGGGAAGATCCCATGTGGTCCAACTGAATGAACCCATCTCCTGCTGCTTCTTTCATAAAGGTGTAGAAAAACAAGTCTGGGAGAAATCTCAAGGGGCCGTGCCATCCATTCCCTGCTCCCAGCAGGCGTCAGGGGGTTCGTGGTTGACGCAACATAATTTTGGGGGCTCTGTCAGCTGAGCGTGGTTTCATGTGCAGGGAGCTAGGGATCAAGGATTGAGAACCTTTGTAAGAAGGTGGGATGTTAATAGGTTTCTTTCCCAAATTAGACGCAGCATTCTGTTAGACAAAATTGGAGTTTGAGCGCTGTTCAACCTTACAAAAGGCAAGAAAAAGTCAAGCGACCGAGAAGTTGTGCCATGAGTGTAGGGGAGGTTCTACTCATGGTTTTGATCCAGGGAAGAGGTAGGACCTCTTCAGGAAGATGCTTCAAATCCTGTCTTTTGGAAGTACTCGCATGTGCACAGTTTTGAGAGAGCTTCTACTTGCATGTCCTTGGTTTGCAGAGTAGCATTTATTCTGATTTTTAAAGGGAGGTGCCCAAACACTGGAGTCCCCAGATTAGTAGTGTATGATGCTTGTCAGTGCTTTGTCAGGTAGTGATGTATTTCCAAATATATTTCACATCTTTCAGAAAGCAATGACTGCAGCAGCAGCCTCTTTCATGAAGCTTGTGGGAGAGAATTGAAAACCTTGCTGAAGGTGTATCTCAGAGAAAGATAATTATTCTCCTGGTCGTACCCTGGACTTTGGTTTATGCCAACAAATGACAGTGCAAAGTTAAGTTTAAATCAGTTAAATATTAGGAATATTAGGAAGGAATTGTTCCCTGTGAGGGTGGGGAGGCCCTGGCACAGGGTGCCCAGAGAAGCTGTGGCTGCCCCTGGATCCCTGGAAGTGTCCAAGGCCAGGTTGGATGGGGCTTGGAGAAAACTGGGATAGTGGAAGGTGTCCCTGCCCATGGCAGGGGCTTGGAATGAGATGATCTTTAAGGTCCCTCCCAACCCAAACTATTCTATGATTCAATGAAAACCAGGGTATTTCCCACTCACTACACCTGGAAATGTCAGCAAAAATATTTTAAAGGACTGTTTTCTTGATATTTTCTCTATAAGACCAGCAAATGAATGCTACTACAAATGAGAAAATTATAATCCAGAAAACCACAATCACCACAATAAATCTGATATTTTGTTTCATTAAAGGAAAAAAGAAAAAAAAAAGGAATATTTTGTATTCAATATTTATGGATCCTCTAAAGACATAATTTTTTTATTTTTCCTGTTTATTTACCAAGTGATCAACTTCAGTTTCAAGGGAGAGAGGCTTTAGATTGTGAACATCAGTCATTATCTAAGGCAGAGCCTACCCCTAAACAGGTAGACAGGTAAGTGGATCCACGGTCCTGGCTGAGGCTGACAGTGCCACCTTTATTGGGTTATGGGGTGATAAGAATGTGATGGTGCCTGCAGTATCTATTTAT
>VZRO01007690.1:743232-822427 GCA_013397915.1 Daphoenositta chrysoptera | reverse complement strand
AAAAAAAAAAAAATACAGCTACTATCAAGTCTAATATGTATGCACATGTATGAGTGTACCAATTTTCTGGAAGTGGGAATAAGCTTAAAATTGTTATAATAATCAGTATGGGCTATATTGTGCCTTAAGGCACAGCCCTAAGCAAGGGCTGGTGCATAAACTAAAAAGAACAGGTTGGGTTTTATTGCCTTCCCTTTATTTCCTCCCATTCTCCTCCTTCCCCTAAGGAAAAACAGGGGGGAAAAAAAAGGCTAATTGCAAAATTCTCCTCCAGCCCTTTCTGAGTGGCATCATATCTCTGAACAGAAGCAATGAGACATTTTGGCAGCACTGGACTCTCTTTCTCCCTGTGCACTCATCCCTTCTATTCCTCGTGGGCTCCCAGCTTCCTCCTCTCTTTCCACCTCCCTCAGGTCCCTTCCTTCTGCTGCTGCTTCGGGTTGTTGGAGACTTCTGGGTTCTCTTTCTGGGCAAGTGCAACCTGGCAAGTCCTTGGCATATTTGCCTGTGTATGTGACATCTTCGTTATGTCAACCCTGTTTCAGCTCTCTTTGGGCCTCCTCACCTCTGTTTTTATTTTCCCTACCTCGTTTGGGTAGGTATTTACATCCCTCTTTATGGAATGAAATGGGGGCCAGGTTGCTCAGCCACTTTGTGCGTGGGATACCTGTGAGCTGAGGGAGTGGATTTCAGCCCCCATGTATTGCCCACCAGTTTCTGCAAATGCAAATCTTGCAGTTATTTTTGGCTGCCCACGTGCCTCACGGGGAATTTCCCTGACTTCTCTCCCTTTGCTGGGGTATTTGGTATTTTTAGGCACTTGGCTGTGGGGTATGCATTACAAGCCTGCTGATTCTGAGCTCCCCAAATAATCAGTGGAGAAAGAGAGATGAGCACACTGGAGGGAAATGTGTGTCTTGGGGGTGCTGATTTACCCTCTGGAGCTGGCTGTGCCTCCCTGTAGGGAGATGCTGGAAGAATAAACTCTTTTTGCCTCCAGTTACATGTTGTGGATGTGGGTACTTGTTTCAGACAACAAACTGACAGGCATGTTACATTGATTTGTTTACTCTTTTTCATGATAAAAATGATCACGTCCCATGAATCATTCAAAGTTACATGAATCGCTTTGCTGTTCTCGCTGTCTGACCTTTTCCATTTGATCATTGTTGATTCTTCCATTTACAAGAAGGAATCAAAAAGTCGTGCTGGGGTCAAATACAGTTTATTTTAAAATTTAAGATCTCATTGTAAAGGAAGAAAAAAGTTCAACTATTCGTTCATCTTTGAGTGCACTCAGTGGGTCATGCTATTCCTACATCAAACCGAGATTTATTTTAATTTAACAGAAAAAAAAGGGCAGGGGGAGAAGATTAAGCCTGAAGACTCAGTTATTGCTGGTTCCCCAGTCACATCAGTCAGCAACATGGGATTTAAGGTGTCAGAATGACAAAGAACAGTTCAATTTGCTCTAACATTGCACCTATCCTCATGTACATATTAGACAGCTATAAAATCTCAAAGAGGCACCATTTGAAACGCTCTGTGTTAAAAGGGGGCAATTAGTGGGCAAGATGAAATGAAGGTACAGTTGTAATTATTTCATATCTTGAAACAAAAAGGAAGGCCTGAGATGTAATTTCACTGTTAAGGAAATGCAAGGCTTCTGGAAAAAAAAAAAAAAAAAAAAGAAACTTTTTAGAACTAATTGCTTGGCTCTAATTAGAGAATCTAACCTTTGGAGGAATAGTGGCTGTTGAAACTCCAATTTTATTTGCATATATTAATATGTACATGACAATTACACCCCCAGAGAAAGTACAGCCTATGCCCCAAAAGCCTAGTTTTAAATTTAGAAGCAAGAAAGAAATTCTAAACAACTTAAGAACATTTTAGTGCTTCTGTAGACTTAGGATCCATTTTATGAAAACTTTGGAGTGCTGAAATGACAAATCTAGTTGTCATTTTAGATGATGTGGAGATACACATGCTTCTGTTTGAATGTTTGTACAGAACTATCCTTACCATCAATATTCATACATGTGTAAGTGTGAAAAAAACCAGAATTATAGGATCGTTAAGGCTAAGACCTCTAAGATCATCAATTTTATACATTTATCTAAATATACAGATATACATGAAAGTTCTCAATACTTAGACTGTATTTGCAATACATTTTGGTAAGGGGATTTTCCCATCATACCCAGCAGTAATACAGGGATGTAGAAAACACAATATTTTTGCCACCAAAGGGTAATAAATGTGGGTGAAATTGAGAGAATTTGGGGAGCTTTTGAGACCACCCTGAATTAAAATGTTATTATGGCATTTTTGAAATATCTGCTAAAGGTCTGGAATTGCAACTCTAAACTATTACCATTGAAACCTTGATTACAATGATAGTGAGGATAAAGATTAAATAGGTTGCAGAGGGAAGATCAGGTGAGTTGCAGATGTTCACTGGATTCAAACACCACACTCAAGACAAATATTTGTGCTGTTTCTTATCCAGATTTACCCTATAAGAGATTAATAAAAGACAGGAAACAGTGTGAATGATTAATCAAAAAGGTAATAAAAAACCAGGGTTATCACTGTTGTGCTTAATAAAGAGTCTAAGCAATGTATGAAAGGAAATATCTATAAAACCTCACTGGGTCCTGGGTACTCCCTTCGGATGGAACTCTGGAAAATATAATGCAGGGAATGATTTGGAGGTGACTAATGAATGAGCAGTAGTTTTCCTGACATAACTTCTAAATCTCCCCTGTAATTTTATAATTTTGTGTCATCACAACATTTCAAGCTCATTGACATGATTTCCTCTTTTTTGGGCTAAATATTCTGGTTGTTGTGGCACAGAGATGGAAAAGAGTTATTGGTTTCAACTATCAGAGGAGTTGTTGCAGTTCCCTGAACACCGAGTCAAACATATATGAGAGGTCAGGAATATTCTCATTTTCTGTCTGTGTGTATTCATATCCATGTCTGTGCGTAAGTTTAACAAATCCAAATATATTTATTTTAAAATTCAGAAAAAAATCAGAGAACGACTTCTGAAGTGGGAAATTTCAGAAGAAAGCAAGGGTTACAAACACTTCCTATTCACAAATATTAGAAAGTCTTCAATTTCAAGTTATGTGTAAATAGCAATCTTTATTCTAAAATATCATTTAAATCAAATCATGCAATTGCATTAAAATGAATAGCTACAAAACAAAACCAAACTAAAACCTTCATTATTTTTCTGTAATTTTTATGGAAATCTCAAGCATTGTGTGAAAAATAATACATTTAATTACTATATGTTATGAATCAAATATCTGCCCAAAAGTCTGGAGGGCTGGAGATTCAAAATTCAGCAGTTTCTGATGCAAATGCTTTGAAAAGACAGTGAAAAAAAAAAAGCCTCCAAATCAAATATAGCTCATATAACCTGTGGTGAATGTGTAAATTAAGCTTCCAAAACAAAAACTCAGTTATGCCAAAACTGTAAAATTTCAGCATAAACTGTCTATCTAAGCTTCTTGAAGTATTTAATAATATTTTATCTTTAAAAAACCTGTCACCTTTAGTTTTCACAGCTGCTAGATTTTTCATCTTCAGAGTCAAACATTCCAAACTCAAGATCTGTGATATCTGAAGCATTATGTTCTTGATCCTTGAGAAAACTCTACTTTTGAAAATCAATGCCCTTTTTTATCAATGCATAAAAGGGAAACCAAAATTTGGATAATTGTGTTTGAGAATCCTGTTCAGTGTTTTTAATAAATCAGGGCAAAATTTATTCACATCAAAGCAGTGAGCAGCTTGAATTGCACAAACTCTAAAGGTGTGATCAGGACACATATTCTGCATCTATCCCATTAAATATTATATTCATTAAATATTTCCGTGGCCCTTGGCAGAGGCACTGGAAACCAGTGTGGAGCTGCCAGCATCATCCATGGCACACTTGGCAAGTGCTCTCTGGTTTCCTGAGAAGGTTTAGAAATTCATCTGGTCCAGGGATTAGTCCCAGCTTAGATATAGTGACCTTCCTTTGGGATGCAAAATTCATGGAGAGTTTGAGTATGGATAGGTGGTAATTGTTCATCTCAGGGCCAGAGAACCTGTGGTCTTCAGCCAGAATCTTAGACTGACTTCCCACCTGGATTTTCAACCTGAATTAATGCAAAGGGCCTTAAATTCCTTTCCTAATGATGTGGATTAACGGCAGGCATTATTTTCACAATCTAGATGGCAACCTTACAAATGAAACAATTTATTTGTTTAAAGTTAAAGCAGAAAGGAAAAATTTTGTGTGTGAGTGTGAAGTGTTTTTCCAATTGCCACATTCAAACAAGCAGAGTCAGTCCAAAGAGTAGATTTCCCAAATAAAGGATAATACCCACAGTTTGTATTCACAGTTGGGCTTGGTGATCCCAGAGGTCTTTTCCAACCTTAATGATTATTTGATTGAAGGAAATATCTGATTTTAGCGAAAGCAAAGGCAGTTCAGTACATATAAAGAGATATTTAGGAGCACCTCCATTCTCAGTTGCAGTGATGCCACTCAAGCCATCTTAAGTTTTTGTACAGACCAAGCTGTGACCATTGCTAATTTTATCTGCACTGCACACCACTGAGGATCCCAGTGAGCCATTGGCAATNATGGACCCCCGGGGGCCTTTGGCAATTCTTTTTTTTTTTTTTTTTTTTTTTTTTTTGCTGGAATCTAGAGGCTTTCTGCTGGATAACTTCTTCTCCTAAGGGGAAAATATGAATAAAATAACAAGTGAAATTTATGGCAGCGCTGTTTCTGACACCCAAGTAATGTGTCTCCACACGAAAGTGAATGTGTATTCATTTAGGAGTGTAAATGATGGCATGATGGCAGAGGCAGTGTGTGGCACTGGGATCATTCACATCTTGTTACAACCAGTGATTACAGAGGAGTCATTTTGTAGTTCAACAGCATTATTGAGGCTTATTCTCTGTAACAAATGATATCTTTTATTTTATTTTGTGATTATCCAACAGATCACTGAACCATAAAGTGCTGCGGCTCCCAGCTAACAGAAAGAAATACCAGGGCCATATGTCTCTCCTGGAACTGCTACTATTCTGTATATAATTATCATTTTTCTCTCTGCCACTCACACTGTGTGGGTCAGGCTCCAGTTACCTCTGATATTTTTGACACTCTGATAGAAATGATGGGAGATGGAATTTTTGTAATAAGACATGTAATGACTAATCATTATTCTTTTCCCCAAGTCACTGTGAAAGATTCCTTCCCAGTTCAATTAAAAGTTTCAGCCTGACATCTGCATGATGAGAGACATTTAGTATAACATCTGAGTTGCACAAAAATGAATAATATCACCTTCATAAAAGAAATTTCTATTTTTTTATTCTATTATTTTATTTTTTGAAAATTGTTAAGATTAATGATCCTTATGACCATGCTGACGCCATATGGATTTTGAACAGCAAAACCATTTTCATACATATATATAAGTATATATAAAATTACTGATGTGACAGATGATGCATTTGATTACACTCCTCTTTCTTTCAGCTTACAAAATTTATCCTGTCTGATCTGCAGTGAGTCCTCTGTCTAGTGCACTTTACACTGCTCCACACACCCTCCTCATTTTACTTAAGGAATTATTCATTCCTGTATGCTCCCACGTTAACACACAAAAAAAAAATAGTCCATACAGCCAAGCTAAGACCACATCACCAATCATCCTTTTCCTTCCAGAACTTACAGAGATGGGACAGAGAAATTTGGAGTTATTTTATCAACTGTAGCATTTTGAGCCATATCTGTTTCAGAAACCTCTGAGTCACACTGGTTATTTCCAGTTTAACCAGAAATACTTAAAAAATCTTTTGAAAAACATTTTCCGAGAGCAATCCATAAAATTAAATGAGATTTCTCTATAAAGGAATAAGAAGCTGTCTGAAATCAGAAGCCTAATTCAGCTAAGTGTTTTTGTAATGAGGTGGGGGTTGACCTCTTCTTCCTGGCAACCAGCGACAGGAAAAGGGGAAATGGCCTGAAGTTGTGCCAGGGGAGGTTCAGGTTGTATATTAAGAAAAAATTCATCACTGGAAGAATGGTTAAGCATTGGAACAGGCTGGTCAGGGAAGCGATGGAGTCACCATCCCTGGAAGTGGCACTTCATGATACGGTTTAATAAGCATGGTGATATCCAGTCCAAGGTTACACTTGATTATTTTGGAGGTCTTTTCCAACCTTCTTGACTCCACAGTCCTGTGATTCTCAGCCCCATACAAATAGACTGCTGTTTTTCAGGAATTAGCATCCTGTTGAAGGATGGGACAGGAAAGAATGTCTTTAGGCAATGGTTTTGAGGACCATATGCTGGAAAGGTTATAAAAGATCTCCTCACAGCTCTGAGCTATAGGAACTTGGTGATGAAAAGAAGATACATATGAAATATTTGTGATATTTTAAGTGGTAAAGAGACACAGGACCCCTTATGGTATCACCTGGGATAACTGACGTGTTTTTCAGGAGATCAGGCTCAGAACTGCCAGAGAACTGGGAACAAGCTCAACCCAGCAGCACCTGTAGTCAAGGAGCATGTTTTAGCCTGGGAGAAAAATAAAAAAAAAAAAATCAAACCTGCTTGGTTTTGCTACTCTTGAATACGTCCTGGGAGCAATTTCCTTCAATTTGTCCAAAAGAGTAAAATCACAAGACAAGGAGCCAGCTGGAGGGACAGCTTGAATGAGAACTGAGACATGACACACTGGAGATGAGTTGGGGGAAAAAGGTGCCATTACAATCCAAAACACTTAGAGAAAACTACTTAAAAAGATAAAATTCAGTGTCTGAAAACTGGGGTGCGGGAGAATTCTCTACTGCTAATTCTTCCAGCTCTGGTCATTAGCTTCTCTCACTTCCCAGCCCCTGTTTGGTTTCTAATCATCTTAATTCATAAAGTCCATGAGCTTACTTAATTTTTTTCTCCCTGATTTATTTGCAGGCAGAGTTATCCCTGCATTAACTTCATTGCAAGCAAGTCAAGCTATTCTGGGGAACTATTTGCATTACTTAACAATTTCCATCTAATTTAAGTGACCAAATTAAAGAGCTGTCCCTCTGTAGGCTCTACAGCAACATCCACATCAGGAAAAGTAAGAGGAGCAGGACATGACCAAGAAAACAGATTGTTACCTTCATCCCTGACATGATTTTGCTTTGGGCCACCTCTCATGGTGAACTGCACAGGGTTTAGCACAATCCAGGGAAAATTGATTTTCTAATATAGATTTAGCCAACAAGATTCCATGGAAATGGAAAAAAACCCCAAACTTCTAGGACAGATTATTCCATTAAATATATACTAAATGCTTCAACTGTGTTCTGAAGGATCTTCCCTCTTCTCACTGGCCAATGACAACAGTGGCATAAGGATAAGATAAGTATATTATAAGTTACATGCCTAAAGTGAGTGGATGGAAGACAAACTGATGGAGGAAAAATAAATCATCTTTAGAGGACAAGTAATCTTGCTTAATCACAGAATCATAATATGATCTATCTTGCAAAATACCTAGATTACTTTATATTTTATCGTACATTTTTCATTTGGATCTGAAAATGGAAAAGATAAAAGACCAGTTTCTCGTGCTGATTTTTATCCTGTTATGCTGCAGGGTTTGCACATCTGAAAAAAATCTTGGGTCTAAATCCTTCAGGGTCAAATCTGCAGCCTTTTCTTTACCCTTCAAGCTGATACTCCAAAGAATGGTGACTTTCAGCTCTGCTATAACAACCAAATGTAGGGTTTTTCCATTTAGCTGTGGAAATGTGTTTAAATTAATCTCTGGTGTGCTTCCATTCATTCCTGTGGAGCTATATCAGGCACACAATTGACTCAGGGGACCATATTCTACCGAATAACTTCTCTGTCTTTAGTGTATCCACAAGATTTACACAACTTTTTGTAGCCACTGTAGAGCTGATTATTCCCAGAATAGTTTAAGTGAGTAACACAACTCTTCTAAAGTCTCCCAAAATTAGGTGTTTTTATCCATATTTAACATGTGCTTCATAACTGAAATAAGAACCAATGCCAAATTTAATATCATAACAGATGCGGTAGGGGAAAAATTATGCAGTCTACTACAAAAATAGAGCCTTAAAAATCAGAATTGACTAAGAATCTACATTCCTAGGGCTGAAAATGGCACAGTAGATTTTGAAATATAAAATGCTGAAAAGAAATTGTAGTAAAAACCCATATTTTTTTCATCTGCAGTTCTGTCAGCTGCCTTTTTAATCTGATTTAAAGAGGCCTGCTAATGGAGAGTGAACTGGTTCCCAGGAAGAGCTGATTCAACAGTAAAGTATTGTCAAAACAAATAATGATTTTCTTCCCTTAGTAGTATCAAATGCGAGCATCAAAAATAGGTACCAGTGAGTATGGCTGTGCCCTGTGCTGCACAAAATGCACTTTGTGAGATTTTCAGAAATAGTCCAAAGTGATGGAGCTCCTCTCCTGCTAAGGTGGATGCCACCAGCAATAATTACACTGGGACCAGAATGGAAGCATCTGAGAGAACTGCAAAGCCAAAACTGTGAAGGCCATTAGTGGATTTTAATCCTGAGAAGAGAGTCAGAAATGCATGTCTGAGTAAAGTCATTCCTTTCCTGGACTTTATTTGCATGGAGAAGAAAATTCTACCATTTTATAATCTAAGTTTGGAATGCTTAACTGCAAAGTGCTTTTCTTCAAAACAAAATTATTCTTTCTGGTAGAATTTCATCATGGGAAGGGTTGTAAAGCCTTGGAATGGGCTGCCCAGGGAGGTGTTGGAGTCCCCGTCCCTGGAGGTGTCCAAGGAACAATTGGATGTGGCACTCAGTGCTCTGGGCTGGGTGACAAGGTGGGGATGGGTCACAAGTGTGACTCAATGGTCTTGGAGGTCTTCTCCAACCTAAATGGTTCTGTGATTCTGTAGTGCAACTATTTTTGTATCCACGAGGAGATCTTTTGTCTTGTTCTACGATTTCTGTACCTACTTGATCACCACGATATGATCCTGGTATTCAGGAGGGAAATCTCTCAGAAACCCTGGAGATTCTGGCTCAAGTGCTCCCTAATACGATTCAGGCTGCCAGTCTTTGGCCCAAAATACTTTATCTCATCAAGTCAGCAACTCTACTTAGCTGTAACTCTCAGCCTGCCCAGGAGAATGTCCCGAACTCACTTAGGAGATGACCTGAACCACATCTGGCTCTTGCACTGATGCTTTCTTCATTCTAATTTTCAATCCCAGATGCAGAACCAGCAATTAAACCAGGCCAGGGTACATCAAGGCTGTGCTGCTGCTGCTCACCAGACAAGCACAAACACAAATCAAGACACCCATGAACAAAAAATGTTATTTTTTCAATTTTGTAATCTTGTAGGGCCAGGTAGTTCCTGGATGTTCTCTTTCAAAGCACGCAGTTCCTCCACTGGATATAAAGAAGGAATATTATCAGCTATTTGTTTTTGTGAAGTCATTTATATGTATAAATTGCAGCAACACATGGACCAAACTACACCATTTACTAAAAAGTATAAAAGCATATGCCAGATGATCCCAGTATTATCAGTGCATTTAGCACTAATATTTGAGTGCTGTCATTAAAACTGAAGCTGCAGCAATATTTTAGCCATCTCTGTACATAGAAGATTTCTCTATTACTTTGTCCATGAACGTTTTCCTTGGATGATTGGTTGACAATATCTAAAAGATAATTTTAGGTCCTGGAGAATTAAACACAGGTCTATTTTTATGAGGTGGGACAGATTGGAAACCGTTTTTCCCCCTTGTTCCAATGAAATTGGAAATGAAAAGAATGTGTGTCATATGAGGGACAAGTGTCATGAAGCCCATTTGAATTATACTTCATACCCCACTTTATAGCCTAATGCTCAACTATATCCATTTTTCCTGGCAGTATTTTGCCCATCAAAAACAAGTTATTGACACTTATGTCTCGGCTATAAATCAGATCCGGCAGTAAAAGTAAAGAAGGTGGTTTCAGAGAGAGGCAGTGATGGGGTAGAATAATGTATTTGGCTTTTTCCTCTAGGATATTACTTTAATATCACCCAGAAACAGTGGCATAAAATCATTCCAATTAAATGGTCTTAAAAATAAGATATAAAGCAAATTCAGGTGATCTCATTCTGTTCTAAGTGTCAGAGCAGACACCACAAAACCGAGCAGAAATAGTTTAAATTTAGCTGTCTTAACATATGTGTACAAGGACCGAGAATGTGGAAATTGGATTTGCTTCACTGGAGTCAATTAAGAAGGACTCTCAACAAGGTAGGGTTGAAGTGCATTGACAGGGCACTGGGAATACTTCTGGTATTGATTGGCACTGGCTTGGGTACAAATAAAGCAAAGCATTCTGGTTTCTGACATTCATTTTCTATAACAGTGAAATTACACTAATGGATAAAATGATAATGAAAAAGTGAATGCAGAGAATAGGAGTTCTCCATGGAGATAGATTCCCTTCAGATGTTAAACTTTAGCTATGCCCTCATTATAAAAGATTTTCCTGCCTAATATAAAGCTCCCAGGTTTTTTTTCCTCCTGTTACGCTGACCTGTGCTTATTGTTGTCTCCTTAACCTCTCAGAAATTCCTTGTTTTTGAGGGCAAAGCTTAATGAGGTTGGCATTTCCTGTCACTCTACAGAAGAGTGACATCTCAAAGTCCTGCCTTCTTCTGGTAGTCAATGTCTTTGATGCTGCTTAACAGGGGCAAATGCTCATTCATGCCTGTTTTCCAGTTGGAGAGGATGAAACAGTTCTGCTTCATATTAGATCATCCTTTTTTGTCTCAAGTATGTGTGGAGGTAGGAAGAACTAACAGCTACTCCTTCTCCATCCTCAAGAGAATTAGATTTGGAAATCATATAAATGCCTTCTTTATTTCTCATCTCTTTGACATTTATGAGAAGTTGTTTGATGATCCTACCCATAATCATTGGTGTGCATCTGGTATTTCAGTTTTGACCAACACAATGCAGAGTTTATCCCGTTTGGATTTCCCTTAGGGGTCCACCCAATGAACCCACAGGAGCACAGCCAAATGGAGCTGTATGAAATCTAATGCAAAGGTGATTGTTGAGAGAAGGAAGTTCAGAATAATTTTCCCCAAAATAATTTGCCTCCTAATCTCGTGGTCTTATGCCTTGTAACATGTCCTTTGCCTTATGCCTTTCACAGGCTTCTATTTTTCAGCAAAATCTTTACTGTCATAATTATGAATGTATTCTTTATTTCTGTCATGGCATATTTATGTAAGTATTCAATCTATTAAAAATATTTTGTGAGTGCCCTCTGATCCCAAATTCCAGAGACAAATAATGCATTTTTCCTTTTAACAAACTAATATTTTCCAAATTTGGAGATTTTGTAACTTTTTACCTTGTCTTACGCATCCACTGTTTGTTGCTGTGAAAATTTTTCCAGTATGCCAATCATTCTTCTTACCAATCATTTAAAACACTTGTAGCACTAAGAACCCAAGCCTTTTCCCATTTACATCAGCTTTAGGACAGAAAAACTATTTCCTTCACTGCCCAGGCCCTGAATCATCACCCCTGGAAACAGAAAGGCTCAGAATGATTTTTGTGACTGTAGATTTTCATGAATGGTAATAAGTTGTGATGCCCCTAATAGAACATAAACTATAATTTTCCAGAAGGACTGGAGGGAAGGAGCAGGTGCAATACTAAATCCATTATAAGATTAAGTTTGGTGACTTTATATGACATGTTTTAACTAATTAGCAGCAAATCAAATCTTATGAATTTGTTAGTCCTGTGTTTGCTGTCATAGGATTTGTCATAATGCCTGACAGACACCTCATAATTTTTTGTAGTTTTCCTCAAAAGCTGCATCTGATTTACTCTGATGTTTAAGCTCCAAGGGAATTACCTGTCCCAACATAGACACAAGAGCTGATTTCAAGTGTTCCCTGGGACTGAGAGAGCACTCTGAACCCTTTTCTGAGGCCCAGCAGCCTAAAGTCTACTCTAACTGATATTTAGGAAGAGTTAGAGATTGTGGTCTGGACCAAAGTGATATAACCAATTTCACACAAGTCTTTGGCAGCTCAGAGAGCACCCTCCTCATTTACCAAATCCAGGGTTAATGTCTGAATTCCTAGGATGGCCTTTCCACCTCCTTGCAGAAACTTCAAGGAGTGATCAACTTCTTAGTTTCCTTCCCTGTCATTTTTATGCACCCACAAACACAGAGAAGATGGTTTGATGTCTGCAGAACTAAAGCACAAAAATGAATAGTGATACAGTTAGGGAAAATGTTAATTTATACAAGTAATTTCTTAAATATTAATTTGGATTGTTTTAAGGTTATGTATCAATGGCTCATTATCCTTGAAAAAGCAATTTTCTTTCATCAAACAAAGGTGAGTCAGCTGTCTTTGATCAAGGAGTAATGACTCATAAAAAGCCAACCAAGACTGTTTGTCCAGGTAATTAATAGCAGTTTGGATATTCTGTGAGTTTGAAGATTGGAAATAATTGTTTGAATTTAGTTTCCTAGTTTAATGATTCAGGTTAGTTTTTCAAAAGAAGTCAGTACTGAGCTCTTTGAAGAAGTTAATCAAAACCAAGGTTAAAATCTTAAAACCAATGGTTTAGAAAGCCAGTGCTATTGGACAAGTTTCAACTCCAGCACCTGTATATCCAAGGTATAAGATGATTGAAGGACTTGACTTCTGCTGATTTAAGTGATCTTCAGCCAAAGACTCTCTCCTTTACTCCTATAAGCATTTTTATCTAAATGCTGTGCAGTTATAAAAATCTTTCTCTCTGTTAGCATCTCCCACAAGCATTCTGCTCATCACCCTAATACCTGCCACCTTCTAGGCAGAAGCAAACCAGATTTTTTTCCACAGAACCTCTTCCACTGTATTCCTACATCTTTCACAGTGCACCTTTTTCACAGATTCCCAAAACATGGTAGTTAGTGAAGCAAGCTGAGGAATTTCTTTTACACAAATGTTTTTTTACACACCTTGATGCTAGTCTTGACCTGAAACCAGTTGAATTCAACACCCCAGTGACACCAGTGAGTTTCAGATCAAAACCTGTAAACCAAAAGGAAACAAACATCGGTGAAAATGCAACAATGAAGGGTATGATGTTGGGAGTAAACAATGGTAACTCTGCTTTTTTTGTGCGTTGTGAGAACAGAGAATGACTGGATGGATACAGAGAAAATGAAAAGACAGGGTGGAACAAGGAAGGACAGAGATAAAAAGAAGAAGGGGGGGAAAAGCAGATATGGAAAGGAAGATGAGTATAGAATCTGAAAACTGAAAGAGAAGGAAAATATTGGGAAGTCAAAACCAAAAAGAATGCAATAGGTAAAGAATTACAAATATGTGTATATGAGACAGTGGATAGCTTCAGCTGATTACCATCCCAGATTATATAGGCATCTACATCTGGGATACCAATATAGATCACTTTTACAGAAAAAGAGGAACAAAAACTACTCCTATTTGTGATTCATTTGATTCTAGATTAGGGGTATTATACAGGTCAGTCAATCATGTCCTTTTCCAGTGGCTGTAAAGTGCTTTGAGTTGGCCCAAAGGAGAACATTCAAGTTGCAGGGGCCTTAAGTTAGAAGGTTGATCTATTATTATTTATTTATTGACTTGTTTTGTTTATATTGAGCTTTTGAAATGCTGGAAATACATTTAAAACATCAAGGATCTTGCAGGTGACATCATTCTATTGGTTCTGAGATGGTCATATTGTCTTCTCACTTTTATCTAAGGGAGGTATATTTGAAGCCCAGAGGCTCCAGGGTTTGTTGGGTTCAAGAAATTTCACTGGAATCAAGAATCTTCATGAATTTGACTTTTGGATTAGTCAGAAGGGGTGGTTAGAGGATGGACACATTTATGGTCCCATTGTGCCCCACATGAGCTACTCCGTGTGCTTTTCCCACTCATCTATAAATGAGATATACACCAGAGAAAGACTATTCACATCAAACACCGGTTTTGGCCCAAGAACAATCAGGTGTGAGATGCCCATGAGTAGATTTCTGATGGAAATTTGAAATTTGATACAGGCTGATAAAACATCAGAGGAGGAAAGTTTTGGAACAGCCCCGCAGTGCAAGTACTGGGAGCTGAAAAACACCCCCAAACCCTAATTATTTTTCAGATGGTACATGTATTACATGTAATACATGTATTACAGGGATCATAACATGCTCCTGTAACAGCTGGGGAAGAAGGTTGGAAATCCAGGATATATCTTCCAGTCCAATATTCTCAGATTCATACCTGTCAGTCTTTGGAGAGAAAGGTAACACCTCTGTGTATTCCGAGGGAAAAAGTGTAACTTCCATCAGGAGCAGGATCAGACCAGTTGTGAGAATGTTATTTGCAATATTTTTTTCCTCTCCTGTTTCCCCAGTGGATATGTCTGCATTTTCAGATCCCAGGAAAAAAAAAAAAAAAAAAAGAAGGGAAAAAAATCCCATCTCTACCCAATGGGGACCTCCCTCATTCTCTCTTCTGATGTTTGGTTGCTAATTTGCACTTTTCATACACCCAGAAGCAAATGCCTGTCTGACACAAAATAAAACAAGCTGCTTCAAGTGCTGTTTGGTTCTATAGGAAGAAAATAATTTTTGAAAATAAAATGTACTCACCAAACAACCCACCAATGCCGACTGACATTCTCCATGGTGTGTCTGACAGAGGCAAAATGTAGCACAATGCAGAACAAAGAGGCATTTTATATGCCTAGCAGAAATTCTTAAAAGTCTTTTTCTTCTTTTCTTTTTTTTTTTTCCCCTGGAAAATAGTTCTAATTTCTGTAAAAAAAAAAAAGAAAAAAAAGCCCACATAAATACTGAGAAACGATTAATTATGAAGGAAGGGAAAGAGGGGCTAAAAATACTTTTTTCCCTTGTAGTTCTTGAAATAAATAAAAATATCTTCTCCTTTTGAATTAATTTGATTTTTTACCTTTCATCCTTTCTTCTTTGTTACAGAATTAATCTTCATTTGACACATAGCAGCCATGAGATAATTTGGGGTTTTGTTTTGGGGGTTCTTTTAATAGCAGTTTGGAATCTTTGTTTTCAGAGAAGAGGCCCACTAGGCACAATTTGGGACTTGTTATTAAAGACAAACTAACATCCCCCAAAGATTTTCAAACACTTCGTGCCAGAATGTGATATTTTAAAGCTTTTCCCATTTCACATAATTGGATGCACGTGGCTTAGCAAGAGAAAGACAGTTTCAGCAAATACAAGAATTAATGCAATTTATTCGAGATGGTCTCTTAGGAGAGATAGAGATTTTATGCATAATTCTGAGGAAGATAAAAATGTTGAAATCAGTTAGGACTTCTGCATATTGCTTCAAGACCACTGACCTAAGCTAAGGTGGTTATTATAGACAAGGATGGAATTTAGAGAAAGTTGTCAAATTAGTATTCATCCTGGATCCCAAAATGAGCACAATTATCATCCCTGGGAATACGAGTTCCATCCTTATACTTTCTTGGGATGCTTAGTCAAATAATTAGTCCAACTAATTCTAATGTTTGCATAATAATGAAAAAATATCCATATTCCATGGAAAAAAAAGAAAAAAAAAACCAAACCAACAACCTACCATAACTGAAATGTCAAAATTCAGTCCTTTAAAATGATTCTAAATTAGATCCATTCAAGACAGGCTATTGTGAGATTCCTTAAATTCGTTTCATATTTAAAATCTGTCTCTCACAAACCTGGGACCCTGAGGTTACAAAATTATTTAACAGAGTCATTGAAGACCCTGGAACAAGAAAAGGGAGTTGCTTAGACATGTAATATTTATTCTTATAATTTCTATATCCCAATCATTATGTCAAATGAACATCTGCACACTTTCTGTTTTCTCTCTTGGAAAATTCTCTAAGACAAAGAAATAGTATTATCTTCTTTTTTAAATGGGGTTAAACCAAAAGTGTGCATTATATAGATATGAAATCCCGTTTTTAACCTAAGTTTTGCTCTTTATTTCAAGAGAACCATCACTTCTTCCTTTTTTATTTTTAATTAATTATAGAAATCTAAAGCTATACTAGCATGTTGATATACAGACATTTTTCTCTCCATACCATGAGATACCATTAACTTATATTCCAGCAGTGTTATGCCAACTGAAAAGAAAAAACGGGTTAATTGCCAATGAGGTTTGAGGTAAAAATGACCTTCTGTCGAGCTGTGTCCAAATCTACACCCCGGGGCACTTATACTGAAAGATTATGATGGTTTTAAAGAGGACACTTTAATTCACTTCAACTGCAAATTAAATGATGGAAGACCTCATGATTTATTTTGTACCAGCCATTCTTCTTCTTTTCATTTCTGCATTTCAAGTTGATACCAAGGGATATTTCACTAGTTCAAAGATATTTAAGTTTAAATGCTTTTCTCTGGAGGTTGTTTCCATTCCTTGTGGCATCTTGCTCAGGTGGATTTTGATCCTAGTGACATTATTTGGTGGCCAAGCATTGGAACAGGCTGCCCAGGGCAGTGTTGGGGTCTCCATCCCTGGAAGGGTTAAAAAGACGTGTGGATGTGGCACTTGGGGACGTGGTTTAGTGGTTCTGGGTTTAGTGGTGCTGGATTAGCAACTGGACTTGATGATCCTGGAGGTCTTTTCTAACCTTAATGATTCTATGATGAGCAGTCCAGAGCTCTTGAAATGGACTTGGTGTGGTTTTATTACCTCATAATGGAGAGAAGTAGTTCACTAAGGAAATTCAGAGAAGAAGAGGGCCTTGACCAGTGAAACAAAAGAAATGTTGGTTTTATGTAGGTCTCCAAAAGATGTGCAGAACTGCAAACCGGAATCACTAGAGAAACATTTCTAATGTCTCCTCAACTCATATAAATAGGTATGTTGTGGGTGCTCTATATTTAGGGAAAAATGTTTGGAACCTTACTGTGTTATCAGTTTATATTCATATCAAGGTAAGTAAAAAGCTTTTTCAATGAAAAAGACCTCACAAAATTATCTTACTTCCAGCAGTCAGCTCTAACAAATTCCTCCACTAACACAGCAGCAAGACAATTTTTATTTAGAAATGTTTTTAATGTACATCCCTGCACACTGTAGACTGTAAAAACGTACACACTGTAAAAATTCCTATTCTCTTTTGACTCCTTCTACCTATCAATCCTTAAGGTCTGCTCCTGTTCTTCTTCTTCTGCTGCCTACCCACAAAGCCCTCACCACCCTCCAACAAGCAATGAGTCCAAGCAGAAGAGGGCCTCCCCACCCTCACAGGGAACAATTCCTTCCCAATATCCCATCCAGCCCTGCCCTCTGGCAGTGGGAAGCCATTCTCTGTGTCCTGTCCCTCCATCCCTTGTCCCCAGTCCCTCTCCAGCTCTCCTGGAGCCCCTTTAGGCCCTGGAAGGGGCTCTGAGCTCTCCCTGGATCCTTCTCTTCTCCAGGTGAGCCCCCCCAGCTCTCCCAGCCTGGCTCCAGAGCAGAGGGGCTCCAGCCCCCATCTCCATGAAACACATAAAATCCTAAGAAATCACAAGATTCATACTATTAACAAACAAACAAACCAAACCAAACAAATTTAAATTTGGAAAGTTGGGAAAAGCTTAACGAAATTGTTTTCTGATGATTCAAAGAATAAGTATTTAGATGTTTCAACCCTATGCAGCCCATTTAGATCCAAACCACTTAAATTCCCCTGTTACTAGGGCTTTCATGACTGAATGGGCAAATATTTATATGAGTAACAATGTCTAGATTTACCATAAAAATCCCCCAAAATACATAATATTTGGTATTTTCATATGTTTTTAAATGCTGGTGAGATTGCCAGATTTATTAGTATTTACTCAGCAGCCATATTTTTTGCTCATACTTGTTACATACATATACAGAAACATGGACTTTCTTAATGTCTGCTTTTCTCCAACACACACAAACATGTATATAAATGTACATATAAAAAATCACAAACAAGTTCATTATGTAGAAACCAGCATGGACATGAATCCTCAGTCATTTCATAGCATTCCTGACACTTGACTCCTTCCTTGGATTATGAGATTCTTCAGAAGACAGAAATAAATAACTGGTCTCTTTTAAGAACAAAGGCTGAAGTGAATATATTTAAAAGCTGCACTGTGTTTTGATGTTATTATAGCAATCAAAGTCAGAAAATCACAGTAACTGAGTAATAAAGAATGACTTCAAAGCCTAAACTGTCTAACGATGATGTGACAACTGCAGCAGTTCATCTGTATTTATGCAATTTATATTATATACACACATATATTTATATTATACACAAAGTGTATAATTTATGGCTATGTGGTTAAAAATCAAAAAAACCCATCAGGATATAAACACTAACCTATTTTTGGTGTTGTGCTACAGGAAAGATATATGTGTGTGTGCATTACACAGAAATTTATATGCAGTTATAGACCAGTAGGTCTATACGTAATTAAAGACCTATGTGTAGTTCTTTATGTACAATTATAGACCCGTAGGTCTATAATATCCATGTAGTTTTGAAAATTCATCTTTTTTGCTTGTGCCTCCCCCTATTCTTCTGCACTTTTATAGTGATGGGTCATTTCTTAGCCTTTCAACCTGCCCTGGAAGTCCAGCCTGAATTTCACTCAAACATTGGCAAGAGGTTTGATATTTGTTCTGGACTGGGAAACCAGGAGTTCTGGGACCTTTAGCAGCTGGTTGGCTGTTCTTTCTTCCTTGTAACTGAGGGGATAAACTTTCTAAAACCACCAGTCCTTCAGGATAAGAGTGTCACTTCAAGCATAATTGTTTATCTGAAGCCATAAAGCCTGACATTGTTGGTGGCTCCATCCAATCATAATATTACTGCTGTTGAAAGACCTTCTTTAGATAATGAACGATTTTTTGTTGCTGTTTTTATTGAGAACATTCAAGAGTTTTCCATGATTTTATACCAATAAAAACAAAAATTCCAAAACCTGTAAAGCCGCCAATTTAAAGCTGTCATTAAAACTGTTCCCTGATTATCAATATTTTCTCATCTTTGAATCGTGCCATTTCCTGCAACCAGTTTCATTGCTGGGCGCTGAGCTGTGGAGGATTTGCAGGTTACAGTGACCCCAAAGGCAGGAGCTGGGTAAGATATTGGCTTCAGCAGCAAAGCCAGAGGGTGGATCTCCTGTTCTGGCAGTGACACCTGCATCCCATACTAATCACTCACTGTTTTCCTTACCCAGATGCTTGTGAGACTGCTCAGAGAACTTGCCAATATCCATCTGATAAAATTAAGATATCAACTCGAACTAATTTAAAGGTTAGGGTAGACAAAGTGGAGGAATTAATTGCTGGACATGGATTTTAAAAGTCTGGAGTACCAAAGTCGCAAAATAATGTTTCTCAATACAGTTATGTCTTTCAGACTGAGATTTGGACATTAGGAAAACTTGTCTTTCCATTACAAATTCCACGTGGAAAAGTTAAAAGTAACAGAAATGTGTGAGATAATTCTCCCAGTAAACTGTACAAAAGTGGGGATGGCAGAGTTGGGCTTTTCCCAAGGTGACGTGTGTCAGTGTGAGACTTTGGCAAAGGGAAACTCAGCCTCAAAATTGCCCCTGCATAAAAAATTATTTTGATTGCTGATGTGTCACTCTGGGTGTATTGTTAATTTATTTTCCTATTAATTGGGAGCAAAACATTGACAGCTTTTCGTTATTAGTTCAATCATTGTTTTATTACCTTAATAGTAATTAAGTACTTTCCAGCTTCCTGATGACTGTTAGACCCAGATATCTATGACAGGTCATTAGTTGCAGAGAAGAATGGTCAGGCACTAATTTTAAGCAATGAGATTCCTTATTCATGCACTGCAGAGGTTAGAATTAATAATCATGATAAATTGAATCTCATGAATAACTAATAAGGAAAAATCCAAAACAATTTGCTATGGTTACCAGAAGAGATGTATTTTTAAGAAACAAGGGCGAAATTACTCCTTGTTTCACCTGGGTGTAATAATCAGGAATAGAGCTATTTGCCAGCAGGTGAAGCAGAGGCTTGGGAAAAAGTGAATGCTGAAAGAAATTTGGGATGAGAGTAAGCAGCATAATTGTTACATGCCTGCTATGTACTAGAGCAGGAAAAAAATAAATAACATAGACCAATGTTATTTTGGGAGGAATTAAATCAAAGAGCCAGAGGAGATTATGATGCTGCTATTAAGTACTCATGAGAACACACCTGAGACACCTGCTTGAGGCCTGCACTCCTTGGAAAAAGTAGAAATGCCAAGAAAAATTAGAGTAAAACGGATTATGAGGCACCGGAGGAAAAGCAGTTACTTGGAGATCATGTAATTATGAAACAATTCAGAAGATGGGGACATATTTTAAGAGAAACACGCAATTTTCCTGAATAACATTATTTCTTGGTGGATGTGCTTATGGTTTTGGAGAGTCAGAGATGCCTGGGTGTATCAGTACTGTCTGCTTTTGTGTGCACGTGGGCTGCACATTGCCTCAGATGCTTCCGCGGGAAGATGAGCCCTTAGGGAAAAGCAGAAGAAATAGCAGCATGGCATCATGTCTGCGCAGAGAGGTTGAGATTCTATTCCTAAATCTTATTGATGGCTTCCTCAGCTGCTCTCTGGTGTATTTTTCAACTCTATAAAATGGGGACACTCGCAGTTGTTTTTCTCTACTGTCCTGGGAGCTGTGAACTAAATACATCAGCTGGACCTGTGAAATTTTGGAAGTGGAGGCCAGCCTGGAGCTCAGGTATGATTTGTCTGCATCCCTGGGAGCTGATCCTAACCATTCCTGGGCTCTTGGGGACACAAAGGCTGCCAGCTCCCATCTTCTTCCCCCATGGAAGCAGCTGATCAAGCAACAACCACTAAAAACCTCGTTGGGTCACAGGATGCTCAGCCCTGTTCTGCAAAGGAGCTGTGGAATTCCTGGGAAATCATCATCTCCTGCTTGTGAGCTCCCCCTTCCCATCTAACTGAGAATTCCTGACTCTGAGCTGTGCAAAAGTGTTGGTGGAAGGCTCAAAAGTGCAAAATATTGATGAATGGCTGTGCTGGGTGGATACTTGTTTAAAAGAGTGATTTATAGTGTTTGAGGGCCATCAGAAGAAAGAATATTTATTTAGAAGGGTGAGAAAAAGTAGATGATTAGGAAATAAAAAACTTAAACAACATGGATGAGGCACTTGGTCTTGGCCTGATAAAATATTGATTCATTTTGAACTGGGGGAGAAACAGCTTTTAAAAACGTTGCCAGGGACTGGCATTAAGAACTAAAATCTCGTTCTGACTTCAGGAAAACCTCAGAAGTCAAACATCTGCACTGGTGCTGAAATGCAGCACTGGATGTCCAGCAGGAGGCCTGAACATTCCCTTGTCTTTCATGGGCAATGAAACCAAGACTATCCAGCATTTCAGAGGGAGGTAAAACCAGTCTAAACTTCCTCTCCTCCAGTGAAACCATCCATGACACTTCCCCATCCAGCAACAATTCGGAACAACACCTGGGTGGGTTGCAAAAAGCATTTTCTAAACACTGCTGTCACCAAGCCTTCACAATTCATTTGTGTATTAAGCTCCTAATTTTGAGTGCTAGCATGAGGTTTCTTAAAGTTCACATAGTGTAATTGTTACCTAAGGCTGGGAGACTCTGCTCTGCTTTCTAGGTTATTTAGCTGCAGATAATTTATGAGATTGCTGGGGAGGTTGAAAAATGGTTTCACCTCTCGGTTGTTCATGCTTGCACTGGTTTTACAACAGATGGGAGAGAATTTTGCAGTCGTGAATATTTGATTCATGCCGGCCGACTGCCTCCTCTCACTAGTGGAGACAAAAGCCAGAAGGCTGGAGAGGAGCTTCAGTGGTTTTTAGAGGGTTGGAGCTGGTTTGACAGATAGATACAGATATATCTCAGCAATTTTAAAGCAAAAAGTGATTGTTTCAATGCTCTGTCTTCTTTTCTTAGTGAAGCTGCACAGGGTATCACATAGACCTACAGAAAGTGAACTAAGCAGGAATAGAGTCTTTGGGAGTTCACTGTAAAACAAAAACTGACATTGGTTCCCAGAATTGCCAGTGACTTCTTAGCTCATTTTTTCTTGGTGAATACCATTTTAATTGTCTAGAAATGTCAAGATGGGCCATTAATAAGACTGCACAGGGGTATGAATACTGTTATTAAAGAGGTTTTGGGAGTAAGGACATCACAAATCTCAGGATGTGGGCTTTAGTCCCTTCTCTGGTGATTAATTTCTGACACAGGTCAACTCACTTAGAGCCAGACATGCTCTGACCCATATTTTTTTGTCTTTGTCTCAATTATATCCTCACTGTTCTTAAGCACCTGACTAACCCAAGGTTTTTATGTCATATCTGAGCCTATAACTGAGTAAGTGACTGACTCCACTAAAGCAGAAGATCTGCCCTCAGCCCCTGTGGCAGCAATGAAAGGTGGTCAGGTCTTCATGTCTGTTGTGTCCACCCTCCAACCTCTTCACTCACACTCATTTAACAGGTGATGGACCTGTAATTTAGATACTGCACTGGCAATATTTATCCTGTATTAGCAAAAAATCTAATCATAATCACCCACAACTTCACTGTGTCCTAATTCCTGCACCTGGCTGAGAACTTCTCAGCTACTCTGTTACAGCCCCCAGTGACCACCAGCCACCTTGTTGTGACATTCCTTTGTGTCACTTCTGACACTTTGCCTGGGCCCTCATTCAGTGTGAACACAATGGGGTTCGATGTTCTGGGAAAGGTTCTTTTATTTTTGCTAGGCTTAATTTCCTAAGCTTTGGCTGCTAGAGGTGATTCCTGAGGGAAGGAAGGGGATCAGGAGACGAAATGCAAGGGGAGCATTTAGGCAGAAGCAGGAGATAAAGGAAATAGAAGATGAAATTGGCACTGACTTACATAACTGACTTACCTGGAACATGAAAACTCTGAATTGCCAGATTTAAGATTTAATTTTTTATTTAATTTCTGCTGATTTAGCCAGCAAAATTCCCTTTCTTTTTGTGGTGAGACACCAGCACCTTTAGAAGTGGCAGTTGGGATTTCAGATGGGCAAGATCTTCATTTCCTCACTGACTCCAAGAGAACCTCTTTAGGAATCACAGAATCATAGAATGGTTTGGGTAGGAAGGGACCTTAAAGTTCATCGAGTTCCACCTTATTCCATGGACAGGGACACCTTCTACTATCCCAGGTTGCTCCAAGTCCCATCCAGCCTGGCCTTGGACACTTCCAGGGATGGGGCAGCCACAGCTTCTCTGGGCAGCCTCTGCCAGGGCCTCACCACCCTCACAGCCAAGAATTTTTTCCTGATATCCAATTTAAACCTACACTCCTTCAGCTTAAAGTTATTCCCCCAGGTCCTATCAACACTGGATGGTTAACTTCTGGGAACTAAAATTTTTAAAAAGTGAGTGAACCCTAAAACTTCAGTTGCAAGCCTGACATCAGGTGGGATCTGGGCCCTTGCCACCAACAGATGCCTCCAGGGGTTTTTTGAAAGCAGTTTCATTATGGGTAGACAGTGAAACCTATTTTTGGAGTGAAACTTGTATCTGTATCCTAAGTGATTGTACACTAAACTGCTGATAAGATGAAAATTCCACTTTATCTTTCAGGAGGAAAAAAAATTTAAAAAAAAGAAAAGCTTAATTGCCTCTAAGGAGCCTTTCAGGTAAGCCACGCAGTGGAACACACTTGGAATGCACTGGGTTTGATATGATTAGGATTTCTAATCACTTGGTGGCATCAGACCCTAGGGAATGTTGTGCCAACATATTTAAGGGACTTCAGGCATCTCTAGAGCATGGACAAAATTGAACAGGGCTCATGCAAATCCCAATAATAAGAATATTGAATTCAAGAGATTACAGAGACATTTGGGTGCTCAAATCTGTTTTTAGAATTAAGCTTTAGCCTTTCTGTGCCAGAGATCATAATCTGAAAAATAGATCTAAACAGCATCTTCCCGTGTTGAAGAAGAGTTGAATACCACAATGACAGTAAAATCCAGATCCTTCTGTAATATGGAGTGTGAGAGGAAGAAATGGACAGTTTTATATCTACCTATTTATTTGTCTAATAATTGTATTTCCATAAGTGGTCAGAATTAGCAATTTCTTTATGATATGTGAAAATCTCGTTTTCTGGCATCTTACAAAAACTGTCTCCTTAACATCTCCATATCCTATTTCCCCATTTGCAAAATAGGGATTATAAAACTTATTTTGTCTGTCTGAGTTGATCAGACAGAAAACACTTCAGGGCAGGGAGCATCTTTTACCATAGAAAAGCATCATATAGGAAAGACAATAAAAAAGTATCCATTCAAATTGTTTTGAATAGAAAATTGTGTTTTCAACAGAGGATATGGGCGCACAAATCAATTATGAGATATTGTAAAAGAGATAATGTAAAACTTGCCCAGCATCCCCTTGAGGCTCAGCTCTATGTGGTTACTCAATGTGAGGTAGGTTAAGTTATGTATTGTCATTTCTGCTACCCAGTTTCTCTGTTGCATTTAATGAGGATGTAAAAAACCTCCTTTTGGTACCGTGGAGAGGCTCCATTCATGCTTGTGATACACCTTGAGCTCCTCCAATACTGGCTGAAAAACCCAATTATTGTGACATGCAAACAGTAAAACTTGGGGAGTAGGAATCTCCATCTCTCCCCTTAAACACATTTGACTTACAAGCTCTATAACTTTCAAGCAAGATTAGCATTATCAATAAATCACGGGGTTCACAGATGAGGAACACGACAGAACGCCGCGCTGCCGAGGCAGAGAGAATGACAATAGGTGCCTCAGCAGCTTTTAGAGCACTGCTGCAACAGATTGTGCCCTAAAGCAGAAAATATCCTGCACACAAGAGGTTATTCAGGTATAGGAAAAAAAAAATTAAAAGTTTAGTTACCGTCGCTAACGTTTTCAGGGTAAAGAGATAAAGAGAGCAGGAGCAGGAAGGATGGGACTGGGGAAAGGGGAAAGGAACTGGGGAGAAATTGCCAAGCTCTCAAGTTTTAAGGCAGCTCAACCAGCTGTCGGGTAGGAAAGCAGAACAAAGTAGAGCACGTTTTGGGAGAAAAGCATCTCTATTTGTAACCAGGAGGGCAGGCAGGGGTTCGGGGCTCTCCCACACCGCAGAGTCCTGACGACACGCATCGCGTCCTGCGAGTCCCACGCTCTCGTCTCTGACAGCTCGCTCTCTTTTCCTCACACATCCTCTCTGGTCCCAGGGCACACCTGGTTCTCTGGCTTCTTCCATCCAATATCAATGAGAATCAGATCATCTGTGTGCCAGGCGTGCTCTGAAAGGCTGGTTTGCCACCAGTCGTAGTCATCCTTTACTGCAGGGAGCGATAACGAAGGAAAAGTGGAGAGAAAAAGAGGAGAAAATTAAAACCTCAGAAATGCCCATGTAATTATTCATAAATCACACTAGCATATCTCCAACTGTAATGTTTCAGAGGGTGAACAGACTCTTGAGAAATATTTTAGAAAGGGGTATTGACATTTGTCAGCCAAAGGTCACAATACTGAAGTTCAAATTGGGAGCTGTGAGTGGTCAGGGCTGGAATCAGCAGCCAGGGCTGAGGGAGCTCTGAGGGGTGAAGGTGGGCATTGCAGTTTGAACTGTGGGATGCCACAGAATCATTTAAGTTGGAAAAGAACTCTGAGATCATCGAGTCCAACCATTCCCCCAGCATTGCCAAGGCCACCATTAAACCATGTCCCCAAGTGCCACATCCACGTGGCTTTTAAAGCCCCCCAGGGACGGTGACTCCACCACTTCATGGTTGTCCATTCCACTTCAGCTGCCCAATCCTCTTTAATTTGAAGGTACTTGTGATGCAGTGGGACAATAATTAATACCTGTATGTTCCAAGCAGTCCTTCATTCCCATTCTCATAAATCTGCACTGGGTTCAGAGATGCATCACAAGTGACTTCTGCACTATGAACTATTTTCTTTCTATGTTTTAATAAGGCCCAAACAACATACTTTTCCACCCTTGTTAAATCAGAATTAGCAGTAGTTGCAGAAGGGTAAATCTCCTTGAAATACATTGTTATTATGTTCTAGCACATTGATTACATTTTTTTCCAGGGGAAGAAATACAGCTATCTCTGGTTACATGACATAGTATGTCCAAGATTTTGTTTTACCTCAGATATCTTGTGTGACCTAAAAGCACCTCTTGAGAGCAAGATACCAAACCAGGAAGAGTGGACTACTTTCTGTTGCTTAAAAGTTGTGTGCCCCCCTGCTTAAATTACTGAACCACACAAGTTCAGCTTCTGTCTTGGAAGAAGGTCCTGAATCAGGACCCCAATCCTGGTTTTTTTCTTGTTTTGGAGAAAGTTGCTCCACATGGATTGTGCCTAGTATTGTTCATTTGATTCATCCTTATGTAATTTCAGTGAATATAACGTTCAAACTGAGCATCAATTTGGCAGACTGTCATCTGGTTTAGATTTCACACCTTCTTCAGGGTTCTTAGCACCAAAATGGGGCAGGAGGAGGTTGCTACTTTCTTTCTAAGCCTGGAACAAGAGAAGATGGTTCAAACTGATTTATCTTCTAAAGTGATTTCAGGGTGATACAGTGGCACAGGCAGCCTGTGGGTCCTTCCTGTGTTTGCAGTTTGTGATGAGCCAAGTCCCAGCCTGCTGCTCCAACCTGACAGCATCACTGCTCAGGGATGAATTCCTGTTCTGAGAGAGGATGATACAGATCTGGGTATTGCTGGCACAGCAATAATCACCCCCACCAGGCTGCTGTATTAATTCTTCAAGTGGCATCACAAGGAAAAGGAGCAAAGCTAACACAGATAACTCCTCTGGGACACTGGACCCTCAGGGCAGATGAGAAATTGCCCTTGTCTCTGCTTTGGCTTTCCACATCACCCCCTCTCCGTGGCTCTGTGCTGTTCCAAGCCATTTTCTCATCACTTGTCATGGCAGGAAGAGCAGCAGGAGATGATGGAGGGAGTGGAAGGTACCAGGAGAGAGAACCAGCCCTGATGTGAGGCTGTAGCTCGGTTTTGGTTTGCAGTTCTGCTTGATTAATGCCTGGAACAGAAAGGGAATCCCAAAATGCTGGTGGCACAAATGGCAGCCTTCAGAAGCAGAATTCCTGCACTGCTCGTGTGGTCAATGAATCAGGTATTGTTCAAAGCCAGAGCACAGAGCGAGCAGGTTCCCTCAGGACTCCTATTGCAACTCTGTTAATTTGGAAACAGGTTTTGGATTAAACACTTTAAACTTGAAATATAAACCTTTCTCTTCATCCCTCCAGGGAGCCTGAGTAGGGACACAGTGAGGAACCCTTTGCCTCACTCATGCCTTGACTCAGTTCCTGCAGGTTGAAGTTGTACTGCAAAGCCCAGTGAATGCACCAGATCTGCTGAAGAAATTCAGGGATTTTAGATTAGACTGAAAATCCTTTAAAAATTAAAAAAAAAAAAAATTAGAAATAATTTCTGATCTGTTGCATGGCCACCTTTTAACTGAGAATATTCTCTACCTTGATCCTGTAGGAAAAGCCATGGGGATGGAGGAGTTTTAGGTCAGTATTTGCATGCAGGGATGCAGTAGGTACTTTTTCTATACTGTGAAGTGGGTACAAGAGAAATACCTTGTTTCACCTTTTCAAGATAGTGACTTTATGCACATTTGAGTACTACTTCTTTCATTATGGAGGTATTTTCTGGAGAGAAAGCTTTTTATCCACTATAACACTTTCCTGCTTGGTAGGATCAAAAGTCACTTCTTTAAGTTATTATTATATTTCCAGAGCAATTACATGTCAATTTTGTAGTTATATACAAAGTATTCCAAACAATTTAAAATAAAATGACTGTGAGAAAATAAGTTATTAGGTCAGTATTAACAGTTAAAGCTGCAACATTTAATTGAGTGTTTTACAGTGGAGATGTCTGGGGAATAAAAGCGTGAAGCCCACCAGGAAATTGTCCTCAATGAAAATACTTTTGCTCTTAGAAGGAAAGCTGGGTTTAGAATTAACTGATTTATCAGCTTTAAAATAAGCAGAGAAGATCAGACTATGAGCTTGCCTTGCTTTCCTTTAGTTATTTACATAAAAATTCTACTTGCTTCAGCCTGCTAATTCCAAAATCTTTTCATCAAGCTGAAATAGGGGCTCATAAACCCCTAATTATATACAAGTGTATCATAAGATTTTAATTTATCTTGGTTTTTTAGTTATTCAATTTTTCCAGCTGTAAATAATTAACATGTTGAATCAGCCCCTATTGTATTTAATGTTTTAAAAGTAGATTATTTTTGAAATAGCAGCTTTTTCTGGGAGTAACAATTTTTTGTTTGTTTACTTGTTTGTAGGAAACCGATTCTTAACCATTCACTGGATTTCCAGAGCTGAGCTGGAAATCAAGGAAAATATAGGTGTTATAAAACAATGATAATATTATGGTAATTGATTAGCTTGGCTTAAAACACCAATCCATGTCAAAACCTGAGGATAGATGCACACAGAATTACATAGACTGAGGACTCTGCTTATTTTTCACACTCCTGGAGCAACACCTGACCCTTGGAATAACCTTATAGATCACTCCAAAAGCAGAACTCAGACCACTGAAAAGGTGAGTTGATTAGGACTGGCAAGAAGAGCGCTGGGCAGGTTTTTTGAGAAAGCTGGTGATTATAAAATTCAGAACTGGACCTTCTTTTTTCAGGCTAAATTATGCTTCTGTTAGAAATTATTAGTTTTTTCTGACATTAATAAACCTGCAGGAACTTACTGAGTTTACTGCTTTGAAGGATGTTTTTTTCTTTTTTTTTTTCATAGAAAACTTATAACTTAATCAAATCAAAACACATTTCACTGGGTCCTTTAGAACGGTTTCTTCAATGCATTTTCCATGCCAAATTCTGCCTCTGGCTGCTTCTCTCTAGAACTGTTTAATTAAGCATTTCAGGGTTGGAGGTTTTGGGTGGTTTTTAATTACATGAAAAAAGTTTTTCCTCTTTAATTTTTTTCCCTGATTCTACCATGCACCAAGCCAGTAGAATAATTTTAGTCAAGCTCTCCTGAAACCAGGCACAAAACAAAGCCAAGTTCAGTTTACACCAACTGAGATTTATTTTTCTCTCCAAGAGGGAAAGAGTGTTTAGTTATGAGGTTCTGCAAAATAAATTACTGAGCAGTGATCCAGGTTATCCATTTGAGTAATCTGGCAGAGCTCTATTAGTAGGATGAAGCTGTGCCAATTTACAGTAATTAGTGAATGAGGCAGCACAACATTGCATTAGGAACTGTTACTGGGTTCCTGCTAAGGTGCAGTAAAAACATGTCCCACAAAATAGATATTTCCCATTTGATATTTTCACCAGCTACCAGTGCTCTGAATTTCAAACTAGACCTACAAAGAGTAACTTGGGTTGTTGTTTGTTATGTATTCATTTTCACTTCCCTAAGTTTAGACTTAAATATTAATGAAGGGAAGATTAAAAAAAAAATAAAAGCAAATCCCATAAAACCCCTCCAGCCATGCTGGGGGAATCCATCATTTTCTAGCTAGTGGCAATACAAATAATGTAATGTCTTTTTTCTCCTCATTTTTAAGGGTAGTTAGAGATACCTGAGCTACCTGGAAAATAAGTAAATAAAAACAATGGAATATTCAGCTGCTTGTACATTCTTGGCACAGGGATGGAGCACATTTCTTCCTGATTAGAACAACAAGAGTTTTCTGTCGGCTCTGCCAAGCTCCAGCTCCCATGCTCAGCACTGAAAATATTCCCTTTTGATGCTTCTTTGGCCATAACTCAATCTTTCTAGTAACAACAGTAGCTGGATAAAGGAATGTTTTTCAGTTTGCTGCTGAAATAACAAGCCTGAGGAAAATTATTAGGCTGTGCTGAATTAAAAATGAAATTTTTTATTGGATTTTAAATGAGCATTTAATCCAAGTCTATTTAGGTTAGCTGGCTTTGGTTTTAGCTTTCTTTTCAATTTAGTTTTCCTTTGTAAGTGGATGTTTTCAATGAAATATTGCTTCCATTTTTATTTTGAAAATGTTGAAACATCTTCCTATTTTTACAAAATGAAGCATAACATTAACAATTCAGTGAATGATCTCCTGTGTGGCATTTACCTGAATCCGGGCAGCTGGAGGTGGCTCTTGTTTACCTGTGTGTTAATTTTGTCCAAAAATACACACACAACTGAAACTTAATTTGAAAACCTGATTTATACTTTATAAACAAAGTAATAAATTTTACTGTTTATATTTGTTCACAGTCTTGGCAGGTGAATGTAGGGCTCAGAGCTGTGGTTTGACAGGTTTTAAAAGCAGCCATCAGAAAGTGTCAGAGTGCCTGAACTGAGGTGCAATAAATTAATTTCAGTAGCATGCTGGGCTCTAGTGGAAGGTGTCCCTGGCCACGGCAGGGCTTGGAGTTAGATGATCCCTTCCCAGGGGAACTCGAAGGTCCCATCCAACCCAAACCATTCTGTGATTTAGAGGCTGATGAATGAATCCCAGAGAGAAACACGTCCAAGGAAGATTTATCCCACCCTAAATAGCCTTTGACTATAGACTATAGCCTTTGACTATAGACTTTGAATACTGTTTTGATTAGCTTAAAATTTGACATATTTTCACTGCTTGTGCTCAGCAGAAACAAAAGGATTTGAGAACCCATAGTAGATTGAGGGATGAAAAAGCAAAATGAAGGACCAATTATGGAATTATTTAGGTTGCAAAAGACCTCCAAGATTACCAAGTCCATCTTTGGACCAAATACAGCCATGACCTCCAAACCAAATCATAAAGTGTTATATCCTCTCATTTTTTAAACACTTCCTGGGATGGTGACTCCACCACTATTCTGGGCAGCCTGTTCCAATGCTTAATCACTCTTTAAATGAAGAAATCTTACCTAACATCCAACCTGAACCTCCCCTGGCACAACCTGAGGCCATTTCCTCTTGTCCCACAGATGAATGTCTGAAGCCCAGTGATTTTATGTTACAAACCCCAGCTAAACCAGGTTATAGCCAGACTTTCTGCTGCTGGGAAGGAAGGAAAAATAAAACCAGGTCCAAAAGTTCTGGTTTAGCCCATGGATCTCTTTCAATTAGCTGTTTAGCCTTGTTCTGGAGTTAGTTCATCTCCCCCCTTGGGTTAGATCAAGCTGCAGCAGGACTCAGCTCTCAGACTGGGATAGAAGAGCCGAGTGCTGCAGCTGATCCCTGATTTATGGTCGTGGATTGGGTTTGTCTGGCCAGTTTTTGGCAGTGATGGGGTTACAGGGGTGGCTTCTGTGAGAAGGTTCCTTCACATCCAGCAGAGCCCAACCCCTGGCAGCTCCAGGAGGAACCCACTGCTGGCCAGGGCTGGGCCAGTTGGAAATTCCCCATCTCCCTGCACCCCTGGGAAAGAGGGAGGGATGGGAGAAAGGTGCTTTTAAAATTTGGTTTATCTCTCATTATCCTGCTCTCATTTTGTTGGTACTAAATTCATTCAATATCCCCAAACTGAGTCTGTTTATCTGTGATGGTATTTGGTGAGTGATTTTTCTCTGTCCTCATCTCAACTCATGAACCTTTTGCTGTGTTTCTCTCCCCTGTCCAGTGGCAGAGGCAGTGATAGAGCAGCTTCAGTGGGTACCTGGAATCCAGCCAGTTCAACCCACTCCAGGCCACAAACAATCTATTTCTAAAGTGGCTCCTATTTTACTTCTCTTCAAAGGTAAAACTTAAATTAAACACCAATTTATGCAGACACATACACCAGGAGGGGGTGTCCTCACAGAAGTGGTGATTCTTCCTGCTGGAAAGTTCACAGGCAGTGGGATAAAATACACGAGAATTGTTTGTCCCTTTCCTCTGACTATTGAAATGGCTTAGGGAGCTTGTACAAGTCAATTTTAGACACTCAATATTGAGTAAAATGACCTCCATCACTCTGTCTCCCTTGCACTTACTGGAATTTGAGGTGCCCTGACACAAGAAAAAAGAAAAGAAGAATTTAATATGCAAACAAAATATTCTGTCCAAATCTCAGGTGTCTGAGAAATTCATGAGTTTGCTTCAAAAATCATTTTATAAATGCTGAGAGTTATTTCTGGTCTTAAAGAGCAAAGAGACTCAGGTTCTGATTTTCTTGAAAATTTCTGTCGTGTTTCCTATTTAATATAATTTTAAAAATGAACACAACTTATAAATAAAAAAAAATCACTGTCAGTACTGTGTTTTAGGTTAAACACAATCCACAATAAAATTTGTGAAGAATGTGAAAAGGTTTTACTGGATTATAAAAAATGTCTTTAACACTGCCAAGGTTTAAGAAAAGTTTCATTCCTAAGAAAAGGCAATTCCTGATGCAGAAGAACATCCAGCAGCCAGATCTGTTCATAAATAAACTTAATAAATAATTGATTTCCGAGTTTAGTGTTCAAATCTAAAAAAGAAAAAAGGGAAAAAAAGAATAAAGGTTGCTTAGGGAAAAACCTCAGTTGAAAAAATTTAAGGTTTTCTGGTAGAGCTTTCAACCATAAAAAATGTTTTGTTATTATTTTGTAATAAATTTAAATTAAATTATAAAAAACCACTCTATTTAAAAACTTGAAATGTATTTTTTAACATTTTTGGTCTTTTTGAAATATTTTTCCAATATTGAAATCTTACCCACATGCAAAAATGCATTTTTCACTAAGTGTTGTATTTGCAGGCAGAAGCTCACTTGGTTTTACCCAGACTGAGTGGCTTCGAGGTAACTACGAAAGCCACCATGACCCTGATAACAAATACTTGGTTGTTCAGTTATGTTGGCATCACCTTTCACACCTCTACCATTCTCAGACCTTCTGGAAGTCTTCTGGGATCTTTGTTTCAGAAGGAGAATGGTCACAGTGAGTCTAATTTAAGTTTCATATTTAGGCAACTCCGTTGAAGTGACACGATTCCCTCTTTTAGCATGGCCCACATACAGAAAATAAAAAAAAAGGGTTAAGTGCTGCTATGTTTGGACTTTCTCCTAAGGAACTCCTAATTGTCAGCCTTTTTTTTGGTATAGAATCATGGAGTCATTTAGGTTGGAAAAGACCCTTAGGATCACCAAGCTCAGCACTGCCAAACTCACCACTAACCTCCATCCCCAAGTGCCACATCTTTTAAATACCTCCAGGGATGGTGACTCCACCACTGCCCTGGGCAGCCTGTTCCAATGCCTGACAACCCTTTTGGTGAAAGATTTTGCTTAATATCTGATCTAAACCTACCCTGCCACAACTTGAGGCCATTTCCTCTTGTCCCAAATAATGTTTCCACCTTTCATTTATTATTTTTATTTTTGCTCATTCCACCTTAATAATTTTATTTAGTTCATTCATAAAACTTAAATATTAGTTCTTTATTAGGTAATTGAAATCTATTTCAGGTTCATTCAAAAGATTTCCAATAGTAAGAAAGAGGCAGGGAAAAGAAAAGATTAGTACAATAGAGAAAAGCTATGTAAAGCAGAAGAGAAAATAATTGGTTACCATACTTTGTTTAATCAATACAGTGATAAAATGGATAAACCCTGAGTGTAAAAGGGCACTGGCAAGATTAAACACTTAATTGTGGTGATTCTGCCTTACATTACCAGGGTTAAATTCAGGGTGAGGAATTTTCTACATGAATATACTGGTAAGGGAAATCTCCATTGTTTTGGGAAATAAAGGCCAAAAAACAGGCATTAATATCAAGATGATCTTGTTCCTCTTCTAGACCTGTGTACTATCAGCTCCCTGTGTCACACCACAGGGCACTAGAAATTCTAATCAATCGGGTTAGGAAAACTTGTTTTTAAAGCAGCACTTGAGAATGTACCCAGAATTGTACTGAATGGGTTATTTTTCCTGTAATTCATTAGAACCTTTTGCTTTGGTGCCTCCAGTTGTAAAACCAAAGATTATTTTTGTCACAGAAAGGGGGGATTAGGAGACAGTGTTTGATTTGAGAAGGCTTTGTGCCATCTCAACACCTTGTTTGCTGCCTCAGACATGGAAAGGAAAGAATCACCAGTGAATGAAAATCCAAGTACCAAGGAGCATCACCTGACGTCCTTTCCCAAGTCCATCAGTCCCATCAGACTGAATCTATCTACACAAGCATTTATTCTAGTTTATCTTTGCCTGTATGTATGTTTATCTTCCTTATTTTTTATCATTTTTGTCAGTCTTCTCAACAAATGCCAGCTTGCAGCCTCTGCCTTTCAGTTACTTCTGTGTATTTGGAAAAGGCTTGGTGATAATTGCTTTAAATATTCTGCTCACATAGACAATACCATGATTTATACATTAAAATAGATACATATATTAGGTGTACAAACACATATATTTACACAGAGTCCCTAAGTAGCTTAGTTCCTATGAGAAAATAGAAATGGATAACAACTTGCTTAAATTCTTTGGGATTCAAGGACCAGTAGACTGATCAGTGGTATTATGAGTTGCTCCAGCTGTTAAAATCACTGGTCATGTGCAATTGGTGTTGTTCCAGTTAAGAGATGTGCCCCTGTGGATGAGATGTGCTCACACAGGTGGAATTCAGCTGTGCCATTCCAGATGATGCTTTACTTCTTGGAAGGTATGACTGTGTGGGAAGGATGGAAGAATTAGTCTTCAAATCACAGTGTGACATGGCAACTCATCTTGGACTGGAAATGAAGGCTTTTCCAGCTCTCTGGAAGATCTGTGAAGACCATAAGCTAGGAGATGTTTTATTTTTGAGTCTCAGAGTGTCATTTGAAACTCACACATGGATAAGGGTGGACCTCCTGCGTATACGAAGTCCCTGACACAGTCACAGAATCATAGAATCACAATCATAGAATATCCTGACTTGAAAGGGACCCACAAGGATCATCCAGTCCAACTCCTGGCCCTGCACAGGATGCCCCAAAAATCTCACCCTGTGCCTGAGATTGTTGTCCAAACAGTCCCGAAGCTCTGCCAGCCTTGGGGGTGTGACATTCCCTGGGCAGCCTGTCCAGTGCCCGACCACCCTCTGGGGGAAGAACCTTTTCCTGATATCCAACCTAAATATCCCCATGCTGTGATGAGAGGGGAGCTTCCCTGGCTCTCCAGGACTGTCCACCTGCCAGGTGTCCACAGAACCACTGCACTCTACTGCACAGCCTCATGAGCTGGACATGACAGCTGGACCTCTGCTGACTTAAACAAAGAAGATACTTTGGGCAGAAGAGATTTAGGTTCTGTGTTGAATACGAGCACCATCCAATGGTCACCTCTTCCACCGGTTGAAAGAGGAAGTAAGAGGGAGAAGAAAAGTGGGGAGGAAGAAAGAAACAGTACAGAAATGCATAAAGCTGGGGCAGAGCAGCCAGAGCAGTAAAATCCTGTGCTTCCAGGTCACTACGAGTTACTGCCTCTTGCCCTGTAGCTAAAGGGATTCAGGGAAAGGATCATAACACTCCCCACCACAATCCTTTCCTTGGGCAGCTCCCAGAGAAGCATAATTACAATGCCACCCCTCACCCAGAACTCAGCCTTAGGGCACAGAGCAGCCCAGAGATAGAAAAGACCGATTAGGTCCATTTAGCCAATTCCCCAGACATTGCAGGGGTCTTCCCTTCCTGCCATGTCCAGCCTTGCTAGCCTTGGGCATCAAGCTGTCACTGAGCTGATGGCTTTGCCACTTCACAGGCTCACGTGTTGCTGGGACTTCTGACACTGGGCTTCAGCAGTTTTTCAGATGTATAATGGATGATTCTGGGACTGCAAAGCCCCCCTGAGTGTCACCGTGGGTAACAGCACTGTTTTTAATGTTGGGTTCGGTTGACACCACAGCACCTGCAGCAGGTGAGAATCAAAAGAGGGACTGAAGAACAGAGTTGATCTGGCACAACTTGGCCCATGCACGGGAGTGGTAAAACAGTTTTACGGGGTAAAATGGGGAAAATGGACCACATTCTGTGGTAGACATATGATTATGCTGCACAACAGTAGCTGAAGGAGGCATTTAGCCTTTGCCATGCTCCTCTGAGAGCATCTTCCCCATGTAAATCCCATAAAGAACAGAGAAATTGGGGTTTTTGCTGACTCAGGCTTTCAAAGTCCATTTACCACTTTGTCACACGAGACCCTTGGCCCTCAGAACAGTGTGGAAGCAGATTTGGGAAGCTATCATGGCTTTTTTGCTTATTTTTCTGGAGCCACAACAGTATCTATTAGTCCATGGCCCTTGCACATCTCCACAATGCTTCCCTTGTTTTATTCTGTTTAATATCCTACTCCTCTGTCCAGAAATTAAGGGAAGTAGGAAGCCAAGTTTCTCTACATCTCCCATTCTTCTTGGTTCTTTGCTAGAGGTGCAGCATAAGCAAACAAATCACTTCACTTCTCCTACCTGACAGTGATTCAAAGTGCAAGCAGGCCCTTCAGGAGCATCAGAATAATTTATTTCCCTGAATGGTAGTTGAAATCACTCTCTATTGGTTGTAAACAAAAAGTAAAAATAAAAAAAAATGGTAAAGAATAAGAGAATGTGTGTGTGTGTGTCTGTGTATGTGTGTGTGTTAAAGAATATGTGAAAAATGTAAAAAATAAAAAAAAAAGGCAAGAAAGATACCTGCAGATGTAACAACAAAGAATTGTGTGCCTTCTTAAGCATATAAGGAATGAAATCAAGATTCTTCCAAGATCTGAGAAAAATGTTTTTTCTTAAATCATTCTCCTCTTTAAGACTCCACATTCTCCTGTAAGAAATTTAAGAAGTCATACTGCCTATCTCCTTTCAGGATTCAGGCAGCAAGAGGTGCAGTGTTAAGACTTATATCTAAATCTGAAAGGTTTAATTAAGCATTTTCTTGGTGGAGGGTAGAGCTGGAACCTGGAGAGTTAACATAGTGAGCAGCCCAATTGTTAGATGGGCAGATCTAGGTGGGTTCCTCAGTCCTCAGTCCTGACTCTCTCACTTTTTAGGGAGTCTGAGTCACTCCCAGCTTTAATCTGAGAATGAACCACTTCCTACTTCACTTCCACAGCATTAAAACAGAAATAGTATCTTCCCTTACCTTGGAAGGTCATGGAGGGAATAAATCAGGTAATTTCAAAACGTTGTGCTTGTGTAAACATGAACACCAGGACTAAATAAATATCTTTGAAAGTTACCATCAGGAAGCTTAAAATAAATTATCCAGCCTCTGCAAAATTTTCTTGGATGCTCTTTCCCCCCAGTGCTCCCAGCTTGTCAGCTCCTTACTTAGGGATGATTCTGCCAGCTGAGGTGTGCCTGCCCTCACGCCCTGAACTCTGGTTTGTGCAGGCTCCAAACCAACGTGGCCAGCAGTGGTTAGAGACAAAATGTCTTGGAAGCCACAAAGTCTCTTCTCTGGAAGTAACATCCTCTTTTCTCACAACCTCACTCCCAGGGAGGCAGGAGCTACAGACCAAGTCCTGGACCTGCCTGGTTTCACCAGAGAAATTCAGCTTATCACAAGGTTTTGGCATCCCACAGGTCTTGCCTTTTTACACCTCAGAACTTTTCCAGCACCCTGCCATGCTCTTTTTAGGCTCTGTGGGACAGTGGATGAGGTCCAGTTGAATGGCCTCATTTGTGGTCCACCAGTGAGCTATGCCTGGCTCAGTGTTATGGAGAAGAACACATACTGTGAATAAATACCTGGGACAGAGACTGTCAGGTGGTGACCACAACTTGAAGGAGGCCCGGATCAGGAATCTTCAACACCATTGTTGTATGTCTCAACTGGCATGATTGCAAAATATAAACCTAATCCCAGGTCCCAGCGAAAATATTTACAGCACTACATTTTAGAATCATAGAATCATTTAGGTTGGAAATTATCTTTAAGATCATCAAGTCCAACCATTAATCAAACACCACTAAACCATGGTCCTGTGCAGGGCCAGGAGCTGAAGTAAATGATTTTTGTGGGTCCTCTCCAATTCAGTATATTCTGTGATTCTGTGATCTACAAGTCTTTTAAATCCCTCTGTGGATGGTGACTCCTACCCTGGGCAGCCTGCTTGGATACTTGACAACCTTTTCAGTGAAGGAATTTTTCCTAATATCCAATCTAAACCTCCACTGATGTAACTTGAGGTGTAACTTGAGTCCATTTCTTCTCATCCTGTCACTTATCACTTGAATTTGTACTGGGACACGGGACTTCCATTATTTCATTTTTTTAAAATTCCATCCCTGCCAACTTACCATTCCCAACACCCTGGGTGATGGACAGGACACAAGAGGCTCTCCTTTGAGTCCTGTAAGCCAGTAGTGAACACTGAGAGTGGGGTTACCCTGCGCTGTGTGATCTGGTGAGGGACACCCATCCTCAGCCCTGGCACTTTGCACCTTCTCCACAATGTGACCAGACACATCAAAGCTTCCTTCTTCTTCTTATGTGACCTGAGGAAACATCAGCCATATAAGAAATCCTGAGATGTCTCATTGTCATTAAAGAGTGTGGGAATGTACATCTGGATCTTTGAGTCCACCGGATTTTGTCATCCCAAATTTATTCCATTACATCATCGTGTGCCATCAGTTATCACTGCTTAGTCTTACCAACAATTTTCTTATCCAGACTTTTCCACTCTGTTTTATCTTTATAAATTACTCTAAATGTTATCAGGAGCTGGGCACACCCATTCTGGGCTACTCTGGCTGTTGCAATATAAATCCAATTGCCCAGTGGGAGAGAAAAGCAGAATCAAATCTGAATATCTGCTAGCTTATCTTCAGGATACAGTGACTGGTTCAGTCAGTGATATTCCCTGTTGATGGAACTCATCTTTCTCTACCACAATATCATTAAAAAGCCCCCTCCACACACATTTCATTTGGTTTAAAACAAAAGGGTTTCTCCTAAACAGTACCCAGCATGGTTTGGATATAGCACAAGGACCATTCCCAACAGTTCTGTGATTCTGTCATTCCCAACAGAGACAGGTATTTTAATATAAAGGAAGAAAGTTTAACCATGTAGGTGCAGACCATTCCCTCCTACTTAACCTCAATAACTTGCAGCCACTCTTAATTTATTTGCACAGACAGAGTCAGTGTCTCTCCCTTGGAACTAACCTTTTTCTCTTTTTTTTAGTTTCCATACAGTCTAAATGATCCTTTCCAAGGACAAGTGTCATCTCCCCTCCCTTTATATAGAGGTAAAATCAAAATGCCTTATAGGCCACATATGATACTTGAAAGGTTTATAATGAAGTAGCAATCCAAGGTCTTTGGAAGAGGTTGCACCATGTTCTCCTTGCAGCACTGAGTAAAACAGTGCTCATGGTAGTTCTCTGTCACTACGCCACGTTGCTTAATCACATTACTCACTGCTTTCATTTGCTCTAATTCTTCCCTTGGAAGCTTTTTTTTTTTTTTTTTTTTGCTCCGAGTAGAACATTTGCAATCTGCCTTTTTACTGTGCATGCAAAACTAGCATGTTTTTAACTTCTGAGAACTCATTCAAGGAGACAGCATCATTTTTGTACACGGTGTTCTCTGAGAGTGCTGCGCATCCTGCATGCTTGGTTGGTAGCAGCTTAATGCTGTCACGGTCCTCCAGGGGCTTGTCCCATGTGGTTATAATTAACTTTTAATGTCTGCCTTCAGGGCAAAACACTTAAGGGGTTAACCAGTTTTCTCCAACAGAATGAATAGTTAAATGGTAACATACGTTTATCAATATATTCCACAAAGCGGAGGAAAACACCTAAGTATTTTTTCTGCTCCTTGTCTCATATTTGTCTAATTCAGAGTCACTTGCCAACTTGAGAGTGGAGATTATCCTTGCAAGTCTCATAATACAAATGTGCTTGCTACATGGTTAACATAGTCTTACTTAGTAGCTGAGTCAGTGTGAGGCTTTGTTGGACCAGATCTCGTTGGTATTTAACCATTGCAAGCACTTACAGTCTTTCTTTCTCCCCTAAGTACATGTTGCATCATGCTGAGACCTAGGAGAGTGACTTACTACAAGGACGTGCATGACTTTGCAACTAAACCAGACAGACTTTACTTATAACGTTGCTAGAGAAATGGGGAAAGTTACTGTATAAGAGTAAAATTGCTTCATCAGCTGGCTCTACATTGCTAGAGTGGGATTCAGTTCCTAAACACTGTATTACAGTGTCACCTAAGACACCCTGGGGTACCCAAGGCACTTACTCAGTGCTTAAAATGACACTAGACACCTATATTTGGGGAATGCAATCCCACCTTAAATTTAAATGTTTACAAAGGACGCCATGAGCAGGAATCACTCAATGATGATCATCATTTTGGCATCAGATGCCAAAAACTTCTCCAATTATACCTTTGCATTCGTTGCATTCAGCAAAATAAATTCTTCTTACTGAATGGACACCATACAATCTGGCACCTTTCTGTGGATACCTGACCGAGCTCTGAGTGAACTCTTGCCTATGCAGTTTGCAATTGAGCACAAAAAGTGCCTGGCTCTGTAAAAAGAGGCTTAGCAGGAGAGTAGCCTGAGTTCTGATTCGGTAGTCAGCATGTGTGCAGTGAGCTCTCGGCACTGCATGGTGTGGACATGCCTTCCAGGGCTGTTCTGATGCTGGAATAAACCCTTGGAAGAATGGCCAGTGCTCTCGAAGCACACTGAGTGAGCCCACAAACGGGACCAAGCTTGTCAAGAGGCAGAAAGGTTGACAAAAAAAAGTATATATTTGCCCTGGTTTGGTCCTGTATGCCTGGCTGTGATATTTTTTTCATCTATGTATCATCCAGAAATCTTGAGAGAGACTTAAGGATGCATAATATGGCATAAGATTATTTACTCTTAGATGTAATGGAAGATTAAGTCTGCATCTAAATGTCTTCAAGCTAATTCATTGTGTTCTTAAAGAAGTTCCAGTAGATTCATTTGCTTTAATGATGGACACTGCAACTGGGGAAATATTTCAGTAAAGCACTTATGTTCTGTGGGAATTTATCTCCACATAAGGTATGCTAAAATCAGATATAGTCATTTAGGGACATTCCTTCCTCAGCCACCCCTTGTGTGTCACTGGCTGTAGACTGAGATGTGTTTCAGGATTTGAATTCATCATCCCTGGTGAGTACAGCAAACTCCTGGTACACCACCCTGCTCCTCACCAGGAACTGCAGAAGTGAAAGCCCAGCCTTTCAACTGAGAAATCACAGACTCATCACAGAAATGGAATGGTTTGGCTTGGAAGGGACCTCAAAGATCACCCAGTTCCACCCCTTGCCATGGACATGGACACATTCCACTGGACTGGGTTGTTCCAATCCCCATCCAGCCTGGCCTTGAACACTTCCAGGGATGGAGCAACCACAACCTCACAGTATCAATTTCTTCTTAATATCCAATATAAACCTACTCTCTTTTAATTTAAAGCCATTTCCTCTTGTCCTAATTTTGATCTTTGCATCCTGCTCAGTCTGAAGAGGGAGTGGGCACATTTTGCCTTGTCTGCCGTGGGATCCAAAGCCTGAAATAGTGAAACAAAAAGGATCTGCAGGTTGATAACAGCTCAAACAACACAAATAAAGTCCCTAAGGACTGAATAAGATCTGTAAATAAAATAAAATTAATTATATGTCTTAATCATTTTCCATCCTTTACAACAAAGTACAGGATGATAATCATCCCTCTTTTAGTGAGGGATGGGAACAAGACACCAAGAAATAAACTGTCTGCCTTTCCACTCTTTGGCAAATTAGTAGCACAAGCAAAGTAAGAGCCAAGGTCTCGTGGGTGAGTCTTTCAGCTGACCACACTTTCAAGTCTGCACAACGTTGTAAAGCAACATTTGCTGGCTTCAGGCTGTTAATTCTTTGCATTGTCAGCCCATTCTATTGAGACACGACTGAGCAACATTAACTTTTATACTCAGTCATTTCCCTATTGTTGACTTGATCTGATCTCAGTGGAGAGTTGCTGTCAGTATCCCTCAAAGAAAATGGGCTACGCTAAACACCTTCGACTGGGGCTCGAGTAAAAGCCTGAGTCCTCTGTCAAACATTACTGCCTTGGCAAAAGGGAAAAAGGGGAGGGGAAAAGAGCCTGATACACAGCTTGTTAAGGATTTCAGAAAATATTTAAAACATTTGTCTGTGACTCCAGAACGTCTTTGATTTTCAGCTTACAAATTCTGATTTATTATCCAATTCTTCTGCGTGCCAGAGAGCACAGCTATGAAGTAAGGCCTCATAAACCATATCTCAATGTTGTCTTCAGTGTTTTTAAGGCTCATATATATATTTATGAGCAGAGTCAACTTTAAATAGCAGATTTCATTGACATTAGGGGACATCTGGGGTAGCTCTCTGGCAATCACTGCAATGACACATGATATTCACAATTACACGGTACAGCTCTTAGTAATCTCCAGTTAAATCATCCACTTTTAAAGAACATCTCAACATTATGAAATCAAAAGAGTAATATCCATCTCTTCCACGTTCTTCTCCCCTCAGTACTAAAAGAAACTAAACCAAACTATGTCAGCCCAGACTGTATATTCTCCTAAATCAGTCCCCTTTTGCAAAAGCATTGGAATATGTGGACACCCTAAGAACGAGGTTCCAGTCCCGATCCAGAAATATATAATTATCTTCCTTTGACTAAGTTATGCTCTTTTGAAAGTCTAGAGCTATTAAAAAATTTCCATGCTATCATGTAACTCTTCAAACTTTTCCATAATAGACAAAACATTAATGTTTTATGGTAATCATGATAACATATTGGAAGTTTCCTCTATTGCTGATAATAAATTACATTAATTAGAACACTTTTTTGAAAGTAGTCTTGGCTGATGCTGTGTATGTATAACTGAAATTGAATTGAATTTATTTTTTTCTAAAGGATCTGCTTGAAGCTGGTGATGCCGTGATAATTTTTGCCTTTTCTTTTTATATACATTTTATGTATTGTCAGTATTCTTAGCATTCATAGTTGAAATTCTCTAACCTAATATCTCAACAAGTCCTGCTATGCTGCTAAGCCAGAAAACCAAACATCCTAAAGACCTCACAGCTGAGAACCAGAAAGCCTTATGCTATCTTGAAAAACCAAGGCCCTCTCTAGAACATATTTTATAAAATAGGCTCAAGCTCCATCTTGGGGAAAATACTTTAGAACAGAGAGATATCATGCCATTCATTTAAGCCTTTCATTGGGGAATCTTTGCCAGATATGCTAATTTGCAAGGTCTATAAAATTATATACATGATGTATTCCACTTTGACGAATGGTTGCACCTAAGGATCCTTACTAAATACTGGGGTAAAGACCCTTTTGTACCTTAGCTGTGTCTGGCTCATGATTCTAGGACTGGGAAAAAGACATCACTGGAAAAAAGTAATGGGATTTTTTTCCTTCCTTAGATTTTGTCTAAATTGCCACACAACTCAGATCTTCAGTTTTACATCCAGTCAGTCAACACTCTGCCAAACATTTCACAAGTAGGGTTTAAAGCAGAAACAGTCCCAGAACAGGTTTTTGTTGAGAAGCTCTGATTTATCTTGGGATAGGGAGTAGTGTGGATAAGTTTTGCAGTTTGGGTATGACCAGACCCCACCATGAGGCTGCAGAGCAAGAGAATGGACTTGGTACTGATGAAAATTATTTGTATTTTCTCAGGTGGGTTAAAGCAGTCAAATATGGTGAACTTCACGGAATCACGGAATGAGCTGGGTTGGAAGGACCTTAAAATTCATCTCATTCCACTCCCTGCCATGGGCAGGGACACCTTCCACTATCCCAGGTTGCTCCAAGCCCCATCCAACCTAAAAGAAATGTATTTGAAATAGATCTATAATTTTAGCCCTATCTTCAGCTTCCCAAAATTATCATATTTCTCCACAAATCCTACTTGAAGATTTCTCTCTTTATATATATATTTTTTTTTCATTTTAGGGAACTTGGGAACTTTTCTCTTTTTAAATTTAATATTATTTTTTTTGTTTTAAGTTCAATCTTTTCACTAGTGTGAACATCTGAGCTTAGTAAAATATACACATGAGAAACAGACGCATCAGTGAATGCTACCATTTTAAACTATAATGGTATAAAGAAATGCTCTATTTTTAGTTTTGAAATTGTTTATCTTCTTTTGCCCCCTTTGGAAACATGGTCTTGACTAATAGTTATTGTGCACGTTCTTCAACTTTTTTCTATCTTTTCTTTGGGGTGTACCCAGGGAAAAAAAAAAAAAAAGGCAGAGTTTAAAAGATGTTTCAACTTTTAGTAATTAAGCTCTGGTGAGCGTTACAAGAATATTTAATGCTCTGCTGCTCTATCTGAAGAGGATCTGGAGACTTACAAGGAATTACAAGAACATGATTTACAAAACATAAAGCTCACGTTGTCAGAGCATCCTCTGAAATGCCTTCAGATGAGAAAGGTTTTTTTCTAGTGTGTTATTAGAAGCATTGAGCGGGGAGAGTCTCACAGCGTTAAGACATTTTTGTTTAGTTTTGTTTTGTTTTTCACTCCCATACTTAGGAGTAACTTGTTGGCTTTTTTCCACCTCATGCTCACTCTCGCAGATGAGCATTAGAGTTTGGAAATGGAAGGCCTTTCTGTCTGCAGCTAGCAGGGTCAATTCAGTGTGGCAGCTGCGAGCGGGTGACATAGACTTATATTGACACAACCCACTTTTTGCTGCAGAATCACAAAGCGAAAGCACCCGGGGCTCTTCTGCCTTTTTCAATAAGATACGAATTTTTGTCTTCCTTGTATTAAGCAGAGATCTGTCATCTTGACTTGCACACTAAATGGTCCATTCTGACTGCCTTGTTTGTGTCCAATCCCAGCCAGGATCCAGAAACATGTGTTAACATTCGGCATGTTTGGGGGCGAGCGGGAAGGGCCTGAGGCTAGACTCCCTGATGTCTGCTGGAGGGTAGTCAATAATCATTAGCCCTTCAAGTGGTAGATGCCCAACATAAACTGTATTAATTTATTTAAAAAATCTTTACTTTAAGCCACAGGGAAAGGCATTTTAGAGAAGGCAGCTCCCCTGAAGTAACGAAGCGGTGATAAAGACGTAGCGCCATGGAAGTGAAATTCTGGTTTATTGTGGAGGGGGGGACGGGCATGGTTTTTAGCACTGTGTCATCAGCCAGAGCAATGGGAAACTATTAAAAGTAATTAGCCCATGCCTCTCTGTCACTTAAGTTTATCCCTGTGGTGATGAAGAAGTGTGATTTGCCCCAAGTCTTTTCTGATTGCCAACATCTCAGTGTTAGCCACAGAGCTAAACCTGCGGCGCTGGGGGAAGTTCTAATGTTCATTGTAGTCAACGCGAGGTAAATGAAGCTGGGATTTTTAATTTTATTTTTTGATGGAGCTCAAAGAAACCAAGTTTTTGTACTAATTAAATATTCAGAGAAACCGTGAAGCATCTCATCTAACTGTGACTGTTTATGTGTGGATAGGTGTCAGTGGCAGGCCAAACATTGCTGTCATTTATATTTCCACCCATCTTGGCGTGAGTTGGGTGGAATGGTGTTGATGGAGAGACTTATTTAGCAGAGTTATTTCTATTTCTATGTTTTTGTACTGCACGTATATATCAGATGCACTAAAGCGATAGGAAAAAATTCCAGTTGAAGGCAGTGAACCTGTAAAATAGCATTCAGTGCACCCAACATTTGAAGTTCAAAAGTGGGCAGTTAGTCTTGCCCCTTGCACATGACATAAAGAACCAGGGGCATCTGAAGTGCAATTCAATGCATCCTAAAATAAATGGAATGAGTTGCCCCCTTGAGGTATCTATTCATGTCCTTTGGCTATAGAGAGATCTGTGAGGATGATTATCCCATTTTCTTCATATAGCTGAAATCACATGAGAAGAGACCTGACGGAAAAATGGAAGGATTCCCATACTGGGAGGAAATTTTCAGGTCCAAATTAAACTAGTTTATTAGGCAAATCAGTTCATAAGCTGTATCGTTTCCAAGAAAAAGAGCTCCAAAAGTAGGAACTCTGGATTCCTTTTTGTTATATTTTACTATTATTAGCATTTATTATTGTTACATTGTTAACATTTAACAAGTGAAATACCTAAAAGTAATTAAATGGTATTCCTCTAAGACGTTGAAAAGGCCAACAGCCCAGCTGAAACCTCCACACCAACACAGGCAGCACAGGCAATGAACAGGAGAAAATGCAAAGTGTACCAGGAAGGGCTTCTACAGGTTTATCAGCCAAAATAGGAAGGTCAAAGAAAATGTACCCCCTGAAAAGCAAGGCTGGCAAACTGATAACACGGATGAGGAGAAGGCTGAGGTACTCAAAAACTGTTTTTCCTGAGTCTTCACTAAGTCTCTTTTCCCACACCTTTTGACAGGACAGGGAGCAGGATGGGGACTGTGGGATCAACATCCCTCTCGGTGTAAGAGAAGACCAGGTTCACCTAAGGAACCAGAACATACACAGGTCTATGGGACTTGATGAGATGCATCCCAGAGGCTTAAGGAAATTCAGTGATGCAGTTGTCATCCGAAAAGTCATGGCAGTCGGGTGAAGGGAAACAGTGAGAAAAAAGGGAAATATTGCACTAATTTTTGAAAAACATGGCGAGAAGAACGCTGGGAACTGTCAACCTATCATCTTCACCTCTGTGCCCAGGAAGATTTGGAATGGAGCCTCCTAGAAGCCACGTTGGGGGATATGGAGGACAGGGAATTTATTTGAGAGAGTCAGCAGGGCTTGACCCAGGGCAAGGCCTGCCTGACCAACCCTGTGGCCTTGTGTGGTGGAGTGACCACGCCAGTGGTCAGGGGCTGTGAGCACCACCCACCTGCACTTCTCTGAGGCTGTTGACACGGTCCACCTTCTCTCTAAATAGGATTTAATGGATTGACTCTTCAGTGCACAAGGAACTGGCTGGATGTGGCATCCAGAGGCTGTGGGTGAGTGGCTCAATGTCCAGATGGAGATCAGTGATGAGGGATTTTTTTCTCAGGGATCAGTTCCAGGACCAGTACTGCCAGGGAGTTGGTGGATACCCCATTCCTGGAACCATTGAATGTCAAGTTAATAAGAAACTTGATCTAGTTGAAGATGTCCTGCTCATTGCAGGGGGTTGGACTAGATGATGTTTAAAGGCCACTTCCAGCACAAACTATTCTGTGATTATTATATTTTATAGCATTGTTTAGAGGTTTAAACTAGGATTTGTCAGATCCAGTAATCTTTTCAGATTTCTTAGAATGTTTTCATGGCATCTGGGATGTGAATTCATCATTTTTAAGGCTCTCTTGTAGCAATATATTTAGTTCAACAAGCCTTCCTATAAGTGTGTCTCAGTGAAGCCACAGGGATTATGCACATGCCCAGGTTTTTTGCTGAACTGGGGCATTAATCTTTAATATTATTCCTTTGGCTGTCCAGCTGGATGAACTGTCTGCAATTAGTTACCCTAAAATAACTGCATATGCACTGACAGATTCAATATCCTCTCTAATAAATTGGAAAGATGGGTCCTGGGTGGAGACCTACCAAGAAGCCGCTGGCAAAATGACTTAAGAAAGGAAGGCAGGCTTATTTGACAGTGGGTTTCATGATATCCTCACGTTAATTCCATAGTTCTCCTGAGCAAGTCTCGTGTTTAACAAGGCTGGGTGTGCAGTGCAGCAGGTTTTTCCTGCACAGCAGATGGGCATTGACACGTGCAGACCTGAGTGCATCCAGAGCTGACATGTCTCGTTTAGCTTCTTGTTGCACTGGAAGAACCAACTTTTAATTTGTCGCAAAATTTTCTCAGCTTTCCATCTGATGATTTAATGCACAAGCCACTCAGACAAGTTGTTGTTAAATGACCGATATTAATTCTCAAAAAAATATTAAAGCCTTTGCCATGACCTAATTAAAAATGCCTTCCTTCGTCTGTCCTGCGTTAGAGCCTGTCGTGACAGTGCCTTGAGTAAATGAGTTGGAAGAAATGCTTGTTTTCCTGTAGGATTTTCCATCTAAATAGCCAATTTTTCAAACTGTGAGACAAGACGTGGGATGATCAAGAGTATGCCTCTGATGGAATCTGAAAGGAAGTTTAGTGGGAGAAAAATAAAACTATTTCTCATGGTAACTCTGTAGATAAAGGCAGTAGGCATTGGCCGTGTCTTACAGGACACAGCCCTGGCTCTTTAAACCTCATTAACAAATATCTCTCTCTCACTCCTCAGAACTGCAAGCAGAGACACTCACAGGAGTGTGGATCTGCTATTTTGCCTTTCAGGTACTGAAATTTCAGTGTCCATTCCACACTCATCATTAAGGGTATCTCCATAGCCAAATGGAGAAGTTACATATTTTTAGAAGGTGACACCTCATGTCCTATAAAGGTCTTTCACAAGAATAAAAACCAGAAAATATAATAATCCTTTCAGAAAACCGCTTTATACCGATACTTTTTTTTTTTTTTTCTCATGGTCTTTTCATTTCCAGTGTTTTTGTGTGTTTAGGTGCTGCATGTTTTTGAGAAATATGTTAATATTATTTGCTTTTTAAAAACTTCCAACAGTTTAATTCCTTTCATTTAGTAAACCCTGTTTTTTTTATTTTGACCTAGTGTTTCTCCCTTCTGTTTGTAGAAAAAAAATCCATTCTTTCACAGATTTATAACTGCAGCTGATCATGATTCTGAAGCATTCTTTCTCTCTCCTATTTTTTCATCGATCCACTCTCTTACTAAATATTTACTGTTACATTTCAAATTCACCCAGCTGTCTGTTTATTTTTTGTATTATTCTGGACACATCCATTTCCCTCTCTTCTCATAAAGGCCAGTTCTTAGACGATGTCACATGCAACATTGATTTTCTCCAGGTGGTGGTTTGGTTTTTTTTGAGTTTGTTTTATACAGGGCTGTTGGAATGCTTTCAGGAAAATCCAAATATACTGAGGATTATTCCATCATGTGATTCTTTTCCCTTTCTTCTTGTCCTTGTCTAGAACCAACTGTGCATTTTGCCTACATCTGACTCCCACCTCACTTGGGAGGAAAGGTAACTCCTTACAGAGACACTTCCAGAGCAGAAATATCTTCTTACACATCTACTTTAAGACAAGATGAATTGCCTTTGGAAAATTCTTTTTCCAAGGACTGTAGATAGAAACTAGAGAAGTCTAGGATTTATCTGGTTTTCAGGTGAGGTGAATCTCATCTGCGTTTACTTCTTTTATCTGCTCTGCTGACAATGGGCCATAAGAATGATTGGCAAAGAAAGCAGGAATGTTCTTGGGAGCTGCACCTTTGGAGCATTTTAAAGGAACTTAGGATTTCTTTTCATCCATGATTTATNAGCTGCACCTTTGGAGCATTTTAACAGTAGATTTCAACTACAAGGAACTTTGGATTTCTTTTCATGCATGATTTAGATTTTTTTATATGTCACTTGCTATTTATTCTGCATTAGTTGGGTCCTTTTCACGTGCTGATGCAAAGAAGGAGACTTTGTTTACTGACTAAGCATTTAAAAATAATCATTACGTATTATTCTTTTACTTTGGGAGATGATTTGAATAGATGCAGGAAAATTAATAGGAAAAAAGCATATCTTTTAATTTTTTTCTATTTCTTTTGACTAGTCTTTCCTTCAAGGTGCTTAGGACTTGTGTTTTGTGCATTTCCAGGGCAAAAGTACATCTGGGCAAATGCTAATTTCCTTGGCAGAGTGCAGCTCAGAGGTCTCAGTCAGAAAGAAGTAAATCATCAGATGTTGCCAGGTTTGAATAAACTGATTTGTTACATCCGTTCACTTTCCTGCCCAGAGAATCCCTCCCTGCCTTTCCATCTATCTCCTTCTCTGAACCCCCGGAGCAGGAAGATTCTGCCTTAAAGCTGCTGGGATTAATTATAACCAACTAATACAAACTCTCTATTTGCCCATACTGCTTTACAGGGGTTTAGAGAACACCTGAAACCATCCCCAAATGTGAGCACATGCATTATTTAGGCAGCCTTCCTCAGATTATAATTTTAGTTCTTCTACTCACTGTAAATATGTCTGCAAAAGTAAGGGGGTTGAGGGGTAAGAAGACAGGAGAAACATCCCAGAAGAAAAGTCCCACTGGCTTTAGGGCAGACAGAAAAAAACTCAATAGTGATGTTTTTAAAATCTTTGGACAAAGCTGTTACTTATTTTTCTCAGTTTCATGGTGGGTTTTTTAAAATAAAATATCCTAAACTCCTGAACTTGTAAATTCAGTATGTTGATTTTGAGTTTTTTCAGAGCAATGGTTTAGGAGAAAAAAGGAGTTTTTCTTAATGGAAGGTCTGTTTTTTTCCTATGGAAAACAAGAAAAAGACACTTGTTCTACCTTGTGCTTCTCCTTTCCTAATCAACTAATTTTCCATTTGATGTTTCCTGGCTCTCTACCAGTTTCTATTTCTCAACCATCCCTCTCGCAGGGTTGTTGTTGTCTGCCTGCCACTGAAGGCATCCAACAGGATCTGGGCTGTTGAGAGATGTGGGATGGGATTCATTTCACCAAGAGTCATCTGGTGCCTGCCATCCCTTCAAAGATAAAAGAGAGAAATAAGCATTTCCAAGGAGTACTTTATCAATCCCAAAGTCTAAAACAGATCAAATGTATTGTTCAGTTAAAGCCAGCTTCTCTGCTGATGATCAAGAGGGGTGAGAACAGCTAACTCACATCTACAGGTCCATTTAGATGGCTAAACTTAGGTGCTGGCTTGATCCCAACTTCTCCCAGTACTAAGAATGATATGAAAGGGTGTAGGACCTTGTAGAATCAGAGTAGAATCATTAAGGTTGGAAAGCCCTCTAAAACCATCAAGTCAAACTGTTAACCCAGCACTGCCAAGCCCAGCACCTAAACTGTGTCCCCAAGTGCCACAGCCACATGTTTTCTGAAACTCTTTCATAACAAATTTAAGATTGTACTACTGTGTTTAAGCATGCATCCATATGACTGCTCCTTGAAAACAGGAATCATTTTATCTCATGCCGGGTTGCATCCAGTTTATTAAAAAAGAACCAGAAAACAGTGCACTTCTTACTATTATTTTGATTAGTGCAGATCAGACAATCTGATTACTTGGTAAGACAGACAAACCAGCACCAGGGGCCATAATTCACCCCCTTTTATATCTTGAGTTTCTCTCCTAGAGCAAGAGTTGAGTGTGAATTCAACCAGTGTTGTTTTCCACTCAAGCTGTAGTTGCACCTACAACACCAGATTCTGTTTATACTCACATACACTTGGCTTTTCTGTCCTCCTTCCTAAATCCCTTCCCTGTTTACTCAAAAAAACCTAATAAGCTCATGGTTCCAGCTGATTCTGCACTGCAATAAAGGCTATACCGTCCTTCTAGCTGCTTTCTACTGTAAATGCATTCTTCCTCTTTATCTGTGCTATCTATTCATTAAATATGTATCTTTCTACTGGAGTTTTTAATCACCACAGGGATCTATTCCATTTCCATGTGAATGATTTCTTTTTTTTTTTTTTGTGCAAAGAGGAAAATACACTTTTAATGTAGAGAGTACACTACATGTTGTACGACTGATTACATCTTGCCCCTGCTCCATCCTCTTTGTACATAAATGTACTCACGTCACACATTTCAACTGCTGAAAGGACAAAAAGTTCAAAATGGATGGGAGAAGACGTTCTTAACAGATGCTTTTCCGGTATCTCAACCCTTGCTTCCCTCTCTGCCATGAATTAAAATATTAATCATAGCAAGCTCTTTAAATCTGAGTGTCTGCATTTAAAAAGGAGTGAATTTAGCATACAAGAAAAAAAAGGGCACTGGCTGTTGGAGCACAAGTCAGGCATGTGTTATCTGCAGCCTGGGATAGAGGAGAGCATCCAAATGGCCCTGCCTGTGTACACATGCCTGGGTGCTCCTAGCCACACCTTTTTGGAACAGTTTGTCCTGTGCTTAGGGACACCACCTTGGTTTCAAATGGTTAAAGAGTGAGCTGGACTGCTTTGGGCCACTTAGGTAAAGAATGGGGCAAGTCTTGCTTGAGCCAATAAAAAGTTGCAATCTCGTCACTCCAGGATGAGAGGAAATGGCCTTATGTTGTGCCAGGGGAGGTTTAGATTAGATATTAGGGAAAATTCCTTCACTGAAAGGATTGTCAGACATTGGGATAAGCACGAGGGCACCAGGGAACCAGGGAATAGGTACCAGGGAGGTGGTAGAGTCACCATCCCTGGAATTGTTCAAAAGGGTGTGGATGTGGCACTTGGGGATGTGGTTTAGTGGGGAACACAGGGGTGCTGAGTTAATGGTTGCACTCAGTCTTAGAGGTCTGTTGTAACCTCAGTGATCCTTTGATACCATATTACTGCTGTAGGCTCCCTTGGTAGAAACTGTACAAATATTAGGAAAAATTTGTTTACTGAGAGAGAGGTTAAGCATAGGAAGAGTCTCCCCAGGGAAGCGGTGGAGTCACTACCCCTGGAAATGTTTAAAAAAACAAGTTTACAGGGCGCTTCCTGACATGGTTGGTTGGGCACAGTGGCATTCACTCAAAGATTGGGCTTGATGATCTTGGAAGTCCTTTCCAACCTTAATGATTCTATGATTCTAAATTGGAGTGGGATAAGTCTCTCCAAAATTATCCTTTGTCCTAAGGTGGAGAGACTGATCTTTGGGAGGTGCTTTTACCTCCCTGTCGACAAAAACCTCAATCAGACATTTGGTTAATTTAATTTCTCTGTAGCTGTGATTAAATGGGTGAATCTGACCTTTTTGTTTTCTTTTAACCCCAGGGCTCAGTGGCCCTCACTAAGGCAATAAGTCCTTGCAGCACCCAGCAGGCCAGAGTTTATTCTGGAGTAAATCCTTGTTAGCCCCAAGCTCCAGTCACCTCTGAGTTCTTGGCTATCTATTCTCTTGATAGAAAATCAAAAAGCACTGTTCTTTTTAGGATCAACAGACATGTCACAGTAGTCTATGAAATATAAAACCTCTGCCTCTTCAGAGACTTGGAGAAATTTAAAATGTTTCTTGATGTGGTTGGCTGGTGGGTCACAGCTTTCCTATGGGCCTGATCCAACAGTTAATTATGCTCTGTGGCTCTAAGACTTTCCTAAACAAAAAACTTATTGGTGGGAGGGGCTGTATAAAGATAAACGAGATGGGATCTTTGTGACATTTACTCATTGGATAAAATTAATACTCCAGAAAAGGGGTGTGAGGAAGGGAAAATCTTTCCTGTAGGAATTTTAAAGCCCTTTTTGTCTTTGCCTAAATGAAAAGACAAAGAGCAATGTCCTGATACTGCTTCAGCTCCCACTATTATTTGCATCAGCATTGGATGCTGGATGTGACATCAATTTTACTGAATTTTAGCTTTCTGGAAGCCAGATTTCTGACTTAAGCTTAGCAGCTGGTTTCTGTTTGGGCAGAGAAATTTCCAAAGAGTTAACCATCCCACCCCAAGCTTCCTCTTACTTCTGCAGTTTACAGAAACTCACTTGAAAACTGGGAACATTTGGACTTTGATTCTGCCCCTAAGCTGTATGCAGCTTTCTAAGATTACGAAGAATTGAACACCAGGACAAACTGAAGGGATGAAATTCATTTACTTTGTAAAAGCAACTTATTTTTTTCTTTGGAAAAAAAAATGTTTAATTAATTTATATTTCAGTATAAATTTCATTGCTCAAGTTAACTGGAGATAGGACTGTCTCAGTAGCCTGGTTTGGACACTCCATGATGTTGGTTGTGACATTAATTTTTTCCTCATTCTTTTGCCTAATAAACTGTAGAGACCACAAAAACTCATGATTGTTCCCAACACTCTTAAAACATTTCACTAGTATGGTGAACACCAAACAAAAAGTTTTTGTTTGTTCATTTAACTAATGTCTGGTACCCCAAATTAAAAAGACCACTCACACTGGGACACTCAAGTTAATTTTTTTCTATTTAGAGACATTAATCCAAAAAATCACTTCTAGCTCTTATTCTGTAAAAAAAAGTTATAATCTGGCCTTAATTAGTAATTAAGATAATATATTATATTTGCCAGTGGTGCTTTAGCACTGACAGATTAGTCACTGGGTAAAAAGAGCAGGGAGGATGAAGTTACCCAAAGTTACATCCAAAAGAAAAAGTAGATTCTAATTTACTGATTGCATGATTTCGGTTTTATTTAACATTTGTTTCAGGGCTTGATTTAACCTTTTTGTCTCTGGCATTATTTAACCTTTCACTTGTATGGACAATTAAAGGCAAATGAATATAAGCCCTTCCAAAAATAGAAGAATCTACTGGAGCCAAAGGGAACATCATCATTTTGCAAAAGAGAAAAAAAAAAATATTTACCTTTAGGCTACTTAAACACTCAATTTACCAAATTACCCCTGTTTAGTGTAATGGAATAAATGGCATGCATAGAGGATTGCTGTTGGCAGGGTGTCATTAGAGCTCAAAAGGTAATGGGCCCTGAATAATGCCCCGAGGAGCCCTGGATGCTGCAAGCTGAAGCTGAGTGACCATCTATCAGAAGTTAGAGGAGAGAGCAGACACACAGGAAAAGAAATCCAAAAGCTGGGCTTAAAATTTTGTTGGTTTGCAGCAGAGATCTTATCCACAACTCTCAGATTAGCATGAAAAACGTATTTAAATGGAATCCTTTTCTTCAGCTGTAAATGCTTAGAGGTGAGCGGGTAGTCCTAGGCTGTGTTTGTGGTCAATGGGAAGAAATAAGCATTTCCACAGTGCAACTGAGCCGATGTAGACACCTAAAATAGGTCAGATGAACACCCACTATCACCAGCAAGCTCCTATTTTGTCATCGAGCTGCAAGTGAATAAATCCTAGTCAGCACGATTATGGAGTGGGAGGGACTGAAAAAAGGCTTTAGACAATGTAAGTGCTAGGAAATCAATATTGCGTGGATCTTGGACTTACATTCAGAGACTGAGACTATGAATAATTCCTGAGTTGTCTGTGTGGGAAGGATGATGGGACTGCCAAAAAAAACTTCACCTTTGCCTGCAGGACCTCCCTGCTACCACTCATCTTCTACTGCATAGAATTATAGGATCACAGAACAACAGAACATCCTGAGTTGGAAAGGGCCCATCAGGATCACCAAGTCCAGCTCCTGGCCCTGCACAGGACACCCCAACAATCCCCCCTGTGCCTGAGAGCATTGTCCAGACACTTCCTGACCTCCAGCAGGTTTGGTGCTGTGACCACTGTCCTGGGGACCCTGTTCAGTGCCCAACCTCCCTCTGGGTGAAGAACCTTTTCCTAATGTCCAACCTAAACCCCCCCTGGCACAGCTTCATGCCAGAGCTGGATGGAGTATTACAGTCCAGGGTGGACATCTCTCTATGGAGTGTGTAAAAGACATGGTCTGTCCCATCCACCTACACAGCTGAAAATCTCTGCTGAAAACCCAGTTTCTCAATTGTTACAGAATTGATCTCTCCTCCTCACAAATATAATAATTTGCTTCCAAAATCTAAACAAAAACAACCTGCAAAGATCATTTTCCCATCTTTGGAGTAGACTATGTCATGTTAACTTTCATATCCTTTGATGACTCTTCCTTTTCTTTTACACATTGTGAGTCTGTTTTTTGTTTGGGGTTCGTTTGTTTATTTTTGTTCTCTCATTTGGAAAGGGAGCTTTAATCACTGTTTTAATTTGGGCAGTAATTGTAATTGATTTGGCCTTAGCAACAGACCAATAATGAGACGGAGAAATAAAAGTTCCATTTCATTGAAGATTTCATTGTATTTTAAGCAAAAATGTATAAAATTATTATTCATCTCCTGCAAAATTTAATTTTAGGTACTTGTAAAAAAGAAAAAAGTCATAAACAAGTTTGATTCACAGCATTGCCATGGAAGTAAACCATCCTTTTCTACTGACCAAGCAAGAAGGTAGGACGTTCTCTTTGGATGTGAAAAATCATTTCAGTTCCTCTCTTTGGCAGAGAGGGGATTAATCCTTTATCTTTCACTTGGTAAGGGAGTGTCTCCACGATCAGTGTGGAACATACCCTGAGGTGGAATGCTTTCAGTCATTCCTGGTGGTGCCATTTCTCTTTGCATAAATAATGAAACATGCACTGAGCGTAGACTGAAATGCAGCTGTCCCACCTCTCAAGTGATCCTCCAAACCCCAGGACACAGAGTCCTGGATATTGAAATATTTTTAAACAGAATGCAGTCACTTTAGAGGGCTTATAAAAATGAGGAGAGTAATTTTCTACATGGGCAGATATTGATAGAACAAGGGGAAATTATTTTAAAGTAAAAGAGGAGAGATTTAGATTCAATGTTAAGAGGAAATTCTTTACCTAGAGGCTGGTGAGGCCCTGGCACAGGGTGCCCAGAGAAGCTGTGGCTGCCCCATCATCCCTGGAAGTGTCCAAGGCCAGGCTGGAGCAACATGGAATAGTGGAAGGCATCCCTGCCCATGTCAGGGGGTTGGAATTGGATGTGTTTTAAGGTTCCTTCCATCTGAAACCATTGTATGGTTCAATGACTCAATAAAAGAGTGTAAGGGGTGTTTACCCCAGGATATTACAGGATTTTGGGATGAGAAGAGGCTCATATACACACAGGCACTGTCTCCAAGTGAATTGAGTCCTAACTGTTGCTGTATCATATAAAAGACTGCAAAGCCCTGTTTTCAATCAGTTATTCTTTTTAGCCACAACCCTTCTTGAAAGTTTTGCAGTAGACAAAATTATTCCAATTTTTAAAAGTATTTGAGTATTTAAGAACCTAAGTCGAAGTATTTAAGTATTAAGCCAAAATAATAATATTCCAGATATATTTCTTATCTCAGATATCACCATTCTCTTCTTAATATTTGCATTTTCTCTGTACTATAATAATGAACAATCTGCTTCTGCTGTGAATCCATTTTATTGCTTTTGTGCATGCCTAGAATGAAACTTTAGACTTTAAACTCATCTCTAGATTTACGGTGAATGAAGAATTTTATTTTGTTAACCTTTGTCTGTTCTCTGGAAAATTGTCCTCATTTTGGACTATTGTCTAAAAATATTCCTTATCAGAGAGGTATGGGACAAAACCTTGGGTATGGAAGAAAGCCTTGGACTTCTGTTTGCCAGGATCATGTCACGGCTCTGGGTGTTTTATTTCCCCTCTCAAGTTTGCTGTAAGGTGTCAGAGCATCCTCTGTGATCTGTGACGTGCTTCTTCCTCATGAGAGGAGGTCCTGAGAAGTTTGGGGCCATGGATTTGTGGGGCTTTTTTTCCAAGTCTATATTCCCACAGCGGTCTAAGGGACACATCTCCCAGGGGGCTGAGCTTAAAGATGACCCTGCTAAACTCCTCAGCAAGGGGCCGTGCCAAAAGTGCAGCAAACACGGTGACAAATGACAAAAAGCTTGGCTCCATCACCGTGCCCATCCTCAGCTGATGGAAAGGGAGATGGGCCAGGAGTGTGGAAGGGCTGAGGGCAGAAACAGGGCAGTGTCAGAGCTCATTAATGTCACCACAACTCCGAGGAGCCAGACAAGCCCTGGGGCCATCCTAATTGACAGCGTGGAGCTCAAAGCCACCTTCACTCCCTGTCCAGTGGTGTTCAGCATCATTATAAAATTTATCTCTCTTGATCTACCCTGTGAGGAAGGGACTGGCTACCCCATTTTAAAAACAGGTATAGAAATAGCAAACCACTTGACTTATGACATCCAGGACATTCATATCCAAGCCAGCAACAGAGCCCACATCACCTATCCCTTAGGCTGGCATATTTATGCCCAAGACCATATTCTTCATGTGTCAGACATGTTTTAGAAATACTAAGCAAATTAATACTACATGGGTTAGCAACAGATTAACAGAATGATAAAAAAAATTCAAAAAGCAATCCTGGAGTCATCACATTCACATTGAGCCTACTTTAAAAAGCGCTTTGATGATCATCTCTGAACATAAAAAGAGTTCAGCTTGCATCCTAAACATAGACATGCAAAATCTCCCTCCCTTTCACTCTTTTTTCCTTAACATTAGTAGGTTCTGTTTCTTAAACAGAAATTACAGATTTCATATTCCAGCTAAGCTATCTTCTTTCTAGACATATCCCAGATTTCAGATGGAGGGAGGAACAAAAATGAAAAAAATAAAAATATAGTCAGGAAGGGGAAAAAGACCCTTATTACCTTGCAAAAGAGTCACACCTAGCTGATGTGTAGAATACGTACCATTACTTTCCCTTTAAATGAGATCTAAACTCTGCCAAAGACAAAATTTTAAATTTAAAAATATCATTGTTGCATGTTGTATTTCATAGTCTGCTTTTAAACACACAGTGCTTACCTCAGAGAGGCTTTTATTCAAAAGGAAAAGCCAAATTTCATCTAGCCAGTATCAATATCTCACAATATCCTTATTGAATGCTGATCCAGACAAAAAGAACAGCTAAGTAGGAGGAAATCTCCATTTGTGTGTATTAAAAGTGATAGAAAGCACGATCCTAATCTAAAAATATTTGATTCTGTAGTCGGTAACTCATGAAAAATGAAAACAAAGCCACTTCTATAATTTAAGATGATCCAAAGCCAAATCAGTTTAAGTGTTTTGATGGATTTTAAAAGCCGAGTGGTGAAGACCATCAATGTTAAAAATCAAAGCATGTGAAGAAAATTATTACTAATTTAGATCTGAAAGTTCATTTTGGGCTTTCTTAAGGTTAAAAATGAAGAGTTATTTTGAATACAGGTGAAATACATCTGGCAATATCTAAAGGAGATCACAGTGATATCACATCTGATGAAGTAAGCACAATAAACAGTGTCTGATGGAAAACACAGAAAAAATTGTAAAAGTCCCTTTTGAAGCTAAAGCATCATGAAGTGGCACAAAGGGTGGCCCTTTGAAAATTACCACACTTCACACTCAGTTTCTGATAACGGGAAATTTAAAAGTAAAAAAATGTAAATTTGAAAGTAAAGAAATAAAATAAATACTGAGCCTTTTGTAAAGCAAATGTGCTGTACAAATAACAGCATGCAGGACTATTCTTGTGTTGTGAAAAGGAATGAATAGAAGGAAGGTGAACTGAAGAAATAAGAAAAGATGCAAATATTCTTAGGTCACAGGTGGAAATTCACCAAGTGTAGCTAACTGTGGTGGAAAGGCAGGTTAGATGGGTCCATATGAATTTCCATCCTTTTATCTCCCTATAAGTTTTCCTTCACTAGTCCTGTTACTACAAATAATGAAAATATTTCTCCAGACTCTGAAGCATTTAGAGTCATTGAGTTCTGTCCACACCAGACAAAGCCAATTCTTTTACATTACAAGTTCAGAGCTCTGGTCAAAACATTAAGCAATATTTTTTTCTAAATTTCAAAGCAAATATCTACCTCACACAGAAAAAATAATTTCTTCCTTTTATGCATGTTAGAATGGAACATTTAAACATTTCAGAACTGCCTTTCAAAACTTAAGAGGAAACTCATCAAAATCAACTCTTTATTACAAAGCAGTAATAATTTCCTGACCTACATGTATTTAAAATTTTAATTAGAAGAAAATATCTTCTCAAAGCTCCCAAGTGTCCTATAACATTTGATCTAAGAATCATATCTGGGGTCCTGAAGTGGCCCTCAGCATCCCTTTCCCATGGCTTGTTGAGAAGGACCTCAAGACTGCAATCCCTCTTAAATTCATGATGACTTTTCCTGTTCAAATCCTTTCTATCCCACCCCTAAGGGCATCCCACCCCTAAGGGCAAGACTTGCAGATGTTCGTGGTCAAAAAGGAGTGACAAAAGTCAGACAGGCCACAAAACTTACAGGGTTTTATTCATAAATTATGCACTTGGAATGGAAATCAGTGTTAGTCCCTGAATTTCTGGCATAAGGACATGTTGGTGGGTTTTGAATAAGGGATGGGGTAAAAGAGAAGATAGAGAAGGAAATTAGCGAGAGACAGAGAGAGAGAGGAAGGAAGGAAGAAAAAGAAAATAAAAGAAAGGAAGAAAGAAAGAAAGAAGGAAAGAAAGAAAGGAAAGAAAAGGAAGGAAGAAAGAAAAAGAAAGGAAGGAAGACAGATAGAAAGAAAGAAAAAAGGAAAGAAAGAAAGAGAGAAAGAGAGAAAGAAAGAAAGAAAAAGAAAGAAAGAAAGAAAGATTCTGACCACAGTGGGCAAGAGATAAGGGGGGATAAAGTGGGAGCAATAATGTACACTTCTCCCAAGGGAGGAAAAAGGCATTTTGGGTTTATGATCTCCCCTTCTGTCATGTTGAAAGACTTGCTTTATGTCACTTACAGAGAGAATTTACCTCCCCTGATTTTTAGCTCAGTATCATGACCATAGTTTCACTGCAGATAAGTGATAACCAAGTCCCCAAATCAGCATAGCAGTTGTTTAACCTCCCCCTGAAGGCTGTCTTTCAGATAATTAAGTAAACTTTGTCTTTTAATGATATTTTCTTTGGTTTGGTTCCTTGACCTACCTTTACTCAGTGATGGAAGAAGTTATTGCCTACAGATAATCAGCTATAATACATGCTGAATGTTCTTCTGTGGATATTAATTTGAAAGTGGATCTTTGGGTTATTCTTGCTCATTGCATCAAGAAAAAGAAAATTTAAAAAATGGACAACTGACACAGCAGGTTAGGCTGTGCAAGATGCCGAACTTTGAATGTCAACCTTGAGGAGATTAAAACTTGATCACCACCTGCTACAACTCATGTTGGCATTCCTTGGAGACTGGAAATCAAGGGAGCATTTTGATCTGTGTATATCACCCACTTCTGAAATAGCTGGAGTTGTGGGCTGTGTTGACAACCACAGCTCTCCTGATGAACCTCTCTCTTGAACACCTACAGATGGAACAAACGCCCCTTCAGAGACCCAGGGAAGGAAAAAATCCCACTCTGCATTGACAGACAGGTGGTTGTATGGGGATGCAAACCTTGGTTGAAAGAGCAGGCAGTGCCTCGGTGCTGTGGGTTCACTTTTGGGAGGGTTGGGTAGCCAAAATGCCCCATCTGCCCTCTGGCACAGAAGCCACCCTGTGTTCAGGAGGTGTTTGTGGTTCCATTTTCTGCTGTTCAGTGCGGCTCTTTGTGAGCTTGCTAACGCTTAGTAAGAGATAACAGATTAAGCCAAGTGCAGGGATAATGAAATATAAATTAGTAGGTTTGCCAGCCTTTATCCACAGCACTGTCAGAGTGTATTATCTGGTATATCTAGTTCAGAGCAGTCAGTTAAATTTCCCCTTATCAGAAACTGAGTGTGAAGTGTGGTAATGTTGCTAAGTGCAGAACAAAAATCTCTCTTTTTTTGCATCCCATGACTGCTCCAGGCAACATTCTTGGAAACCTCTGAGTAGGAAGGAAAAGAAGACCCTGAGATATATCCAGTGTGACAAGCCAGGAGGCTGAGCTCCACCGGTGCACCGTCCTGTGAGCGGCAGTCGCCTGTGGCTGTGACATTACCACACTTTGCTCAGCTTCAGAAAGGGAAATTTAACTGACGACTGCTATGAACTGAAGCCACAGCCTAAACCAGATAATACACCCTGACAATACTGTCAGGCAAAAAAGGCTGTGTTCCCATTGATTTCATCGCATTGGAGACATATTACCCAGGGCTGTGTGTGTTTGAGGGTATATGTGAACACTGTGGGAATATCAAAGGGAAAGACACACTGATTTGGGCAGAAAAGGGCCTCACAGAGATAAATCCCCCAAGTGCACTGACTGAAATATATATTATTTGGAGAACGGGGCATGGCAAAGATATTGATTGTAATTATAACTTAATCCTCGATGTATATCTGATATACCCTGCTGGGTTTGTTTAAAGGAGTGAAAAGCAGGGGGAAATCACATTTCTTGCATCTCTGGGTTGTTTCTGAAGGACTGGAAGTCCAGTCTGTCAGCATTTTCAGATGGATACAAACATCAATAACAGACAAAACAGACAAAACTCTAAAGGTTCAGAGCTTGGGTTCAGCTCAGAGAGGATCCCTGCTTCTCTAATCTCTTGGGCCTTGAACTACAGATGCTAAATAAACATGTTTTGTGAACAAATGAGAAAGGTGCCACATCTAGAGCCACAATATATATTCTAAAACAATTTAAGAAGTGTTTTGAAACAGAGAGGGTTCTTATATTTTAGAAAACAAGACAGCCCAGAATGAGGCCAGCTTTTAAGTATTTCTCTTGCGAGGAAATGTTTCTGAAGTTGGAAAGAAAAGCTTGTGCTCAACTCCCTCTCTTACACTAACACTTGTTAACCTTCATGTAGTTCTTGTCTCCTCACAAACCGCAGACCTCAATGACTGTAGAAAAATGCTGCTTCTCAAATTTACTTTATTTTCATGATGCCCACATTTTGTTTAGCTTAAAAAGCATGAAAAAAATTCTCATAATCCCTTTGCTCTCTACTTCTTGCTCATTTATACTCCAAAGTTTTCGAGTACAAATGAGGAAGGAAAGACCAAAATAAGTGGCTCAAACTTTAAAATAAACTGTTCAGTCATAAAAGTATCAAGGCTTCCAGGTGATCAAGAATTATTATTTGTGGAACCTTGATCTGCAGGTCTGTTGGACTGCTGGTCTCAATTTTTCTTCAAGGACTTGGTGAGGAACTTTGAGTGCTGGAATTCAAAGCTTTCTCTGTTTGCAGTGATGAGCACATCCAGATCCCCTTCTTCTGCCACAACATATATTGCAAAATTGGGGTGAGCTTGCCATGAACATCTGAATTGCTCCAAGGACTATCAGAAGAGGGTGAACAAGTCTCATGGGCTTTAATTTATGCCTACAATGTCAGGTATCCTTTAGAAAGGGGAGGGGAAGGGGGAAAGATATTGGTGAAACAAATTATTATTTATTGCACCTTTTATAATGGAAGTGTAAAGCAGGAAAAAATGGATCCCATTTTCATGTAAAAGATGTATTTGGAATATTTGCAGTTAACTCACTTCTCATTTCTCTTCTGTGCTCTCTAGGTTCACATACTGTCTTTTTTCATTCTTAAGAATTCAACAGCTTCAACCACAGCTCTCTGCAAAAGCCATAAATTAGGATCCTAGATGAACCTATGTTTCATTTGAAACATTTCATGCTGGTTTGCAGCTTCCAAATTAGCATGAAACAGCACCAGAGGAAACAGAGGGATTCTCCTGCATTGTACAAAGAGCCATGTGAACTTTTGAAATGCTGAGATCTCATTACTGACAACATTTTGACCTCGGAGTTTTCATCTGCTGACCTGGAGGCTGCCTTTGGAAGTAGAAATGCAGATTCCCCTTTCAGCATGACTGCATGGGTTTATGAAGCCAGATGATTTTTTTTCAAATGCAAAGCAACAGTATGTGGCTTCCAAAAATGAGGAAAAGTAATTAAAAATGATAGATATGAAAGCAGGATGAATACACGATCAGCTAGGAAAAAGGCAGACAGAATGCAGTCCTTTCTGGGGTGCTTTTGGTAAGCTTTTATGTTTTGTTGCTAAGCCTGTTGAATCCCATCCAGAGATCTGGGATTAAAAGCTCTGCAGAGGCTTAAAGTACCAAACAGAAAGCAGGGAAAGAGCAAGAGCTACTCGTCTTCTGAAGCTCCCTCTTGTTACTCCTGTGACCCAGTTTTATTGGGAATGCTGCTCAGCAGCAAAAAGAAAAAAAACATATCTGAGATAAGGCAATAGAACAAATATTAAGGAAACATTTTCTGTTTTGTTGGAAAAGAAACCAAGTAAAATATTCTGGCCCCCACAGAAGCCAAAAAGAATCAGTGCTAATGTCAGCAGACCCAGAAGTTCACTGCAATGCAAAACCTTCTCAAAATCTGGAGTAATTATTTTAAAAGATATTCTAAGTCAAAACTTGGGGAATAGCACTGCATTCTCGCTTTGTGGGTTACAGGAACAAGGACCTAAGGGGTGCCCCTGCCCATGGCAGTGGTTTGGAACTAAATGATCTTTAAGGTCCTTTCAAACCAAACTATTCTATGATTCTATGGTTAAGCAGCTTGCAAATTTCTCAGAGCTCCAGAGAATTCTATTTCTTTCAAAAGAAAGTCTGGAGCCAAATCTTCATTGTGTCCCACCATATAAGAGAAGGTAGGTTGCACCAGCTAAAAATCTGGCCAATTGGTCACATTTTTCCAACTCTCTCCATTCGGTTTTAATGTCATGGAATGAATTCAGGAATTCCACAGGGGTTGGAAAAGTGTAGAAACCCGCAGGCAATGGGAGCAGGAAAGAACCTTCTTTTCAGGGAAAGAATGGAGTCACTGTCAGCACAGCAACAGGTCACTTCAGACTTGGGATTCAATGCAGATTTTTAGCTGCTTTGCACTATGTGTAAGTCTTGTGAGCTCAACACTTATCCCCCTGTTCCTTTGTGGGATTGTTGTATTCTGTTGCAACAAAATAATGCTGCAAGCAATTTCTTCTCTCAGTGTCATTTTCATTCCAGATTGCTCCACGCTGGAAATTAGCTGGATGGTGTTGTTTAAACTGTTTTTAAAACACAGAGTGTAGAAACCTCACCTCCAGACTCCGCAAGTCTTCCCTAACCGACTATGACTGAACGGAAAATTCTGCCGCTCTGATTAAACTTATATGTAGAGGTGAATAAAATATAAAAGAGGTCTTGAGCATCATCTTTTATTTAGTGTCTTGTCCGATAAGTATGATCATACTTTTAAGGATCACAGTATATTTTTAGACACCTTGTAAAGCACTCAAGCTTTTGCTTAGAGTACTAAGAGTGTATGGTTTAATAAGCCAGTTGACAGAACATTAGTGACATCAAAGCCATGGAAAAAACTCTGTTTGCTTGCTCTTCCTTTCATCTGACTTTAAAATACAGTGCAATCGACAGGATTAGGAGAGAAAAGCACACATACTCATGCAAACCAAGTGCATTTCATGAATGCTGTGTGATTAACTGTTTGAAAATAATGATTATTTTCAGGAAACTGAGATATTCTTCTCCTTCTAAATGCACATCAGATTTTATGCAAGCCCACTGTCTCAATCTGCTCGTATGTTGCGATTTATCAAGGGGTTTCTCGGGGATACCAGATTGATGCCATCTGGGTATTGTGTAGACAGGAAAAGTACACGATGCTTTGCCTCCTTTCTGCTGTTAACCCCCAGTTTGTCAGGTTTGCTCTTGAAGACACAGAATATTCAAGTTTCTATGTCTAATGTCAGGCTAGAGCCCCAGGAGAGGTGGTAGGTGGTTATATCCATCAGGTCACATCTGACATAAACACCACACGTGGGACACATCTCTCCCAACTAAAATGTCCTCAGAGCTGGTTTCCTGCAATACTCAGCAAAGCCAACACAGAGAAAGGGGAATTTAAGCAAATAATTCATCTCACCTTCTGAGATATTTATTTCAAATGAGCTGCAGTGATTCCTAAAAAGGCTTTTTCTCCCCCCTTCATTTTTTCCTTTCTCCTTTCTTTCTGCAGGGAGTGGGAGCATATGATTACAGATATCTGTATTGTAAATAATGAAAGATAAATTATAAAAATTTGGTTTCATTTCTACACAATACTTGAACTTTTCGTAGATCTGATTATCCCCAGAACCATCTTGTGTCCGATGGCATGATGCAGTTTTGGTTAGACTTTTCACTCATCAGAGGAGATCCCATAATACAAAGAGAAGCTATTTGAAAGAAAATCACAGCCAGCAAGCCCCAAACCACACCTGGGTGCAGAGATATTGAAATATCTTCTACTTTGCACATTACCACCTCCAACTGGCTGTCTAAAAGGATGCATTAAGCAGGAAGGTTAGCTCTCAGAACATCAGTGGGAATATGAATTTAGCAAAAAGATTACCTCTTGGTTAATTTTGTTAGTCACTTCAGTGATAATCTAGTTATACAAAACCTCTCAGAGGCTGCAATTTTGGACCTTCCCCTTTTGGTTCTGCAAAGAATGGGGAGAGAAATTTTGTCTTTTAGATCATGGAAATTCATGTATTAGTTTGATAAGAAGGTACAACTCAGGAATGATACAATACCATCCCCCTAAATACCTAAATTACAGACACCTCTGGTTCCAAATATCAACCATTTAGTGCTACTCCTCTCAACAGCAGTACTGTGCCCATAATTTGACTTCACCTTGGACTGGAAAAAGTTTGATTTGAAAAATTGTTGTTTGACTTATTTATAAAATACCATCTGGTCATTATCATATGCCCAGAGAAGCTGTGGATGTCCCATCCCTGGAAGTGTTCAAGGCCTGGTTGGATGGGGCTTGGAGCAACCTGGGATTGTGAATGACATCCCTGCCTGTGTCAGGGGGTAGAAAGAGATATTCTTTAAGCTTCCTTCCAACCCAAACCATTCCATGATTCTGTGACAGTTTGGGCTTCATCTGCAGGTCTCGAGGCCTGTTGTTAATGGGAGAGCAATGTCTTTGAAGAAGAGAGCCTTTGCAGTTTACACATTGTGTATCATCTCTGCTTTTCCAATACTTTGCACAAAGTGGTAGAACAGTAGGATTTCCTAATTCACTGGGAAGCCAAGTGCTCATATCTATGTTACTTTCCATATAAAACACTTAGAATACACTCAGCTGTGAATGTAAAGCCAAAGCTGAACAGTGAATTCTCCTTAAGGCCTGATTTTCCAGGCAGTATTTTGCCTATGGAGATGTTTCAGCATTAATTTTGATCATATTCTCTTTCACACCCTCTATCTAAGGTACTAAAAAGGGAATTCACAGGAATTCGTAAGGTGCCATAAGCAATGTTCTCAGAAGTGTAAAAGAAATGAATACGATAATAGCTTTCAAACTAAGTTCTCCTCAATGTGTTTAGTTCACTGGGTGTTAAAGAACATTTAGTAACAGTTTAAACGAGTCAAATGAGGATGCAATCAGAATTCATCAGGTAAGGCACTACCCAAACTGAATGTTATAGCCTCTTTGTGCGTGCTCTAAAGGTGTCTCTCCCTTCTTGACCTGTTCAGATGAAAGCTGACTGACTCCTTTAAAGCACATTTTCCAGGGGCGTTAATCAGAGCACTGGAAAAGTTGGGGTTTTTTTTATCTTTTTAAGTTTAGTGTTTAATATCTCAGCCCACTACACAATGGGAGCTGTCAAGCTTCTGCTGGAAGTTTGTTTCTCAGCAAAGGCTGCACATTGGGCATGTCCATCTCTGGAAGTAAATCTTATTCTTTCTGGTAATTAAGAGTTTTGTGCTACTCAGATGTGGGTTACAGCACGTGTTTCACATCCTCTCAGTTCTAGGTGTGGGAGGTCAGGATCTGTAGGAAATGTCATGAGCTGGTTGCAAAGTTTTCACCTGTTTCACCACTCATCCTTGAGATACATAGATTAGATTTAGACTGGATATTGGGAAGGAATTCTTCCCTGTGAGGGTGGGGAGGCCCTGGCACAGGGTGCCCAGAGAAGCCGTGGCTGCCCCTGGATCCCTGGAAGTGTCCAAGGCCAGGTTGGATGGGGCTTGGAGCAACCTGGGATAGTGGAAGGTGTCCCTGCCCATGGCATGGGGGTGGAACAAGATGGTCTTTAAGGTTCCTTCCAACCCAAACCATTCCATGATTCTGTGATTTTCTGGTATCAGCCCCATATGGAAAATTCCCATAGAGTTTCATTGGGGGAAAAAAAAAAAAAAGAAATTTTCTCAGAAATTCTGAAGTGCTTCAAATTGAACAATGAATTTTCTTTCCTTCATGGGATTGAATATATTCTTCCAAGGGAGATTACTTGTTTTATATGCTGATCCATATGTTTTCAATGTGACTTCTACTAAATTCCTAGACAGAACATTTCCAGGTGCGAATATTTTTTTGTTACACTCCTACTTAATGCCTTCAGACTGATGCAAACAGAAACAGCAGGTGTTTGGACTGTGTTACAAAAGTATCTGAAGAATTTTTTAATTTAAGGCTAGAGATATTCTTGTATATAACACATCACTGACAATGAAGTCCCTTCAATAACAGCAAACAGGACAGATTTACTGATCAGTCTAATTTAGTTGAATATTATACAGAAACACATTTTACAAACATATTTATTTGAATATGCTGCCCTCACACAGGGCATGAAATGAGACAAAAGGATGGCAAAATGTGGGATAAGTGACTGGAATTTTAAGCAGCATGAATGGATGATGGTGCAAGTACTCTTGTTTCTTTTTTTTTTCCATCACACAGAGACATCATCGCTTCAAGTCATGTGCTGTAGGTTTCACTTGGCACATGTGCTCACTCAGGGCTGGAGAGAGGCACCTGGAGTCATGTGAGGTGGCCTGTTCACTGCTATTGATACAGAAATACATTATCCCTCCCAATCTCTGCCAGAGCTGCCCAGTCTGCCCAAGGATCTGCAGCCAAGGTTCGGAAGACTCAGGAGGTCATTGAGCTTTTGAGGTCCTGTGTCCCTGCTGTCCATGATACTGAACAATCTAAGGTGGAGCATGAGTTGGGACATTCAGATGGGAATATATTCAAGAAATATATTCCAGGAATGAGACTTAATACACGAAGAGTCATAGAATTGTTTAGTTTGGAAAAGCCCTCTAAGATCATCAAGTCAAATCATTAACGCAGCAAGGGCAGCACTAAACCACGTGCCCAGGTGCCACATCTACACGTGTTTTAAATCCCTCCAAGGATGGTGACTTCACCACTGGCATGGGCAGCCTTTTCCAAGGCTTGACCACCTTTTCTGTCAAGAAAATTTTCCTAATATCCAATCTAAACCTCCCCTGGAGCAACTCCAGGCCATTTCCTATGGTCTTATTTCTTGTTTCTTGGTAGAAGAGCCTACCCTCCAACCTGGCTGTTCCCTCCTGTCAGGGATTGTGCAGAGCCAGAAGGTCCCCCCTGAGCCTCCTTTTCTCCAGGCTGAGCCCCTTTCCCAGCTCCCTCAGCTGCTCCTCACCAGACTTGTGTTCCAGACCCTTCCCCAGCTCCGTTCCCTTCTCTGGACACGCTCCAGCCCCTCAATGTCAATGAAAATATGAAAATATCTCAACCTGGTGGGATGAATAGAAGCTCATTATCACTCCAAGGAAACTGACAAGCAATAAATAAAACTGTCAGATGAAATTTGTTTTGATTATTTAAGGTAAGCAATAAAACTGAAGTTCAAGAAGGTTCCTGACACGGGTAGGTGGCATTAATTCTTGACACAGGCAGCCTTAGAAGAAATAATTTGAAATATTCATGTAATATATTAGCTACTAAGTCAGTTGTGAAGGGAACACGCCTGCACACTGCAGGATAAAAAATGATGCAAATCTGCAATGTGTAAAAGCCATAAAGCATAAGGAATGAGCCAGGCAATGTTATAGAAAGAAATGTAATGCCATCACTTAGGGACACCTTCTCAGAGTGGACTATCCTAATCATCAGGCAGTGCTTTGCTTTTTTGGACAACAACAAAATACCACAGCGTGTCAGAGCACAAATTGATCAAATTTCATCCTAAAAGCTCAGAGTCAATGGGCTTCTGGGACTACAATTATTGAGATACACCTTTTGAAGATAAACTGAATAGCTAGAAGGCTCTCTCTGGTTCTAAGATCTGGCACAGAATGGTCTCATTCATGTCATGAAGCTCTCTTTCTTCCCCATGTGGATTGGCCTTGGACAAACCATCTATTGAGAAATGTCCATGAACCATATTAACTCTGTGAGCAGAAAGTTCATGGGACAGTGTTGACCAAAGTGCATTCTTCCAGCACTATTGATGATTCCCTGTGCTCCTCTTCTGACACAGCTAGCTCTGTGTTGTTGTAGTGTGGACCCCAGCCCCTGACTTAGCTGTGTCTTTAAGCCAGGCTTTCCCCTGATGGGGGAGTGATTTTAAAGAAACTTTCAGCACTCTCTGCTTTAAGATATTTTATTAAGTCTTATCAGAGAAGTGAAGTCACCAGCGTGACCCAGACACAGCACACAACAGAGAATGCAGTAGAAATGAATGTNCCCAACACCTTTAGATTTTTCACCCTGTGATAACCTTACATAACATTCTATTATTTAGTTCTCACTGAAGTAGATTCTAGTTCTTCCCAAAGAGTTGGCAGTTTTCTCCATGGATAAAGGTCAAATACAGTGTTGTCCAGGGGGGTAGAACCCTTCAAAACAGGCAGGGAAATATTCTCTGCTTTCAGGGCTCTCACATTGTAGCTTTGGTTTCCTGGGTGATCTTTTATTTAACAGCTCAGTGATTCATTCATTCATTTACATCAGTCTTTTCTTCAGGAAGGACCAAGGTTTTTCTGACTGACAAGTTATTGTGAACAAATGAGCAATATCAGCTCCTTTGGCTCTTTATACACGTGTCCAAACAGAGACCACCAAGGGGATTTCTGGAGGTTGAAGGATGAGATCCAAATCCAAACCATGTCAGTGTAACTGCTTTGCTCAACTCCCACCTTTATAGGCTTTCAGATTTCACCAGTCTTTTCCGTAAACTTGTAAGTGCTTATTGTATAAAAGGAACTCAGATCTTAGCCTTGATATGTTTAGTTGCTGATTTTAATATTTTGGCTGTGAAGTTTCCTAAGACATATTGTGGATATCAGTGCAAGATTTAGAAAGAAGAATGATGCTAAAATATAAGCAAACCAATCCATATTTTTGCTCTTCTGAGTTTTAGAGTCAGCTAACTGAACAAATATCGAAACCACCATTATATTTTTACTATTAATTTAGGAAGGACAAACCAAACAAGCCTTAAAGACTTCCCTGGAGCTGTAGCCAGACAGGTAACACATGTGACCATACACCAAATATCTGCACATTGTCTGGGTTTGAAAACAACACAAACACCTTTGAACATGTAACAGTTTAGGGAGACAGATGGATAAATACGAAGACACATCTTGGTAATCTTACAGGTCTTCAGGCTTTCTGCATTCCCTTTGCAACTTATTAGTGATCTGTCTACTAATGTTAAATAAGCTCCTTTAAAGAATTTTCCCTAGATTGGTTTGAATCAGGAACTTGGAGATTTGAAATAGGCGCTCCTTCATTCCAGTTAAAATAAAATTGTGTTTCTGCTGAAAAGTCAGTTCAAGAAAACTGTACTTGTGTTCCTAAACCACAGTTAGGCTGGGCATTTTGGTGCCATCATTCCAGATGAGGTGGTTGATCCTGGACAAAATAGTCTTAATATGGAGGAGGAAAACAAAAAAAACCAGACCATTGCCTGCTACTCAATTCTTAGGCAAATAATATCAATTTTGGGCAGGATTTTAATCACAGATGTCTTTTACTGTCCACGGGTATTTTCCTCTTGGAGTGGCAATTCTATTCCACTTGAATGAGAATGAACCATGTATTTTTGCAAATTAAAACTGGGGTAGTTTGAAATATACCACTGTGCTTTAAAATTTCTATTTTAATTATAATTTTAAAATAAAGGCAAAACTCATCAGTGCTCTTCGCCTAGTACTCTTATTTTTCAGAGAAAATAATTCTGGTTTTATTGTTTATTCTTGGCTACTAAAACACAAAATATAAGGTACCTTTTGGTACTTTCTGTTTACCCAGGTAAAATATCAAAATGTCCTTAATTTTTTTAAATGAATATATAGATTTTCATACAGATATCCAGCCTTTTTATTGTCTTGGAAAAGGAGAAATAAAGTCTTATTTACAAGATAGTGACTGACATTTTCCTCCCAATTTCTACCCAGTCTGTTTGTGTGGGTATGGGGATTCCAAAGAAAATACATAACAACAACAGTACAGAATTGGTCTCGTTAGTAAATATCCCCCTCTCTTGCTCCTGCTTCCAGCTGTTAAAATCAACAATGAAAACTGCACTTGGAACGATGCCAGGTGACTGATGAATAAACTGCAGAATTAAAATGAAAAAAATATTTCCTGTAAGCTTAAAGGAGAGGTAATTAAACAAAAAGCTTTGAAAACCACAGAAAAGAAAAATATTTACCTTTGACAAGTTAGGAAGCAATTCTACACAATTTTAAAGTCTAAAATTTATTTAAACCCTGACCAAGCAAATATTTATCTTCTTGTTCAGCTTTACTTATTTAGATAGTAAAGACAAAGGTGTGTGTATGTATTCTTATTTTCTCTTGCAGAGTCACTAGTATTAGGAGTACATCAGATAATCTGTTGAGCTGTATCTGATAAGGTGTGATTTAAAACATTTTACTTTAAAAATGTTGCAACAATTCCCTGTTCTGCTCTTACCCAAGTTAGAAGACTGACTTGCTAGCTCAAATATATGAGGGGATTAATTTGACTCTGCATATTATTTTTAATTTATTCAAATGATATCATTACATAATGACAAATGGTGTCTCTAAAATATTTTTAAAATTTATCCTAGTATCACCTAAAACAGGAGTTGAATCACTATTTTTAAATAATGCATTTAAAGTGAAATTATCATTCTCAGTTTTTAAATTACCACAGCACAAACAGATGTTTGTTCCAAGTGTTTCTAATTTCTTTCTTAGAATGGAATCCTAGAGAAGAGGCATTAGAAAAACTGCTTTGGAGGGTTTGGGGTTTTTTGTGGGTTTTTTATTGTTTAGTTCACTTTCAGGACTGCACTTGATTTTAAGAGGTTGGGATAGGTTTTGTACAAATATTTTATGTACATATCTTTTTTTCTGATGCTGGACCAGACGCCCAGGCAGGAGTGGAAGCAAGGAGTGCTCAGAAACTCCAATCTTGCCTCCAGGTGGCCCCTGGGACTCAGCAAGATGCACCGTGGGATCCCTGATGGGCTAGGGATGACTTGTGTTCCCTTCCCAGAGCAAAGCTGTCCCTTCCCCACTATTCCTTCTCCTTCTTCCTCTCTGTCTTTCTTTACTCTCCCTTCTTTGTCCCTTTTAGAGACTCTCTTTTCCTGTTGCCTGCGTGATCACGTTCTGTGACTCGGTGATCATAAACAGAAAACAGCCAAGTCCACACCCCTCTCTGCATGTACAGGCATTGCAGACAGGTCCCATAAATCAGTCTGACTGATTTATTTGTGTAAGGACTATTGATTTTCTCCTTCTCTCCATGAACCAGAAGGTGGCATCTGATTACTGGCTTGTAAATTTGCATCTCTTCGATCTTCACTGCCACGGTCAACTTCAGTGAATCCTTTTCTTTACATATTGGTCAGGGTGAGCACATAAAATTTATGCCCACTTGTCTATATTCTTCACTCGAACACAGACACACACATAAATATGAGTGTTAACCAGTTTCTCTTATGATTTTAATATTTAACCAGGCACTGAACTGTTTTGCTTTAAGTCTGAAATCACTGTGCATTTATTGACAGGTTCAGCAACACAGTCCCGGAGCCTGATATTACTCCCATTCTCCAAACTGGAAAATGAAAGTAAAAGACATCCAAAAGTCTCCTTCAGAGGCAGACAGAAATGTTGTGACAAAGCATGGAATATTTTAATTTCCTTGCTTTCACTCTTGGTCCTCCAGCTACAAGGTGAGTCAAACCAGGTGTTCTATTTTATAAAATCATTAAATTTTTAGACTCCTCAAGTGTCTGACCTTAGTTTCTATGTATTCAGACCTCATTTAGTAATTAGTGTTTGGGCCTCAATTGTGATGAAGATGAGCAAACATTCTGTATCCCCAGCACAGCTGATCCACAATGAGATGAGTTGTTCCTATTAACCTGTAAATGTTTGGATCTTTTTACCCAAGCAGGTGATGCTTTTAAACCCAAAGGTATTTGGTTCAATCCCTTTTGCACTAAGTAAAGGATAGTTCTTAAACATGACTGCTGTAACAGTAGGGGGGATTATTGTGAGAGCAAAAGTATAAATAATTGGCTTTTCTTATGAGAAACAGCTGGGCAGAGGTGAAAGAGAGTTTTCAGTGCAGTCTGTGGGTTCACAGAGTAATGGCTGTCAAGACCTACATTTTAATAAGGTTTGGAGGAGTTGTATCATGTTAATTGCTAAATGTTAGGATTCAGATGTTTGGAACTTTCTGGCCTCAATCATCAGAATGTGTTTGCAGTTGAATGGTGTTTTCCCTGACAGAAAGTGTTGTTATAATTTTTATAGAGCACGGACAGGATCTGCTTGCACAGCTTAAGAGAACACACTGTGCTCTGGACAGCTGGAAATACTAACACATGACACACGCTCCTGTTTCTCCTTAATCCATGAGCAGGGAGCTTGAGCCATGAAAGATCATTTAGAAAAAATCATGGAAAGCTGGACAACGACACAGGGATTTCTGAGCTTCATGGCAAAGCCAAAAGACCAACCTGCATCTCCAGGGAAGGAGCAGGAATTACTGGTGCAGGTTGTGAATGTGAATATTGCAAGGTGACAGGAACGTGGTGGAGCAGCAGCCAGGACTGGAAGATGGGAACTGACAGGAGTGAGCTGTTCAAAATCAAAAAGAATATAGTTAAAGGTGATGGGATGCTGATTTATTTAATGCAACAGTAAAGAAACAAGAAAGAATATCTTGGGTGAAAGGGAAGCTGTCTGGGTCAAAGTCACACAGGGGAAGAAGGATGAAAGAGTTATCAGTGCAGTAATTCTTGAAGTCCCTTATAGATTGTCAAGAGAAGCCATGTGAATAGAGAGAGGTTTCGGTGACAATTTCACAAATATAGTGCTTTAAATAAACATATATGTACATATACTTACGGACATAAATAATGTATTTTACATTGCAGTGTGGTTATAAATCATGCAATCTATACATTTCCAAGATTAAATTGTTGTTAAGAACTAATCATTAAGATGTTCCAGCTCTCAGATGAAAGCTGAAGAACAACAAAAAAAGAAGTTGCCAATAAAATCACTCACTCCTTTTAGAGCTGGCAGATTTCTCTGAAAAATTCAACAAGCAAACCTGTGGCAAATCAGGTTTGGATTTGATTTTGCCAAATAACAAGGATTCTACTGAAAGCAGATCCTTTGGGAAGGTTATGAACTGAACCTGGATGGTGGCTGAGGTAAACAATCTGTTCCACTTCTTGCCTTTGTGTTCAACCCACATTCACAACTTACACCACTTTTTTTTTCCTGACTGCATTTGAATCTTTTTGCACTGTTTTAATTTATTTTCTAGTTCTCACTTGGTTTGATTTTACAATTCTGTTTTCATTTTCTATGAGGCATCCTTTTCCATTGTGCATCTTCTAAATCAATTTATATTTATGATCCTGTCTCTGATTATGATGAATACTCAGGGAGAGATAAATTAAATATGCCATGAAACATAAACTCTAACTGCTTATCTAGGCAAAGGAGCTTTGAATAAAAGGGTTCCATTTGAAATTTAGAAAAATAGAAGGATTTTAGTCATTAAAACAGCACAGAATAGACTTCAAGTAGGAGAATTTTGAGCATAAATTACTCTCAGCTCCCAGGATAGAGTTCATTGTGCTCATCAAAATTATTTTCTGATATCAGTGTTTACAGCAATAATAAAAGTAGTTATTCAGAAAGACTTTTCTGTCCTGAACTTTACAAAAAATGTAGAAAGAATAACATGTGTCTTGCATCACATTAAAAGTCAACAGAACAAACATCTGCAGATAAAACCATGCCAAACTTCCTTCACAATCAATGGGGAGATAAATGGTCAGTTTGGGGTCTGATGTAATTTCTCCCCCAGAAATTTAATTTTAGAAAAAAGTAACTGTTTAGAAAAGGAAACTCTACAACTAATTTACTCATAGGTATCCCTGTTTGGTTTTAGCATCCAAAGATACCAAACCAAAAGCTACAGAAATGGGTCTGCTCATGGATTACACCACTTTGAAGGCTAAAAAAGGAATCACATGTGTGTGTGTGTGAATATGTGCATGTGCAGCTTCCACAAAAGAATCCAAAGAGGAAAATTACACACGAGCATGTAACTACTTCATTACATCCCTTCCACCTTCTGCTGCCACAGTGTTACACAAAGCTTTTATTTAGAAAAGACAGTAATTTTGTTCTAACATGCAGAACACCTGGCTCCCCAGAATATCATTATGGGGAAGGAATGCTGTTATTGTTTTATGATGGTTGCTATCAAAAAACAATAAGAAGAGTAAATGTGTTAACTGATATCTAATTGTCTTTCTATGGCTGGTTTGACAGAATAAAACACCAGAACCTTCTGGAAGCAATTAAAGGTATTAATAAAATGCATTTGCAGTGCACATTTATTGCTGATCACAGCACAGAGCACATTGCATATCTGAAAATTACATTATTAAGCTGCATAACGTGCTCTTTTATTTCAGCTGGACTTCAGTGTTTGTTGTTGTGACCTGGGAAACAAAACCAGAGAGAAAACAGAAGATCTGGCTCGATCACATAAATGAATAAAGAATGAAATCACTAGACTCTTTTCTAAGTGGTTTGCAAACCTTACCCCTGACACAAGTTTAGTCAGGTAAATCACAGTGAGGAACCTGTGGTCTGTGTTTTCATCTTTGGCCATGTTTTTAACTGGTTTGCACTGTTTGACAGATAGAGCTTACACACAGTATCAAGAAATAAACAGAAATTATAACATTTCTGCTGTAAGCACAAACACATCTCATTTTTTTTTGTGAAGATTAACAGGTTTCCTGAATTGTTTGAAACACTGAAGTACACCTGCTGGAATAGACATAGAAATCCCTGCTCAGCCAGTCTTTTGCCATCCACCTCTGACACAGGAGCTTCTGCTGAGAGGTTTTCTCAGAACAGGTAAGTGTGTGTGTGTGGATGTGTACATGATTGCACAAGTTGAAGAAATAGGGCAAAATTTCTATCCAGAAGAATAAGATTCAGCCTAATTGTGGAAGTTAAGCCTACTCCTTTAAAACATTTCCATACTGTGAGCCTTTTACAGCTGCAAATAGATTAAAGGGGTGTTTAAAGGTATAGCATTAAATGAGTACAAATAACTGTTTTACGTAAGTTGCCTGGGGTACATCAGTAGCCTTCTAAATGATCAAAAGGTATAGCTGGAGGCAAGGTCCAAAACCACCTGCTTATATAAAAGCCTTTTATATGAGGTAGCTGATATCATACATTTACATTGATCTTCCTTTAAACACTGTAATGAAATCAGCATCAAAATTATGTTAAAATACTGTTATAACTACCTTGAAGAGACAGGAGCAGGAGAAACACAGTTCCATCCTTGCATTGCCCTGTGTGCCACGGCCCTGGGAGCAGGGATTCCACCTGTACCTGGCTGAGGATCAGCAGGACTAAGGTGTCTTGAGCTTTTTTAAGTGATTTTGAGGTTGATTCAAAGCTCTGAGGAACTTAATTCACTTTAAACACCTGAGCACTTCCAACCACCTCCACAGAGGACTTCAGCCTTTGCTGCAGGCTTGAGCATGGATGATTGGCTGAATAAGACCCAGACCAGATACAGACATTTTTTTATTACTTTCCTGCAGACACTTTGCTGGGCTGCAGGGTTTTCAAGGAGCATTAAGTGAAAAAAGTTTATTTAGAAACAACTGGAAGTGTGGCACTTCCAAAAATTTCACATTTAATCGTATAAATTACTTCACAATTCTGCGTATCTCAACAGTGCGAGAAGCTTCACTTTTCTGAGCAAAGTTAAATCACACCAACACCTGCAGCCTTATTATTCTCTGTGCATTAGTGATATTATTTTTTCAAGCTTTACCTTTTGAATCAGTTTAACATATCTTGATATCTGCAATGTGCCCACTCCTAAGCACAGGTGGTCCTTTAAACAACGGTATTTATGCAATCAGTACTATAAAATACTTCTTAGACAAGTTAAATATCGTGACAGAGCAATAACTGTCTGTCAGTCTGTGTACCAGAGGCTGGACAGGGCTCTGAATAATCTGTAAGATGTCCCTGTCCATGGCAGGGGGTTGGAAAGAGATGATTTTTAAGGTCCCTTCCAACCCAGAGCATCCTATGGTTCTGTTTGTCCCCACTCCTGCTGCAATAACCAGGTACCAACAGTGCAGCACAAATCAAAAAGCCATGACTAGAGGCAGAAAAAGTAGGAAACAAATTCTGAAGTGGCAATAATTTCTTTTCATTGACTCCAATGGGAGCTGAGGGTGGTGGACTAACATGGAGGTCGAGGCCAAGTTGGGAGAGATGAATTTCATGTTCTGAGACTGCCGCTGACAAAACCAGGAGTATTTTTCTGTTTCTTATTTATCAAGAGAAGTTCTAACCTGTCAACTGAAGAAAGTGCTCCTGATATGGCCTCTCTGAGTAGTACTTTAATAAAACTGCAGCCCTGCCTCATGGTTTGCAGGATGTGGAGCCAATCTGTGCCTGCAAAGAAAATAACCAGATGTTTTTTCATATAATATTGCTGAGATGTTTCTTAACTGTTAAAATTAGAAGACAAAAACCCGATTTCAGACCTCGACCAGATTAATTTTGCTTACTAGAATACGGCAATGTAACTGATGCTTTATTTCCTCCTTAGAAAATAAAATATTTAGTTCACTTTTAACAAGAAAAAAAAAAAAGAGGAAAAAAATGAATCCAAGGAAAAGTCCTAAAAAGAAGCCAGCAAAGCTTAAAGGACATTGATCAGGTCCTTCTCCCCCATGAACACATGCACAATAGAAAGCTTTTAAAGTGCCCTTATTGTCAGGATACTGACCTTGTTTAAGAAAGAAAATGACATCTTTGTGTTCTGCATTTATTCCCTAACTGGGTAACTTCCATCCAAAAACAGGGGAAAAGAAAGAAAAAAGACCAAAAACAAAAGCTCTTTTTTTTGAGATTTATGATACTTAGACCATATTGCTTATAAAAAGATGGAAGACCCCACAATTATGTGCATTACTTTTACAGAGAAAAGTGTTTACAAAGTCTAGGGAAAAGGAAAAAAAAACCTTCAGCCAACCTCAGGGTTTAAAAGCCTTTTTCAAGATATCTTTTTTCTCTCCAAGGTGCTGAGCTGGCGTCGATAAAAGACCTCTCTTTGAGAATAAAATGCAAAAAGTCAAAACAGTTTTCCATTTTAGAGGAAGCCTTTCAGTGTGTTTGCCACCATTTCAATGAGTTCTTCCCCTCTCTGGATAGTCGATATAGGAACGTTAACCATATTTTAAGAAAGATAAAAACCCA
>VZRO01007690.1:671881-743109 GCA_013397915.1 Daphoenositta chrysoptera | reverse complement strand
GGCACCAGATGAGCCACTGTGGTCCCTTCCAGCCTGACCCATCCTGGGATTTTGTGATTCTGTGATATGGAGCTACGTGGAGAGGGAGAAATCAAAAAAAAAGTTGGGGAGGTCCTTGGGCAGAAACATCACTTGGCACTTGAACATGGCCTGGATTTTTTCTTCAAAATCCATAGATCAGCAAGGCTGAGCTGGTACAGTGTGTAACACAACCTGCAGGGAAGAGGGCCCAAACAGGTAATTTTGCTAATGAAATTATGAGGGGAAACCACCCAGGTCTGCCTTGTCAGGTTCAAGCCTCTTTTGAAGCTCAGCTCATTTGTTGGACTGACATCATTTTAGGTCCCTTCCAGCTGAACTATCCTACTCCATTGGAACCAATGTGGCATACATGACATGGCACATGAAATTCAAATAGAAAAAGAAAAAGATAAGGTAGTGAGATAATTTCGTGCTCTCAGATAATTAATTGAATTTAATAAAGGTACACAAATATATATCTATCCCCAATGGCCCTTTCCTAGACACTAGCAAGCAGATTCCTTCTAAGCATCTTGTAGTTTTTAGGAAATGTCTGCGAGGGATGCAGCTGTTTCTAATTCACCATAAGATTTCTATAAAAATGACTAAGATGAAAATAGAGTGCAACTCATTAAAACTCAGAGATAAATTAAAAGAGGCTGAATGAAAAGCTTCCCTATAACAAAACACAAAGAACCAGGGAACACAGTGTTTCTTTGAAGTATAGATGTTGGTGGAGAGACCACCACTGCATAGGACAATGAATTTCCAAGACCTTAATCTGCAGTTCCTCGTTACCAAGAAGCAGATGAACTGTAATAACAACTGTTGGAGATGAAGAATGTTGAGCCAGCAAATGTCATCTATCATCCTTCTGCCAACAAATGCTGAATTCACCACCTCCCTTTGTGATACAGGATGTAGGAGACCAAAGCAAATACCTGGTGTCAACACCTGGAATAAAAAGACCACCTGCCAGGATTGATTGGCATGACTCGCCTTTAACAAAAGCTGCCTCAAAAAAACTACAGGACAGAGAACAGACAGGCAGAGTTCAGAAAGAACTTAAATAGCACCACATGCTCCCCACAATGGCTTTATCTGAATCCTGCTCAAAGCCACCTCCCCTTATTTTTAATTCACAAGTTACTGATGTCTTCAGAAGTGGAAAAAGAAAAGAGGAGCAGAAAGGAAACACCTTTCCCTCTGCTTTCTCCAAGGGTAACACACAGTCTGTTTGGCTTTGGTTATGGTAGCTGTAATTTCAGATTGATGATTTAGTCCTGTTGGCTGGCCAAACACTGACAGATACTTCACACAAACATGGGCTTGGGTTGAAGACTACAGTGTCTCAAAAAATATGTTGTATTTAGGGCTCTGACAGTCTTGCAGAGGTCATGCCCATGCCTAAACTTTTTCCACGAACTTAAAGATGTTCCTGCAAGAAAACTACTCCAGGAGATCCTGCCTTTCAGCAGGAGAGTGGCTGCCAGTCCCTTTGTCCTGTTTTCTGCCATCTTCAAGACATCAGGGTAACAAGGGGAACTTGCAGCCTGACATCTCCTGCCTCCCACCGGGTTTGCCTCTGGGTGCCACAGCTCCCACTCTGCTGCACCCCGTTAGAAATCTGCTCACCACGGAACTCTGCTGCTCATGCCACAGCCTGCTGAACCCTGAAATATCATTAAATCCGTGTATGGCAGTAAGTGCATCAAGGACAGCACATTTAATTTCCTGCTGGCTGCAGCCTGGCATTGTCTGTGTTTCTGAAAATTGCTGCCACACAGCAGCAGTAGCTGTTTTTGCATTCCTAGACCTGGTGCAAATAATGAAGCAAAGGGACAATGTGTCTGTGTGGGGACTTTAGAAATTGAATAGAATGGGAGCTACTGATGAAGTAAAGAGGTTTTGATAAACATTCTCTCAAGGTCAAGTTGTTTGAGAACTAATGTGGGAAGACACATCTGCAGATGACCATCAGGCTGTCTACAGCTGCCAAAAAAACATAATGAGGAGATACTTGAGTCTTTATCCAACTGTGACAATAAAGGTGGGAGACCCAGTAAACAAGACCAGGAAGCAACAAATAGAGAGTGGCCTTGGATTTCCTTATGATGGTGTACAAAACTGTACAACTACCAGTCATCCTAAAATGCCCAATTCCCATCCTTTCTCGAGTGAAAAGGGAAATGACAGAAGCTGAGAAGGAAATAGAATTGCAGGAAAGGGACGAGGAGACCTCTTTTGGCAGAAGTGTGGCGTTGTCCTGTGTTTCATTTGTTAGGATTAGAAGAGTTATAAACTCTTATTAATTCATTAATTTAAAATGAGTCACGGGGTCATGAACTGTAATAAACAAAAACTGTGCCAGAATTTGGCTGGGGAAACCCTACTTTAAGAAATTTTTTAAGAAAAATATTTGAGAAGATATATCTCAGTTTCCTTAATTTACTGATTCAATGCTTCTTTCAATGTTTATCTTAACAATATCATGTAACAGACTTCTACAGAACCTTTCCCAGAGCTCAGTGACACTGAGCTCTTCCCTTTGAAAGAAGAAGGTCTGCACTATATTTCTTCTGCTAAACACTCTGTACAGAAAGATGATCACTATATAAATGTGTTGATTCAGCTGAATCTCAGGCAGCTGGGAAAAAAATTAAAATTCAAAAAAATTAAAAGCTGAGAAATTGGTGAAAAAACTTCCCTAATGAACACTGACATTGCACATTAAGATGCAAGTGTCTGCTAACCCTTGTGACATCTACTGCCAGTTTTCTTTTGTTATCTGGAGCATGCCATGGAATCTTTTAAGAATCATTTAGGTTCCTTTCAGGCCTTACATCAGTGGTGCAACCTAAGGAAAGGTGCCACTGGCATTTATATTTCCCATAATAATCTTTGTGTAATCAGACGTTTCTGTGGGAAAGGCCTTGGCTTTGCCATGGTCATGCCCATCTAGACTCATTTTCTAAACAAGACTCAGTTTCAAGGTGAAAATATTCATTCTACTCAATCACTTCAGGGATTTCCATTGTCGAGCTTCCTCAGAATCAAGCCTGCTACTAAGATTTCAACAAATTCAAATAATTAAAAGAATACAGAGTCAAAATAAATAGACATAAGAGCCCAGTGATTAGATCACTCCTGTCGAAAGCAGATGACCTGGTTTGCAGGCTTTTCTCCAGCTATGTGGTGGTTATGACAGAGCTTTCCACATCCAAACAGAATGTTCTCATTACTGTAATATTCCATAGACAGAGCTCGAAATGTTTGCTCCAGCACCACTGCTCCAGGCTGGCAAGATTCGTGGAGCCATCAGGAGAGAATGTGCAGATCAGGCATGGAGGTAGGAAGATTTGGTGTCTTCCTTTTGCAGTGTTTATTTTTTGTAGAAAATGTCTATCTAATGTTAAAGAAACATTATTTTTTTATGTTTTCCATCTGGCTTAGAAGCTCACATTATAATGTGGACACTTAATTCTTCCTCCTCCTGCCTGTTTAGCTGCTCACTTGAACATCCAAATCCCTGTGTCAAACCTTCGTTCATGGGTGAAAAACTGGGGATGAATTTCCTTCCCTGCAGCCTTTGCATCCAAAATCTGTTTGGCTTGCAAAGTTTTTGGGAAGTGATATTTTCTTGCTAGGTGCTTTTAGAGCCAAATACATGCATTAAGGGGACTGCCATAGTCTGAGGGAAATGTTATTAATATAACCAGAACATGCAACTGATATCCATACAAGCCATTATTTATTTGTAAGAGTAATTTCAGCCTTTTTCTCAGGATCTATATGGGGTTTTTTCCTCTTTAAAATAATTTGAATTTTCAAGCAAATAAATTCAGTGTTTCTGTGCAGAGATTTTTTTTTTAAAAATCCTAAGATTATATTGGCAAGCTTAAAGTATCTAGCAACCGTTTTTATTATTATTCTTTTTTTTTTACTTACATCCACACTGAGGAATACACTGAACACCAATGGATATGTTTTATGGATCTCCACAGAAAAAGTAAAGAAAAGAAGAAGAAAAAAAAAAGCATAAGATAGAGCCCCAGCGAAAGCAATGAAAACATTTTCCTTTCAAAGCTTTCCTTTGCTTGCTAGGAAAATATTTATGAAATGCAGTTTAATGCATTTGCTGAAAATTAACGCAGAGATGCATTTGCAGCTAATTAACCTATTCTCAAAGAAAGCAATTGGGAAATGCTTGATTAATGTTTAAGGCATAAGATACACACAAAAAATGTAGGCAAGACTTCATCATGGCACCCAGGAGATCGCTGTGTGACACAATCTAGAGTCTGTGTGTAGCTCACTCTCCACAGGAACTAATTTTGAAGCGCCAGAATGCTGTGAATTGTCTGTAAAACACTGTAGAAGAAGCTCAGCGTAGAACAGAAGGCATGCTTTCCCTAGGAAGAATGCTGATAAAATTTTAATGAAGTAACATGTTGTCATGGGGATTTGTTGCTATTCATTAATTCATTGTGCTTTTCCCCTATAGTTTTGCTGAAGTTGAGTGACAAATTGTCAAGTAGCAGTCTTAGAGGTTTAAAGTTTCTCATTGATAATCCAACTTTACCGCAAACAGTTGTAAAGTATCCAGTGTTTATGGAATAAAACTTCTGAGGTATTGGAGTGAGACTCATCCATGTGGGGAGGGTCAGGGGATGGGCTGTGTTTACTTTATTCCCTCAACAACCTCACTAACAGCAGCTGAAAAATCCCCCTCCCAGGCACAGGTCCTACCACGCCTGAATATTTCCAGACATGTTCGTATTATCAGCATGCCCATCTTTAAAAGAAACAAACAGCTCTGAAAAACAAGTGTCCTTCCCACTGAGGGTGGGATGAAGACGGTGACCTGAAGCCTGAGAAGGGAATGGAGCTGGGGAAGGGTCTGGAGCACCAGGAGAGGCTGAGGGAGCTGGGAAAGGGGCTCAGCCTGGAGAAAAGGAGGCTCAGGGGGGACCTTCTGGCTCTGCACAACTCCCTGACAGGAGGGGACAGCCAGGTGGGGGTCGGGCTCTGCTGCCAAGGAACAGGGACAGGACCATAGGAAATGGCCTGGAGTTGCTCCAGGGGAGGTTTACTTTGGATATTAGGAAAAATTTCTTCAGGGAAAGCATTGTCAAGCTTTAGAACAGGCTGCCCAGGCCGGTGGTGGAGTCACCACCCCTGGAGGCATTTACAAGCTCTGTAGATGTGGCACTGGGGGCCATGGTGCTGGAGGAACTGTTGGAATCAATGATCTCAAAGGGCTTTCCCATGATTCTATGGTGTTGCTGCTCCCAAAGTTGATGGTATGAAATAATTTTATCCTCTTGTCTGGGCACTTGGGTGTGACATCTATGGGGATTCTGCTGCATTTTTTTTTTTTTTTTCACAGGGGCTTTATCAATGAGACCCCCATCAGGATATAAAGTATCTATGGAATTTACATTTACAAGAAGGCAAGTACATCAACCCCCCACCAAAAAAGGTTTTCTTGACTGACAGGTCAACAACAGCAGGGATCATATTCAAACTGTAAAATGGTGAGGTGCATGGGAAAAAAAGAGTTTTAGTGGGCTTCATTTGAGAAGAGATGTTGACTCATTTATGGTTTTGGGTCTTGGGAGCTGAGTGCTGTTTCCTTACTCAGTGTGTGCTTCCACATCAGACCATGTCTTAGCAAATAATCTTAGTAAATAATCTTAGCAAATTAATCTTAGCAAATATCCGTGCCCAGCATAGACTTTTGTAATGTTTTATGCAAGACAACATTTTTGTATCTAAAAAGTTACCCTAAGCTACCTGAATGCTATAGAGAATGAAAATCAGCTTCAGCTGGTGTTAGTTGGATCAGTTGTTTCTCATTTAAGCCGTTCCAAAGTTTCAGGGGTTTGGTTTTTATTTTGTTTCTATATAGAGCAAATATTTTCAAGGTTTTCAGGAAGAAGAAGGTCTAAATTTTGCACAATGAGGTGATATTCACATAGGAACACATTGCTAAAGTATAATATTTTCCTGGACTGGCTTCCAGCTGTTTTCCAGATTTGCTGACAATTCTGCAATGGAAATAGTCTGTAATATCAGACATGATCATGACAAATCCTGGCCTCCAGATTTTAATTCCCTACTAAAATAGCTGAAAATGAAGGTGATGATTTTAAACAGACATTTTGAGACATCTCTGTTTTACCCAGACTTCCCTAATTATCAGCACTGGATATGGATATATAGTTAGTAAGGGATATGTAAGAGACAGTTATTTCACGAACAGCATTATCTTCATTTATTTGTTCTAATGATTGCACACACGGTTTTGAAACGACATCTAGAACTGGAAGAATTTTTCCTCCAGAAGATTGCCATAAAATTTCTCCTTTCCATTTCTGTACCAATGTCAAGAATAAATCTTCCCAGCCACCACAAACCGGAGATCTAAATTGTTCAGTCTACTAGAAACAGTCTTAAAACAATCTCTTAAATTATTAAGTTTTGTATCAGCTGTGTTTTATCAGAGTTCACCCCAATACTGTGTTGGCTGGAGAAGGACCTTTCACAACGCAGTGATAGAGCAAGGGAAATGACTTTAAAATGGGTTTTAAACTAACAAAGGGCAGGGCAGAGATTAGGTAGGATGAAAAAATTCTTCCCTGTGAGGGTGGTGAGGCCCAGGCACAGGCTGCCCAGAGAAGCTGTGGCTGCTCCATCCCTGGAAGTGTCCAAGGGCAGGTTGGACACCAGAGAAATTCATCCATCCCATACCCTGTGCTTTTCCACAGAGCTTTCAGGTGGTAGAAAATTTGAACAGTTCCTGCTGAGGCTGTGCCACTTCTAAACTCAGAACTAAAGGTGTAGGAGGCCATCATTACTACCCATTCCATCATCCAGTCCTGTTGGTTGTGCCTGTGGCTTTCTTGGAAAAAGGATGACTCCAGAGGTTTAACTTGTCTCTGCTGCTTCATCTTTTCTGACGTATTTTCTCACTTCAACATGGTTTGAGTAAACGTGTGATTGAGAAATGATAGGAAAAAATATATCAAAGAATGAAAAAATTGAGATTATAGGTCTAATTATGAGGACTTGCAGAACCAAAAATTTGGACTCTGAGTTGGTTGAATCAGTGCAATCATAGATCAGTGTAATTTTACACCAAGTAGAATCCAGGGCTGAGCCTGCTTTGTTAGTGTTAAGTGGGGAGTTAAGCCAAATTATCCTGTTACACACTGGATCAGAATCAAGCCTCTTGTGATCCTCCACCTAGATTTTCCTGGCTGTCTAACCTTCTGCATCTAAATCCCCTTTTAAACACACTTTTCTTTCATTCCAGTAGGACCTTAGCATAATTTGCACTTTAATTCTACCTTTTGCTAAATGATCTTAATGTCCTTTACAGGCATTAATTGATTAAGGCTCTGCCTGCTCTTAAGAGTGCATGCTTTTATCCTCAGTTTATCCGGGGGGATATTGAAATATATCCAAGTCAAGTAAGAAGCTCAAGGTCACGGGAGGGGAGTGAAGGAAACGGGATCGAACCTCCACGCCTGGATCTGCAATCCCTGCCCTGGGTTCTGCTCATCCCCCCCGTGTGTGCAGGCAGGTCTGCACCCAGCAAGTTTTACTGAAGCCTTGCAGTGAGATGTAATTAATTTGTTACGAATGCCTATAAATAAAATAAATGCTGAAATGATCCACACTTCTCTGTTGTCAAAATCATCCCCATCTCTCGCGGTCCCTGCTCTCTGGCTGCTGACATTATTTCTTGGTTATCGGATGACAGTTCAGTGCCTTGAGTGTTCCTCTCGCTGTAGGGTTAGTAGGATAATTGACAAACCACAGGGACCAGATCCCTGGATTAGGATGACCGGACTGTCAAAACAGCCGTGACAAACTCTCACATCAACTTCTACTGCAAGTCAGGTCTATGAGGAAAAAACGCACCTTGGCAGAGCCAGGAGGGAAGTCTTTAGTTTAAATCTTTTCCCACTGCACAAAAAGCTACAGCAAGGGGGAGGAGAGAGCATGGATCTTTGTGTTTAATTCATAGAAGACTCTGTTCCAGCAAGTCACAATTAATTAGAGTACTTGAGTAAACATTTTGGGGTCCTATTGTGTTTGCTTAATGTGTTTACTGGAATGCATGACAGATGTCACTTCTGTTTCTTATTAGAGACTGACAAATGACTGTAGAGTCTGTGCGTGTGTAGCCCTCAAGAACACCCACACACAAACAAATCAATTTATTTTGCAAGGTGAATATTAGCATCTAAAAGTCGTGGGTATTATTTAAATTAATTACTGTCTACATAGGAACTTTAGAAATTTAAAGCATTATAGAAATACCGTTACTAGTATTACTGAATAATATCTTCAGGGCTTTTTCTTTTTTGCATTTAAATTTTAAAAAAGAACACTTGAAACAATAGTCAAATCATTTGCTTTACTTCATGTCACTTTTAACATGTCTCTTAGACTTTCAGAAATTCAGTCACACGTCTTTGAAATGACAGCTAGAGTGGCATCTGTTTATAAAGAAAGAGAAGTGTTCTCTGTATGAAAATCTATATTGCAAAATGTTGAAAGAAAATTAAAATGCAAATACGGAAGAAGGTTATTTACTTCATTCTGCAACTAACACATGGGATCGGGACACCTAGGATTAGAAATATTCAATTGTTTTTAAAATATAAAACTTGAAAATTATTCTTCATGCTTCACTAGGGCTTCGGAGCATGATCAAATGGGCTTAGAATAGTTAATCAGTTTTTGGAGGGTTTATTTTATTGAGAGTCACGTTTAAGAAAAAAAAGTGAAATTAGAAAAGAAGATTCCACAAACACTGCTTTACTTAATGTCACAGAATGCAAAAGAAGAGCTAAGAGTTACAGTATTGAGGATGAAAATCTAGAGATAGAAGGGAACCAGTGTAGGAGGAAATGACATTTTCTGCATGAAAACTAAAATGACAATTTTGGTTTGCATCTTTCAGAATTTTGTGGTTTATTTTTTTTCTCTCTGTGAGGCACCAAGTTTTCTGCTAGGGGAAAGGATCTACACCCTGAAGCTGACTGTTGTCATTCAGATGTGAGATGCCCTCAGATTTGTGGAGACACATAGCTTGAATTAAAGATTCTTCTATTTTTTTTTATTATTTTTTTTTTTTTTATTATTAACTACAGAATCAAGTCCAGTTATGGGACTCTTCAAAGGTGGTTCCTGGTCTATCATTTGATTAAAGGAAAATACATAAACATGTGCAGCAACAGGCTTATTCATGTGGTTCCAGAAAAATTTTCAAAGAAACAGAATTGGAATTTTATTACATTTTTTCCCCTCGTTGTGCATAAAGTAAATATTAAATACATCTAGACATTTTTTAAATATACTGAAAAATAGCCAGATGACTCTTTAGCTGCTGATAGGACTTAGGAGTAAAAAGCATCATGAGGGACCCAATTTAACCCACCCACCATCTACAATTGCTCTAACCAGTCCTGATCTGAATGAAATTTCATTTGCCCCAGGGAAGGCTTGCTGAAGTTCTGTGTTGGAGGACTCAAATCTCCATTGCTGAGAGAGCCAAATAAAAAGTTTATTTTTGGCCTTAGGCCAGTCCTGCTAGTTACCTGTGAAACTCAGTGTCAGTGGGAGGTTAGAACAAAATCTTTCTTTGACCAGCCTGCTGGTTCCTTCACTCCCATTGTTCTTCTCCATGGGGTCGAGCAAATTTGGCAGGAGGGGAGAAGAGTCAGCATTGTGTTCTTGTGGTTTCGTGTTGTGCCAGCTGGGTCTTTGCTTACAGTAGGCACAGAGAAGTTTTCATAGCATGTCTTGATCACAGAATCACAGAATGGTTTGGGTTGAAGGGATCTTAAATCCCATCCAGTTCCAGCCCCCTGCCATGGGCAGGGACAACTTTCCACCAGACCAGGTTACTCCATGTCCCATCCAACCTGGACACAGTCTTGAACACTTCCAGGGAGGGGGAGTCCATAACCTCTCTTAGTTTTGTTTTGTTTGGATTATTTAGCACTTTTTAACTCAGTTGTTTTGATTTCTGTTTGACTGATACTTCCTTGGTCAAGTTAACACCATTGTCACCATCCAAATCACGATACCTTATCAAAAATTAAAAGTTAAAACTTTTCTATATTATTATTTTTTTAAAGTCATTCCAAGTGAAAGACCTGCAAGTTTCCTTTGGGAGATGATGACTTAGAAATGTATCATTTTTTTTGCAAACACTGGTTTCTTTTTCTTTCTCTTTCTGCCCAAATTAAATCTGTGAAACTGCATTAAATCCGTAAGACCTTTTGGTAATACTGACTGCACTTCTCACAACTCCACTGTACCATGAGATACTAAAAAAATATTTACAGCATGAAACTTAAAATATCAGCAAGCATGTTCCAAATGGATAATTTGAGCTTTGTAGCCAACTTCTATACTCTGATTCAACATTTCTGATATAAGTAAATGTATGTGATTGGAAAAATGACCATGGTGCCAAATTCGTGTGGGATACAAGCACGTTTGCCACATAAAGGAATGGCATTATTCAATGTGGCAGAAACTGCAGAACTACAGTTTGAATAAGTTTTCTGTAAAATGTTACAAGCTTGTTCTACGTCTTCCCCCAAAATAGTAGAATTTAAAATATTGTGCTAGAAGCAATTTTTCAGCTGGGGTGGTTTTTTTGGGTTTTTTGGGTTTTTTTGCAACAGGGTTCTTCACTGCTGAGTTCCTAATATAACCTTCCAAATAACAGTTTTTCATGTAAGACTTCCTGCAGGGATATCACATATTCCTGATCCTGCTTATATTTTATGCAATTAGCAGCACATTTAGAGACTTACCTTGTAGCTGTCCAGGAACACCAACCTGGTGGACTTGCAGACATCCTAATTTCAGGAAATGACCAACCAGCAGTGCCAACCCACCCCAGAATTGGCTCACCTGCCAATCTGTTACACTGGTTCAACAAAGACCTTCAAATGCCTGCAGCAGAAATTACTTTTCCCAACTTTTTAGTGAGATAAAATGATCAAGACCTCTGAACTAGAAGCAAAGTCCGTGCAATGCTGAGAATTCTGGTGAGTAATCAGTGTGATCATCTAATGAACAAGGTCTAAATAAGAATTAATGATATATTAAAACCAAAAAACCCAGCAGAAGAGACTGAACTTCCTCACCCATTTTCATGTAAGAAACCCACATGGAGCTTAACCAGAACCAGGGCTGAGTGCTTATGTAGTGTATATTTGGATAGTATTATTTAATTTTGTGTTTCTGAAGGAAGGAAAGAAAGAAGGAAGAAACAGCAGCCCTGTGTTTTTGAGAATTTATCCTTAAATTAGGATCCCTTTTTCATGGCATGACTTGGGTTTTTAATCAAGAGCATCTGCCCCAACTTCCGTTTCCATTCTTGTCCTATCTGAGATAAAAATATAGAGCTGAAATAGTGTTGGATGAGGTTGAAAGTGGCTCAAGGTGTAATTTGTGACCCACGAGTAGCCTGTCTGTATTCAGCAGCTGATTCAAAGAGGTGCATAAACTCACAATTACCAGTTAAAGGAAATTTCAGCCCAGATCATGAAAAATCCAGTTTTTATTTGGTAGTGGTTTGGGATAAATTGTGAGGTCAGCAGAGTTTTGTTGTCTGATCTTCTTTTAGTGAGGTAAGATCCATAAACTTGAACTGTTAAAATCAGAGATCACATTTGGTTTTCACCTTTCATTTGTGTCGTAGAATCAGGATCAGAATTACGCAGAGAAAAAGTAAAAATCGCACACACAAATTAGAGGTATTAATAAAACCAAGAGTAAATGTATTTTTAAAAGGAATTAAGAAAAATAAATCATTCCAAGATTGAAGCCTGAACACAGTGGAAGGTTCTGAGTGTAGTTCCAGCAATAACAGGAACATGTTGAGATCTGACAAAGCCAAACTGGGATGAATGAAGAGGTCTCCCAGTAGGTACCCAATGGCATCTCACAAGGTCTTGCCCTCAGCCTGGGCACTGCAGGCAGCATTTTGGCAGTGCTGCACAAGTGGATCTTGGGGACCTTGTCTGGAAGATGTCAGTAGAAATTTTCCATTTGGAGTCAATTACTTCTTAACAGAAGTCACTATGCTGGATACATGAACTTCCAGTCCAACAGGGAGTCAGAGCTTACATTCCTCAGGTCAGATGAATTTGCCACTTACCTGAGGTTTAAAATCATGTGACTTCAAGGTCAGATGGGGGATATTTGTCTGAACCTGCTTCTGCTATGTGGTGGCATTTATTAATATCAACCATGCTTTTTCTGGTTCACTTCTGATTCTTGCACTCAGTACAGAGCTGACACGGATCACACCTTGTGCAGTTATGAGGGTTGTAAATGTGTGGCTTTTTGCCATGTTTATGTTTATGCTGTCTCAGTCACACTCATTCTGATGTTTTCCATGTTTTACTGTGCTTGGTAATAAGTCAGTTTAAGGAAGTGGTTCCCTTTTTCATAGGATCACAGATAACCAATGGTTTGGGTTGGAAGGGACCTTAAAGAGTTTCTTGTTCCAACACCCTCCCATAGGCAAGGACATTTTCCACTGGACTAGGTTGCTCAGGGCCCATCCACCCTGGAGCATGTACACAAGGATAATACAATTTCTCCTCCCTCAAAAGAGCTCAGCTTGGCCCAAATCATGAGGACTTGCTGGTCCAACTGGGAATAAAAGCCCTTGGTTGGCAGGGGTCTTTGTGGTACTGGATTTTTCTCCTTTTACACACCTGAAAATTGTATACACTCAACAAATTAGGAAATGGAGTCTGGGATGGGCTCTGAGGAAGCACAGCCCTGCCTAGACCAAGGAGAGGTCAGTTTACAAAGGCATCTTCCTTGCTTCATCTTCCTCTAGTGACTTCCAACCAACAGCAATTTGACTATTTTTACTGTTGAGATTGGCTTATTACGAGTCTGAGATACCAACTTTGGAAACATCCATCTATGGAGAAGCAACAATTGCTGTCAAAGATAGAGCAGTAAATTAAAAAGGCATCTATCATTTAGAATAGCACCAACACAGGAATTTTCCTTCTCTGAAAATTTTCCTTCTCTGCTGTTCCTCCTGCTCAGTGCCCGCAGTGTGTCTCAGTGCAGAGTCCACAAAAGCACAGGTGATCTCACTGCTCTCAGCAGAATTATTTTTAGTAAGAAGAATCATTTGCAGCAGCAAACTCTGAGCGTCGCTTACGAGAAAATCCAGTCATAATTGAAAGGGTGTATGAAATTAAAACTTAAACCAGTAAGCACCACGAGGAAAAAAAAAAAGAAATCTAGTTCTGTTTGTGCAATTTATATCTGTTTATATCTAGCTATGGTTCTACACATTTTTATTTATATGTCTCCAAGCAGGTAATAATTAAGACAGATGCAGATGCCTATAACACAAACCATTTTTCTTGTTATTGTTTGTGCTGTATGCTCAGGAGCTTTAGTTATGTTTTGAACAACCAGTGAGTTAAAATTGCAAATACCTACAGATCTGAGCCTGCCTTGAGCAGCCTTTTTGGTTCTGATTCCTGACCTACTTTAGAGGGTTTATTTATTTTTTGCTGAAGGTAGCACCCAGCTTTTCAAAACAAGATGCTGAGCTAGAGGAATATTTCTAAACAATAACTTAGTTTGAGAGCAGTCAGTAACTGTAGGCTGTGTAAGTTCTGGGAATGAAGGATTATATCAAACCCAGGACCAACAATTTTGTTTCTCTAGGTAAATACACAGTGACTTCAACTGGGTTTTAGGGGGAGAAATGCAGGCAGTGGAGGAGGAAGGAAAGGATGAGGAGAGGGGTAGGGTCTAAAGTTTATTGTGTATAGCAGAAGAGAAATTTATTCTTTGACTGTACCATATTAAAAAAAGAAATTTTTATACGTGTTCCAATGTTGCTGTGGTGGTATGTCCAGAGAAATCAGATTACATGACATTATGTAGAGCAGCTCCCCATCAGTGACTTCCACTTTCACTGAACTTTCTCCCATCACCTGTCATCTTAAAGCAGTGTGTGCATGACTCAGAAGTCAAAATCAATAGAAATAAGGAAAATGTAAGTCCTTTAGGCCCAGTCACTGCTAATTTCAGTGGCAATCCAGCATCTGAGTGCTACGGTGACAGGATTTCAGAGAGGCTTTCAGCAATAGTGGTGTAAAATATAGTGCTATTTTAGTTAATCTATAGTGTTCTGAAGAACAGGGCTTTGCATACAACACATTGATATGAATATGTGTTATTTAATTTAATATTTATCAGATTATATAGGGAAAATAGACCATCTCCAGCAAAAGCAAAATGCCTGCGGTTCTACAAAGGGGAAAAAATCTAGCAGATTTCCAAATAAAAATTCAAATAGGCTTTAACTTTTACAGCTCTGAGTGCCAATAGGTAGATTAAAAGTTAGCTTGAAAAAATGCCTGAGGGAGCAAACAGTTGCTTAATGAGGATACATGGAATGAAATTAAAATGCAGCCTTAATAAAGATAAATTCAAAATGTAATGTTAGCAAAGTCATATTATTTAAATCACATTCCCATCTATAAAGTGACTACATTTGGTCTATCTGGAAAAACAGAATGAAGAAAACATACACAAACCCTCTAATGATCTCCCAAATCTCAAAGGTTGACTTCAAAATTATGGAATAAGATTTAGCCCACAGAGAATATGAATGGTTACATACAGCGCAGAAAACCTCATCTCAACTTAGGGAATCTTCAAAGCTGTCTTCCCAAAAGGGCTGGATGTGCATGTTTTGGCTAGTGAGAAACAGATTAGTTTTGCTAAATATTAATAAGCCTTTCCTATATGCCTTAATACTTGTTATATTCTCATGCTGTTTTCCTCAGCAGTGAGAGTGTCTTATTGATCTGACACAGGTATTTCACTGCTCACGGTGACACTGAACACACAGATGTTAAAAATAAGACCTGCCAGAGCTCAGCTGACAGACTTTTACTTCAGCAGCTGCAGGTCCTTCATCAGGCACAGCTCTAATTCAGCTCAGCCCATGACCCTGTCATTTACAATACTGTTTCGGGATATATTATATGTTTTGGGATATATTGCCCGTGAGCTTCTCCCATCTGTGTCACAGAATCACAGAATATCCAGAGTTGGAAGGGACCCACCAGGATCATCCAGTCCAGCTCCTGGCCCTGCACAGACACCCCAACAACCCCACCCTGGGCATCCCTGAGAACAATATCCAAACCCTCCTGGAGCTCTGGCAGCCTCCAGGCTGTGCCCATTCCCTAGGGAGCCTGGGCAGTGCCCAACCAGCCTCTGGGGGAAGAAATTTTCCCTAAATCCAACCTAACCCACCCCTGAAGCAGCTTCGTGCCGTCCCCTTGAGTCCTGTCACTGGTCACCAGAGAGGAGAGATGGGTGCCTGTCCCTCTGCTGCCCCTCACAAGGAAGCTGCAGGCTGCTCTGAGGCTGTGGAAGGTGGAAGTTCAGTGCAGGGAATCACACTCAGTCCTAAAAAAACACAGTGTGCACATACAAGCCTGCCACACCCCAATAAACATCCCATTTTACATGATGCAGCAAAATGTGCTCGGTGTACATGGAAAGGGGAAATGTTGAAGGGAGTTTTCACCCTGCATTCGAAGTGACAGCTCTTATTTTAGGAGATGGTTGTAAGGTTCTCAGACAAACCACTGAGAACAATTGGCTGTGTGGTAAAACACTTCTCACAGAGCTGAGGCAGCCCTGTTAGCACAGCAGCGTGCACCGCTCCGAGTCTGATTAGAATTCTGGTGAACAAGCCCCTACAATTATGATTTGATTTTAATTAGTTTAGATATTAACAGAATAGGCCCCAGCAGTCTTTAAATGTCACTGAGTTTCCCAGAAGGCCAAGGGTGTCTCAGCCATCTTTCTTGCTTTGTCCAAAGGGCCTCCGGGAAACCAAGAAAAAGCCAAGAATTATCAAAGCCTGGAGTACACTGTGGTCACCCACACTAATCAGCATTGGGTCTGTCAAGCGTCTCTGTGACTCACATTACCAAACCTTTTAAAAGAAGCACATTTTAATAATTTCCTGAAATTACCCACTAAGGGCATATGTAACATTTAGCACATTATTTTATACACTGCACTGAGGTTCATCAATCAATCAAAACCCAGTGTAATGTGCATGTTTAAGCCACATCACAGAGGAGACTGTTGTTGTTGAGAACTTTTCAAAACACATTGGTGCCGGTCTACTGGGGTGGCAATTAATTAGGAAGAAGGTGACCGGTACCATTGTGCACTGGGAAAATATTGCTGGGTTGACTCTGAGTGTGAAGCAGCTTTTTTTTCTTAGCTGAAGCAGTTGATTTGCTTTTGTGAAGCTCAGAGACTGAAGGGTCCTTGAGGAATCTGAAGGCCCTGACTGTTGTTCAAGTCAGTCCTTTAGTTTTAAGAAGAAAAAGAACTGTAGAGCTAAAAAAGTTAGAGCATAACTCTGTGGAGGGAATTTAGTAGACAAAATACTGTGCCAAATGTTATTTTTTCAGGATGCAATTAAAATAAGTTTCTAGACTTTAAAATGGCCCCAGTAGATTATTGATCTAAGGCTCAAGAAAACTGTGAGATTCAGCTCCAAACTTAGCTGTCCAAAAGTACACCTACAGTCCAAACTCTCCTTATTATGGGATGTCCAACAGCTGGAATTGTTCAAGGCCAGATTGGATGGGGCCCTGAGCAACCTGATCTAGTAGGTGGCATCCCTGCTCCTGGCAGGAAGATTGGAATTAGGTGATCTTTAAGGTCCCTTCCAACTCAAGAATTTCTGTGATTATATTATTTTATTACAGTAGATTCTGGCTTATATTAGTTGTCTAAACAAAGGAAATTATGCCCTTTGAGTGCGTTAGAATACTGAAGACTTTGGCTTGGAGCTGTCAGGTACAAAACAGGAGATGGATCAAATCTGCTCCCTTTTGGACAGGCATCTAAAGGCAAGGCACTGTACAGCACTGAAAATCACTGGGCTAAAGGAATTTAGCTGATATCATAATATCCAGCCTCTTCACTACTACACAGCGTGTAAAAATAATAAACTTGGAGATATTGTCTGTGGTGTCTTGGACACAAATTCCCCAAGCACTTAATTTTTAGCTGCTCACTCTACACGTCGTTTAAGAGGCTGCAAGTCAGTGGACTATGAGCCACCTGTCAAATCAAGATTACTGAGACATACTAAATTCTGTAGACAATAACATGCCAAGGAATAAGACATTAATACAATCTCTGGCCATCAAAATGATCAAGTGGAAGTAAGAGTTGACTTGACGTGAGTTCAAGATAAAACTGAGTGCCAGCTCCTTACCTGAATTGTGAGCAGGAGCAAAGCTGTGAGATAACAAACAGAAATTCTTCTGAGGCATCTCCCATGTTGTGATGAGAGAAACTACATAAATACCATAAGGAAAAAGGATTAAAAATTGTTCTCTGCGGTGGTGAAGTTGTTCCTGTCTAGAGTCCCTCTGTCTTTGGATCTGAAGACAAAGTTGGCAATGTTCACACTGAATTACACTTCCATCTGGATCTCCGTGGGGCTCAGTGTGGGGCTCCCTATGATTCCAACACTGCAGTCATCTTCTATATGAATTCTCCTTTATTTCAGTCAAAAGTGTTCACCATCAGAATGGTGTTTTCTTGGCGTGCAACCAAGAAATGCTTCATGTGTGCAACAGAAAAGCATGCAGAAATCTTTAAGGTTGCAAAGCCTCCTAGAATTTGTTGGAATACTATGCAAAGATGGAAGTCAACCCTGGAGCATTTTGGTGCTCGGTGAGGTGTCCCATGAGCTGTGAGATGTCATGTGCTACCCCCAGGCCATGCTGAGGCTCTGTCTGGAAGATTTCCTGTTGGTGCAGACCTCAGCTGTGAAAGAGAACACCCCAGCAATAAAGCAGGAGGGATGATGAGCAGCTGAGTCTGTGGGATCATTCGTTGTCCTGTTTTTATTTAGCATCAATGCTAAATGAACTATAAAGGGGTGCTGATTGGTTTTGAAGAGCAGAATGCACCCAGGCAGTGCTGGTTTGGCAGGTAGAAAACACTTAGGAATATTTAACCAGGGCAGGAGGGGAATGGCTTTCTGGAATTGCAACAGGGGATAGTGGAGAACGGCATCACAGGCCAATCAATCTTGACACGAGGAATTTTACCTAATATAATTGACTATTAATTACCACAAACTTCTGATTAGTGAAAAAAAACTTAGGGAAATGTCTTCTCTCCTCCCCCTTACTTAATCTGAACTTCAGTCAACACCTCTTCTCCCCTCTTCCTAGTTGCACACTTTTTTTTTTTTCGGTGTGTGTTACACTTAAACCATTCCCATTCTGCTGATGTGCTGGGTGGCTGTGAGAGATCAACATTATAAATGGCTTAAACATTGCTAGAATCATTGGAGGACTTTTGCCCACTATAACTAACTGCAAAGAAGCAGCTGTTCATCTGTGTCCACAGCAGCCCACCCCTCCCCAAATATGCCTACTAATGGAATTTGGACTCTGACTGGCACATGGGATAAGATAAAGAGGCTACTTGTCCAATCCCAGGAGAAGAATGTATCCAAAAGTTATGCCAGAAGAGAGACTGGATGGCTCAAACATTCAGGGGAAAGCTGCTGATGTGCAAAGTAACTGGCCCAGCACAGCAAACCAGCTCAGGCTATGAGATAAGGAAAGAAAGAGGCAAACCCTGGAGGTGGGTCCTGCCTCTTTGTTGTTACTCAAGCTGTGATAATTCCCCTGCTAGGGAAGTACCAGGACAACCACACACAGCCTGAAGGTGTTCAGTGTGCTGATGGGCCAAAATGGACCATAATTGACTCATCTGGGCTGGTGCAATAGGCAGTTGGATTGTCCTAAAAGGTGTCAAAATCTGCCTCAGTGTCCCCTGTTCCACAGCATTACATCATCCAGCTGAAATTTCCTGCCCCACGGAGGTACCTGGGAGTTCCCATCTGAACCTGAGTGAATATTAACCAAATAGATGTTGGATTCTGGGCTTTGCCCCACCACACAATGGATCCAGTCTGCAACCATCACTTTGACCCACGCTGTGACCACCAGAACCAACAGACATCAAAATTAACCAAGCCTTGTCATAAGGCCTAAGGCTTCTTACCTAAGAAATCTTTCTACTTTTATCCTTTCCTTCTCTTTCTCATGGATTTTCACAATGATATTTTTCACAGTGATATTTTTATGCTTTTATATTGTCATGTTACTATGGATAAGAGCAACCAAACCATCTTTATACCTGTTTTCCTGTGCAACCAAATAGTTCTACAATAAAAACTATGTGTGTGTATTTAGAAACATTGATCACTCCGTGTTGTTTCACTGTATTAACAAGAGCCTGGGTTACCCTTGCCTCCTGTGACAGGTTGGAAGAGTGCTCAGAAGGCTGGGCTCGTGTTTGTAGCAGTCTGGCTCTTTGCTTCTTATTAATTCAGTGTGGTTCTGCTGTCCCTAAGGCTGGTTCAGCCCTTATGTGCAATGAAACAGGAGATCTGTGTGCTGTTCTCTCTGCCCTGAAGCACTTCCTCAACCCCAAGTCACCAATAAAATCATTAAGGTTGGAAAAGACCTCCAAGAACATCAAATCCAGTTGTTGACAACCACCACGTTTACCACTAAACAGTGTCCTCACGTGCTATATCCACACCTTTTTTGAACGTTTCTATGGATGGTGACTCCATTGTTTCCCTGGGCTGTCTGTTCCAAAGTTTTACTTACCATGAAGAAAAAATTCTAATATCTAATCTAAACTTCCCCTGGTGCAACTTGAGGCCATTTCACCTCATTCTGTCACCTGGGAGAAGAATACTCCAAGTCTGGCTGTTGTAAAGTTCTGTAGTGTGTGAAGTTTAGCTGGGACTGTGCATGTGTCTGTGCTTTCACATGCTCATCTGCTTCTCCCTAATGATTTATTAACATACTTGTCATTGTCAACAACTCTTCCAATGACATCAGATTTCAAGGAATGTTACAGGCTAGCTCAGTAAAGGAGAATAAATATTTTCTTATGATTCCATAGTAAGATAGCTGCAATATAAACTTAACACATGTTTATTAGAGAGTCACTGTAAGAGAGGTACTGTGTAGCTCAGGAGTGGGAAAATCTCAGTGCTTGCAGTTTATTAGAGATCAGAAAAGTCAAACACATCACTTTAAACAATAAAAAACCGAGCTTCATTATTTCCACTGTTTTGGAAAGTAGTAGTTGGTGAAGAGGGTGACCTTCTCCAGGGTTGGATTCAGTATCACAGAGTCACAGAATGGTTTGAATTGGAAAAAAACCTTAAAGACCACCTGGTTCCAACCCCCTGCCATGGACAGGGACACCTTCCACTATCCCAGGTTGCTCCAAGTCCCATCCAACCTGGCCTTGAACGCTCTCAGGGATGGGGCAGCCACAGCATCTCCAGGCAACATCTGCCAGCACCTCACCACCCTCCTGTGGCAGAGCTGTTCTGAGTAAACTGAGAATAGATGTTTTTCTTTTAACTATGTCCTTTTGTATTTTAAGTGAAATATTTTTTCTATTTTATGTGGCAATACCTTGGATTTAACTGCTATTCCACTGCAAAACTGATGAATTAGTTGTATCAGGTTTATATACCTACATTTAATGGTCTAGATTTTGACCTGTTCTTACAGCATCAGCTTTACTTACTTTTGGTTTATGAATGGAAGATGATGCCAGAAGATAATTAACCTGCACCACACAAGAACTGTGGTTCTTTATACCAAATCCTCTGGCCTACTTCCTTGTACTTGCTCAGGGCTTCCTATTTGTTTACACACATAGGCTGGATTCTGGCTTGAGGCATCACACAGCTGATCAAGGCCTGTGCAGAGGTTTTTGTAACCTTTTGATTAGCTCTGGCAGGTGCTGCATGAGAGTTGCCTCTGCCTTCCAGTACTCCCTGCACTTTGTTCTCCTTTCTGTGTGTTCATGGAGCAGCATTCTCCAGACCTCAGGCTTTAGGAGGACGCTGCCATCCATCCAGCACCCACATCTGTGTTATAAAACAGCTGGAAAATGCAAAAGTAAAGCAGCTTCAGCTCTTCACCAAGTTATTTCCTCTCTTATTCCTTGCCTCCTCTGAGCTCAGGGAATAGACAGCCCGAGTTCTGAACAGAACAGGGAGTAAAATGCTCTTTGGACCTGTCTTTTCCTGGGGTTGAGATGACACCTCTGTCCATCCAGGAACAATCTGTCTTCACATGGCACCAGTTAGTCACACAGATGCCACCCAAATCCTGTGATTAGCTACGTTCTGACTTCTAGTCAGGAATATTTCCTGGTGAAGCTACAGGACTGGTATGTCATGAGCAACAAGAAATCAGTTTTCTGCACAAGTCTTTCTTCTCTTGTTTCAGTCACGCTCAGCTTTTGTCTAAGTGAAGTTATTTCATAGAGGAAAAGCAACTGAGAAATGTTACATTAAAGAGCCTATCATTGACAGTGTTTTATATTTAATTACAGCTTTGATTCCTGTTTGAGAATAGCTATAAGGCATCTATTGTTTACAGTCACCTCTGTCTCATTAACAGCAGGAAAACTTTCTCTTTTTTGTTTTTTTTTTCCATTAGCATTGTTTGCCACTGTGAAACAAACAGTGGATCAAGTCTGACAATTCTGAAAGTCTGATGTATAACAGATATGAATTTTAAGGGATCATTCACATTGTTTATTTTTTAAGGAAGAAGTCAGATATATATTTAACCAGAACTTACTTTAAAAAGGAACAATTTCTTATCCAGAAATTATCAAAATTTTCCATCCCCCTGGACAGAAGCTAAAAATACCACTCATCCAGACAATATAAAAACCAGAAAACTTGCCCCCTATATGACAGACATTTTATTTATTAAACAGAGAACACATCAATTATGTATAGCAGTTATACTTATGTCAACTATTTTGTTGCACAGGAAGATTTATACAAGGGTGGGCGGACAACAGCAGAGTGTGAAAACAGAAAATAATTTCCTGGAAAAGGTTGAAAGATAGAGTATCATTCCATTTTGGTACATATAAGCACAATAAAAAAGATACAAAGCGTTTAAGGACAAACATGATTGTGAGAAATACATACATTTAAGAGGGCAATGATTCACAAAAACATAACCTCGGATAATGAAGCATCTGAAAATGTCCCACTGAATATTTTCTGCATAAAATGAGACATATATCTTTACTTTACAAAAGGAATACAGTCGACCATAAACATTCATAACTGCAACTGTAAACACCTAATTAGAAACTGTGACAATGAGTGAAACGTTAAGAAAGCACATCTGCTCCCCAAGTTATTGTTTGCTGAGAGTTCTCCCCTTCTGTACATGGCTAAACAAAAAGGGCCAGGGCTCCTTCTCTGTCTGTAAGAGCAGCTGGGAGGAGACAGCTTGTATCCATATGCTTAGACACTCTTCCTCCTGAAAAGAGAGTGGCTGCATCCCACCTGCTGCTTGGAAAGGCTCCTGTGCTGTGCGAACCCCTGGGCAGTGTGCAGGCACTGCCTGGGTGCTGCTCAACAAGGACCAAAACCATGGCTGGGAGCATTTAGGGGAGTCAGGATGATCACAGGATGGTACCCAACCCCTTTCTGGGTTATTGGCTGGTGGATAAACAGGGCCTGGGAAGTAAGAAATGGATGCAAGGATCAGTGGAGGAAGAGCTGTTTGTACGTACAGGGAGCTGAGGAAGTCACTGCAATAACAGGAATCTCTCTAAGCAGATAAGGGAGAGACCAGGGATAGCCCAGACTGAGCGCTGGAGCCCTGAAATACATTTATGAATATAGACATGGAATCATGGAATCATAAAATGGCTTGGTTTGGAAGGGACTTTGAAGTTCATCTTGCTCCAAGCCCCATCCAACCTGGCCTTGGACACTTCCAGGAATCCAGGGACAGCCACAGCTTCTCTGGGCACCCTGTGCCAGGGCCTCACCACCTTCACAGGGAGGAATTTCTTCCTAACATCCAGTTTAAATCCACCATCTTTCAGCTTAAAGCCTTTTCCCTGTGTCCTATCATTACACACCCTTGCAAAAAGTCGCTCTCCAGCTTTCTCGTAGGCCTCCTGTAAGTACTGGAATATTCTCTAAGGTCTCCCTGGAGCCTTCTCTTCTCCAGGATGAACAGCCCCAGATCTCCCAGCCTGGCTCCAAAGTGGAAGGGCTCCATCCCTTTGATCTTCTTCAACTCCTGTTGTGTCCTAAAGTTTAGAAAAAAGATATGTAACATTTTCTTCTCCCCTTTCTCAAGCCAACATGTTGAGAAATCTGTTTTATATATGCCAACATCCTGGAATGAGAATTAGAGATGAATCATGGCATGAACCCTTATTCTAGACTGTAAAACTTGGTGGATTCAATCCCTCCTCTCCAGTGATCTTTGCCACATGTCATCGTTGGTTGGAAAATGTTCCTTCCAACCTGTTCCCTTCTCCAGACCTGCAAAACCAGTGAGCTGAAAAATGTCATTCTTTTGTCCTCACCTTTCTTTTCCTGTATTGTTCTTGTTTTCTCAGCCCCATCTTTCAGCACACTGTACTATGAATATTATAGGTATATTAAGAGTCAACGAGTGTATTTATGTAAGTTATAAAGATTCCTGCTCATCCAAAGCAGCAGGCATGGGAACCTCATAGTGATTTTCCTTCTTTTCTTGTACAGAAGTAGGAGTTTGACTGACTCACACCTTTATCAGAATTCAGTCATACTGTGTCTCTGTGTTTCCTTGAGGGACCTTTAGCTATCCCTTTCCTTTGGATGTCTATTAAGAGTGTTCTTCCCGGGTCTCTCTCTGTGAAAATTTCATCTGTGGGTTGCATTGCCCTACTTTGCAGCTACAAGAGCAGCAATCCCAGGTACCCACAAATAAAAGGAAAACCAAGAAATGTTAAACTGCTCTTCTCTGTGCCTCAGCTAGACCTTTTCCTGCAAAGGGGCAATGGGAATACTTATTTTTCCAGTGTTACACTGTCAGAAGGAATAGTCAGGCAGCACACAATGGTTTTGCTGCTTATAAAAGCCTTTATTCACAGACGAGGGTTGTGGGGTTTTCTTCCTTTCTTCTTTTCTTCTTCTTTTCTATTTTTTTTTTTTTTTCATTTTGTATTTAGGGTCTTATTATTCTTTGCTATGGTGCAGCAAAGCCCCACAAAGAATTACAGCCATAATCATCTGAAGCAGTCAAAGTATCCAGATAGCATGTGCTAAGTAAGGCAGGATAAATCCAGCAGGGCTGAGTGAGCAAAGGGCTCAGTGGATTAGGTTCGAAGCTTGGTTCTCAAGGGCTGGAAAGTGAACAAACACCTGGCACCTTCTTTGGAAACTGAAAAAAGAAAAGAACAAATGAAAGGGAAATGTAACCTCCTGTCTCAATGTTCCCTTCTCCACGTCACACCTCCTGCTTCACAGGCTAATTGGCTTCCCTGAAAACTTTCTTAAAGCTGTTCTCCTTTGTATAACTTCACCCCACACAGAAACTGGATTTTTTTTGGCTTTCAGGATGGATTGGGAGGAAGGTGATGAAGAATCTGTAAAGGCAATGAAGCTCATGGAAGACTGTCCTCCAGCTACTCAGCCACACAGGCAACTTCCCTTGGTCATTATTGGTCTCTCATGTCGTGGTGGTATCAACAACGTGAGGAAAAAATTACTTCCAACCTTTGCTGTGTTGAGTTTGAACTCAGAGACTGCAGAGATTTTCAGTGGTATGAGACCTATGCCAGCAAATACTACAATAAAATATATTAGACTGATCCTTCTGTGGGGAATGAAGAAGCGACTGTCCCTCAGTATAATCCTGGAGAAAAAAACCAGGGAGGCTCTATTTATATGTGTCATTTCACCATTAAGAGAATTTTTGGTATTTCTGCTGAAATTATATTCAGTTTCTCAGATGGGGTTAGGAGCAGTTATTTCAGAATTTGACAAAGTACATCAACGTTTTTCCAACTGTGTTTTTAGTGTGGGGATGGCTGCCTGGTAAAGATAAACACACACATAATAAAGGGTTTTCTTGCTTTGTGGATAGAAATAAGCCCTTTCTGACTGAATATATTCTTGCTGAAGTGACAAACCTGACCTGGGTAGCAAGAGAAGACTCAAGAGAGCTCAGCTGGTGATATCTGAGTCCATGGGCTTTGCACACCCTTTTCCCTTTCTTTTTCATCTCCTGGAAGGGACCTGTCTGTCACAAGTTTCAAATTGCCCATCAGACCTGTAGAGGAAGCATAATTTTCTACAAATCTTTTAGCCTATTTTAAGCATTTCAACATATTTATTCCAATTAAAAAAAAAAAAAAACAAAACAAAAAAACAAAACAAAACAAAAAAATCAAGTCCTCCTCCATTATAAGAACCATTAAGGGTGTGAGAACAAGTAAAACCAGAATAGGTGGGACTTCTTTTGCCTCGGAGAATACGTGAAAAACAAGGAATTCTCCATCCAGACTTCATTCCTTTTCTTCCGCTCTTTTTGGTAGTTCACCATGGACTTGGGAAAACACATTCCCAGAGTTCCAAATATTCTTTCACTGATAAGGATCTCCAAGCTCACAGAGCTTTGCTTACTCACAGTGCTGCCACTAAAGATCTGGAAGATTAACCCAATTCTGAAGTTGAAGACTGCCTATTGCAAATCCCTCTCAAAGGATGCAAGAGATATTTGAGACAAAATTTTGTTAGTGGGAAGAGCAGCAAAACTTAAATGAACAAAGCCAGACAGTAATTCCGCCTTTAATTCAACTACTACTTATAAATCTCCTCTGATTAAAGATAATTCCAGCATTTTAAAGATCAAAGTCTTGCTGGCTGCTTGATTGCTTTTTAAATTCTGATTTTATATTCTACTAAACTATACACCATGAAAAAAATAAAGGAGAAATCACTTGTGCCACACTGAGGGATCCTATTTCATTTAATGGTTGGGGATGAGAATTGCCTCTGGATTTCTTCTGTTACAAAGATCTCTCTCATGTCACCAATGACAGAAGACATAGTTTTCGATCAAGGATTTGCATGAAAAAAAATTTTTGAGGGAGTCATACTGTAAGAGGTATTTTGGGGTGCTTTGTATAATTTGAGACAATTTAAAGAGGTGCTTACAAGCCCCTGAAAATGAGAACCTATTGAACCTGTCACATCAGAAAACTCCACTTATATTTGAAAATTTCATCTGTGTCTATTTTGAGGGGTGTTTTTTGGAAAAAAAGAACTAATTCCAGAACTTTGCCATACCATTTTCACTACCCTGCTGTACAATGCTGTGAATATTTTCAAGCTTTTCCCTTTTTCTTTATCACAAAAGTTTTAGGAAGTTTATATAAATTAATAAAATCCTAGGCTCTATGAAGCCAATCTTGCTTTGAACACGCTTTTATTGATCTTTCAGGTAAATCTACAGTGAATGTTATGAGCCAAACCCAGATCACCAGCTTCAAACAGAATTGGCGGTACCTGTAGAGAGTTTTCCCTGGAAGACAAGCTTTCACTAAAGCCAGCAGAGCAGAGGTGAGGATAAAAAACTTGCTTAATTAACATTTCAGATGTATTGCAGGGTGAGTGATTTAAGGTAGCTTAAACTATCCCAGCTGTCTTGTGGAGGATGTCATTTTTATGGGATAGAGAACCCAGTTATACACTAATAATCAGGTATGTTAAATCGAGGAGAAGGATTTCACTCACCTATGCTTCTTTTGGTTTTGTTTGCCTCATTAGGAGGCTACAGCTTCTTTTCCCCAGTTTCCAGAGGCTGGAATAGTTGGGCAGTTTTAGAAGGATTTTATCATTTTCTAGGACTGTTTTTCATTATTGTGAGAGAGTGAAAAAAAGACTCCTGTCTGCTGTTTTGTGAGACACTGTCACAATCACAGAATTAAGGTTGGAAAAGCCCTCAAAGATCATTGAGTCCAACTGGTCCCCAGCACAGCCAAGTCCAACTCTAAACCACGTCCCCAAGTGTCACATCTGCACTTTTTTTTGAACACTGGTCTCTAAATTCTTCATCCCAAATCCCCTGAAGTCAGCTGAAGGTATTGTTCTGAAAGCCTTTTGAGGCTTTCAGAACAAATCTTGGAAAGACAAAGTGGAAAATCAAGTTCTTCAGTGATTCCTTATTTTCTTTTCTTTTTTTCTTTTTTTTCTGTTTTGTTTTTCCTTTTTCTTTCCTCTTTGGTTTCCCTTTTTTTTTTTTTTTTTTTTTTTTTTTTTTGTTTTTCTTTTTCTTTTTTTTTTCTTTTTTTTTTTTTTTTTTTTTTTTTTTTTTTTGCTAAATGGCAAAGAGGGCTCAAATGGAAAGATTCAGAACCAGTACCCACAGTGAGGAAGACAGCTCTTGAATGAGACTGCTGAAAGCTGATAATTTGATGTACAGCTGAGTCAGCTACAAGTGCTGTGTTCTGCCACTCAGAGTATTAAGAGAAGGACTTTCAGGGTGTTAATCTGAAAAGCAAATCAATCTTGTTTTGTATTTTATGAACATGTATTTGTGACAGGGCCCACAGTATCTCAGCACTCTCCCTGTAAAATATATTACAGTAACCAAGTCCAAATAGACTTCATGGAAAGGGTTGTCTTTTTGGGTTTTTTTTTTCACAATTCTGGGCTCAAAACTCCAGAAAATGAAAGGCTTACTTAGAATGTCAACAGCTGACAGAGATTTGTGGGCTATCACAATATCACTGGGATTCATGGAGGTTCACCTGAATGCTCAGCAAATTTTCCAAATCCAATTAACCAAAGGCACCATTTCCTATGTAATAAAAATGATGAGTGTCCTAACAACTCTTTCACAGCTTGAACTATCACTTAAACTAAGGATGAGTGAGCCAGCTTGGCTATAAAGAAAAATAAATGGCCGTGCTTGCCATTTCCACTGTACTCACTTCATCCCATGCTGGAAGCGTAGTTGAGCAATTTCTATTATTGTTCAACAATTGCATTGGAGCAATTGGTACCTGAAATTTATGTTCATAGTGACAGAGGAATATGAAATATCCATAGTGTAAATGAGAACTAAAATAGTCTGAAACAAACACAGGTCTGAAGAGGTGCAAGAATTTGTTTACAATCTGAGACGTGTGTGGTTACACAAAGTGTAATTTATTTCCTCGTGGGGTGTGTGTGTGTACATGTAAATCTACTCATTATTACCTAGTACCAGCAATGGTCACTCAACAGCAAATTTTCATTATACTAGAGGAGGAGACAGCTTTTTGATTCAAGTTATTGCAACATGAACTGTCCAGAAGTTGAGCGGAGAAAGAATGGCAAGGAAGCACAAAGTTGTCTGCAAAAAAAAAGGGGAGGCACATTGTTTTTCAAGTCTAATTTTAGGGTGAACTGGAAAGCACAGAATAAGCAGAAAGACCAAAATAAAGCAAGAGAAGGATGGAAGATGTGATGAGCACCCAGCAAAGAAGAAAGAAGTAAAAGGGACATTGCATGCTACCTAGATGTGAAGCTAGAAGAGAGGTTCCATCTCTCCAGAGGGAAAAACAGACACAAAGGTCAAGGGAAACTCTTTTATTTTGTTTAGAAATAACACTGATGCTGTTAAAGCACATGCATTATCTCCTTCCTCTACCACAACAGCAAGGTAGGTAGTGCACTCCATGACAAACTTACTGACTTTCTCAAGGAGAGTTTCAGAGCAGAAGATTTCCTGTAAAGCAAGAAAAGTAAATTGCCCTGTGTATCTCAGGAAATCCTTGAAACAACGGGTGGGGAGACCTAGAAAATAAAAAGCTGCCTCTTTATTTCGAGGCAACAAACAACAAGGACTCCTGAAACTCTGCCTCTCAATGTGTGACAGGAACCTTGACAGCAAAAATGAGGTTTCTACACAAGTTCTGAGAGGGAAGTTAAATGACAGGAAAAGACTGGTTTTGTAAAGTCTGACACTCTTGATTCTGAATGTTGGTAATTATGACAAAGATGCTCAGAAATAAAATTATGTTCCTGCAGCAAACTCAGCTGTGAACTGTCAGCTGTGCACCAGTAATGAGGAAGATGTGTTTTAACACTGCTATGTCTGTGTGTGATGTGAGGAAGAGTGAAGATCCAACATTTTTAATGTTGTTTCCCATGGTGGTATTCCTCAGTGACAATGTTAAGGAGCCACTGAACAAGGGGAATCATCTTGGATTCACCTGTACATTAAAGAATAGGAATGCACTTGGGGAGTGGCAGGGGTATAACCCAGATTAAATATGGGAAATGTTGCAGCTGGAAGGTAAGATAGTGTACCAAATGCAGATTCCATAAAGATGTCAGTCTTCTTTTGACTTACACAATATCCTGATTTAGAGAAAAAATCAGTGGCAATCAAATTTGGTATAGAATATGACTGGTAACACTGTGATTTGGAGGGTGACAATGGTGTTGATGTGACCAAGGAAGTATCAGTCACACAGAAATTAAAATATCTGAGTTAAAAATGCTTAACAAACTAAACAAAACTAACCCAAGAGAGGCTGGGGATTCCCCATCCCTGGAAGTGTTCAAGACCAGGCTGGATATGCCTTGGAGCAACCTGGGATAGTGGAAGGTGTCCCTGCCCATGGCAGGGGACTGGCATGAGGTGATCTTTAAGGTTCCTTCCAACCCCAGACTTTCTGTGTTTCTATGGCTTTATGAAATAAAGCATGACAAAACATAACAGAACAAAACAAAACAAATAAAATAGAAATAATAAAAAAGAAACTAACACTCTCAAGACAGAGGAACCAAACAGAATGAAAGGGAAAAAAATCAGTTTCCCAAGTAAGCACTTGTTTTATTAAGTATCAAAAGCCACAGGCTGCTGTAAAAAAAGTCCCTCTGTTCTATAAGAGCCATGGTGTAAAAGGCCACAGGTTCAGAATGTTTCCCTTGCAGAAATCATGAGCAGGATCAGGGCCCAGTCTCATAAGCTTCAGAAAAATATCTAGTTCTATGGAGACACTGCAAATGTGACAAAAGAAAGGATCTCTTGATGCCACTTTTAACAGTAAATGACACTATTATACTTCAAGATAGACACGAGGCCCCAAGTCAACCTTATTTCAGAGATGAATTACTAAGAGGAGTGCTACAAACCTGTCTTCCTCTAAACAGAAATTAAGGTGACAGGATACTCATGGGACTGAGGCAAGTTGAAAGGAACTGTGTTTCAACACTAAAGTTAAAGCTGACTGTTTTAATTTCACATTTTTGTGTTACAAAGAAAAAGAAGGAAAAGCCAAAACAAAAAAAAAACCCTGAAATGTTGAACTGAGTCTGTTTAAATAAGTGTATACTTGAAAACCCCCCTCCAAACCAGACTAGTGAAAAAACACGATATACTGGAAGAGGAGATTTAATCATTAGTCCATGCTCAAAGTGGCTTGTCAACATCTCAGGAGAAAAAGATATAAGGCCCCAAATTCACATATTCAGGAGAGAACCTTTTGAAAAGCAGCCATTTGAAACTGCCAACAAACTGAAGACAAAAATGAGATTTGATAGAGGTGACAGAGCCTACAGCATCGGATTAGCTCTTTGTTTGTCACAGCGAGCAAAGGATGCAGTGTTCAGTCTGACAGACTCACTCGTGACCTTTATTCTGCCAAGCCAAATGAGAGGGAGGACGGTGAATGCCATTTTGCATCCTGGAACTGTTGCTTGAGAAGCTTGTAAACAGTGATTTGAATAGGAAATGAAAAATCTGAGCGCTGAGACTTCATACTGAGCTGTCACTTCTCCGCTTCACCGTTTGCCATGTGTCGTGTTTAGACGGAGTTTCGGTTGTCAGCTCGCGGAGAAACGTGCAGATGACAAAAAGCCCACCATGTCTGGGTGACTCTTCAGGAGGATCTTGTAGATGGATAACCCTGTAGGAATCCTCAGTTTTCTTCTTCCCTCACTCCTTCCCTCCTACTCTCTGAAACTCCAGTGGAAGGTGTGTTGTTGAAAATTACACTGCTTGGAGAATGCAGGACTGTCACGGCAGGAGGAGAGAGAGAATACTGGGAAGGTGGGAAAGTCCTGTTTCACGATGGGTATCAAACTATTGATGCCCAGTCGCTAAAAGTGTCCAAGGCCAGGCTGGATGGGGTTCTGAGCAACCAGTTTTAGCAGAAGTTGTTCCTGCCCCTTGCAGAGGGGTTGGAAATAGATGATCTTGAAGGTCCCTTCCAACCCAAACCAATCCACGATTCTATGATCCCCCTGTTATTTGCACCAGGAATGGTGCCTGATGCTAATCCAAACAGTAATTCCCATGACAAAATCACATTATTTTGGAGACATTCTCCTTCTCCACAAGTCATACCAATGAGAAGAAATAGAGAGATTAAGGGACAAAACAATTTGACTAAAAGGAGATGCGATTCCAAGATGCAGAACATTTCTGCTCGGTTCATTCATTTTTTTGTATCTCAAAATACTTACATATTTCCCGTGTTCTCTTTTTCTTTTTTTTAATGCATAATATTTATTACTTCAGTCATTTCCTTTCTGATATTTCTTTTCTTGTTTGAGTCTTCCTCTCAGTGAGGACACACCAAGCCAGTCTCAAGCAAGACCTTGTCCTTGGAGTAGCCTCTGAAGTGTTCCTCTGTTTCTTACACAGGGACATATGTTTTTCCATTTGATTCCAAATGATTTAGAGAAATCTCAAGTTTCTCACATCTTCACCAAAAACTTACAGGCCCAATATGCTTTGCTTTAGATGTTTCTTTTCTTTGTACTGTTAAGAAAAGAAAACTGAAGCTTTTTGATATCAATCAGATGCAAATTCTGTCAACTCACTGAAAATATTTTGAGCATATTTATTTATATGTAGACACTACTAAGATTTTCAAATGTTTTATGGCCAGTCTGTCTTTGTTCTTATTTAAGATATGAAAACCATATTATTTAAGCTTCTTCCAGTGGATATGTCTATTTTCACTGAATTATATGAGTTTTATGGCAGATGTGAGTATGGGAAAAGCTCAGTTGCATTTGTCTGCACTATAATAAACAGTTCAGTGCAGATTTAACTGAGCTAATGATGTCTGCTGTGATGGAGGGTGATGGATATGGGGTCCAGTTCCGGGCCTGTCAATTCAGGAAAGACATTGAGGGGCTGGAGCATGTCCAGGGAAAGGAACGGAGCTGGGGAAGGGGCTGGAGCACCAGGAGTGGCTGAGGGAGCTGGGAAAGGGGCTCAGCCTGGAGAAAAGGAGACTCAGGAGGCTCAGGGGGGGGCAGCCAGGTGGAGTTTGGGCTCTGCTGCCAAGGAACAAGGGACAGGACAAGAGGAAACAGCCTCAAGTTGTACCAGGAGAGGTTCAAGTTGGACATCAGGAGGAATTTCATCATAGAAAGGGTTGTCAGCCACGGGAAGAGGCTGCCCAGGAGGTGGTGGAGTCCCCATCCCTGGAGGTGTTCAAGAAATGACTGGATGTGGCACTCAGTGCTCTGGGCTGGTTGGCATGGTAGTGTTGGGTCAAAGATTGGACACGGTAATCTTAGAAGTCTTTTATAAAACTAATGATTCTATGGTTCTATGAATACTATCATCCTGATATTACAAGAGAAAGCAGAGTCAGAAAAAATCTACCCAGGATTAAATATTTGGGTGGTTACCCCGTACAAGAGTGCTTTGGTACAATAGTACTGCTAACAGTATACAAAATACCATGGGAATATGAACTTGGGTTTTTGATCACATTGTGATGCACATCTTTGGAAAACCATGCCTTACCTCCCTGCAGTCAATCCTTGATTTAAGAATGTCACTGAATGAAATCCTGGATCTTAATATCCTTTAATTTTTATTGTTTTGGCCAATTGACAACCACATAATAGGTCCTCATCTCAAAATCTGTTACCTGCCTAGGTTCAGACCAATAACCCTGGGGGGCAAAAGGCTTCATCCTATTATTACTCTCTTGATTCATTACTTGACAGAAGTTTTGAGAAGCTGCCTGGTTGAATAGGCACCAGAAAGGCCAATAATATTACTGAGACATTCCTTTTGATGCCCTCAGTCTGTTTGCATCCTCGTTGCCCTGACACCCCGCAGGGACAAAGAGAAACTTTGTGGGGTGTGCAACGCCCTCTCATCTCCTAGAATTTGCAGCTGGGATCCACTTCACCAAACAATGCACATTTATTGACAGGTAGTCTGACAGCTTTTTTAAGCTGCTTGGCAGCTTGTTTTTAGCAACACATTGTCATGTTCAGTGTTATCACTTTTCTTTTACATTTGTGTGATACTAAAAGGCCAAACCTCCGAGGCATCAATATGGGGTGCAAAGCAGGACTAGCTCTAAGACACTCAGGAAAATACACCTTAGGGGTCCATTGATTTTTCTTCTAAAAATTTATATCTACTCACTTTCCAACCCTGTCATTGACAAGCGTCTTAACAGTTGTTTCCCAAACAGTTGCTTTAAGTTGGATTTTTTTTTGTTGTCTCTTTTTACCTTAAGCTTTCAGGTGTCTAAGGCAACTAAACTGAACAGCGTTCACAAAACTCTTCAAACATCTGTGAAATGCAATTCAAATCACTGTCCAGGAGACTTAAGAAAGAATAAGGCACCTTTCTGGGAATGTGATGTGTTAGCCAAACTCTCCACTGCTCAGGAATACATTTCATCACAAGCAGTGGGGAGCCACTGCAGTGCTCAAGCTCAGCACCTGCAGAAGGTTGCAGTTGCAGGTCTTCTCTCCCAGCAGTGAGGGACCCAGAGCATGTCAGTAATCTGAATTTAGACACTGCAAGGGGCAGCAAAATATTTTGTGGTGCTTAAACAGGCAAGTAGAACTAATTTTTTTGATTCTTGCTGTTTTTATATCAGAGTCGAGCAATTTGGTAGATAGTGTGGATTAATACTCAGAGTTCGTAAGTCCTTTTTATTTCTTTCCTAAATTAAATGTGCTTGTTTTGGAGAGAGATTTGCATGCCTTTAGAGGTTGTCTTTCTGGGAATAAAATATAAAATATAAATCCTATCACATATGCCCTCCATATATGTAACTTTAAACAAAGCTGTCAGGATTTCGCAGCAAAGAGGTTTTTCTGCTGGCTGTATTCTGCATGGAATTTCAGAAATTGTACCTTCCAATTACCCCAGCTGTAAGCAGTCAAGACAGTACTTAATAAATCTGGTCCAGTTCAAAGAGCAGAACCAAAAAGCTGCCTGTATTCCCAGCTTATGTGCCTGTCCTTCAGAGTTATATCAGCAGCAAAAACTGCTCCCACTACATGTTGGGTCCAGAAGAGGAGAAACAACTGGAAGGTCCCAGCAGCAGCTGGCAAGTAACAACGATTGAATTCCAGATGGATCTAAAAAACTAGTGATACCTCCTGGGAAACTTTGAAAAACATTTTACTTTGCAATGATCCTGTTCACATCACACTCATTTAAAATATTTTTTTTTCCTTTGTTCTTGGCACAGAAGGAACAGATGAGCTCCTGAGAAATAATTCCATTTTGAGAGACCAGCCCCTGCTAATAAAGGCAGAGAGAAGAAATAGGACAGGGAGAATTGCCATTCTGTTGTGATTTCAGACATCAGCTGTTCAGTTGTGCAGTTTCTGTAGATAATTATTTTTTTAAGAATTTTGCTGGAGCCATAGGATAAAATAGGTTAGAAACAACTCACTTGGTCCAGTTCCCCCATAGGAGCAGGGCCAAATTTGACTGCATAGAATCACAGAATGGTTTGGGTTGGAAGGGACTTTAAAGCTCATCTCATTCCAACCCCCTGCCATGGACAGGGACAATTTCCACTGTCCCAGGTTGGTCCAAGCCCTGTCCAGCCTGGTCTGGAACACTTCCAGGGACCCAGGGGCAGCCACAGCTTCTCTGGGCACCCTGTGCCAGGGCCTCACCTGGTCAGCTCAGATCCTTGGCCAGTGAGGTTTGACTGTCTTCAAGGATGAAGATTTCTTAATTTGTCTGGGCTCTTGTTCCAATATTTGACCACCTGCATGGCAGAAAAAGGGCCCATGGCCCCTCCAGAGAGCCCGGTCAGAATCCAAATGGGACAAGACAAAACACAGACTCGAGGAGAAGGCTGCAGTATCGGTCCCAATTCCATCCAGGAGGCAGGGTCACACGCAGGATTGGAGACAGCAAAGCTGCAGCTTAGGTCACACAGGGACTGAAGCACAGGTCTGAGTTTAAATGGGGCTGCTACATCCATAGGCAAAAGGGGTGGAAGTCCAGGGGGGCTGGTCTGGACCATTAGGACCTATCAGTGCCCTCATGACCCTGACACCAAGACCTTTCTGAAAAAAAGGCCCTGCAACCAGTGTATTTCCTCATTTCTCCTTTTTTTTCTCTCCTATCCTCTGAAAAGCAAAGCTTCTTTCTGTCTGGAAACAAACTTGGGCCTGTGGGTGTTCACAAAGCCTTTACCCACCATGTCCTGCAAACTGGAACTCAGCCATGACCTGGAAGGATCTTGGAGAAGGTGGGAAGGATGTTTCAAACCCCACTCCTGCATGGTCTCAGACTTCTCTTTCGCAGCGTGCTAAACAGATAAAATGCTCCTGACATGTTCAAAATGCTTTCATGAAGAAAGATAACAATTCTGTGTCATGCCTCAGTTGCCTGAAGGGCTCCAGGAGTGGTTTTTCCTGAGTACACCATTAGCCAGATAGATTTGGGGTTGGCTGGTTTCTATTTCTCAGCTTTCCTCAGAGACATCCATGATAGTGGTGCTTAGTACTCCAAGGTGGTACAGGCAATTTTTGCTCTTTCACAGTCAGAGAAATCACTGTATTCAGGAAAGAAAGTTCCACTTAGGTCTGACAGGCAAAGATCTGGATTTTGTGGATGTAGTAGGTTGCCTTTTACTGCTAAGGTGCAATTAAGGTGCAATTTATCTTCAAATGTACAGTAGGAAAAGGATATCCAATTGATTTCCATGCTGTATAACCTCAGGTTTTGGTCACATCTTGGCTTCTCCTTTTCTCTGCCAATGACACACACCTGACAAACCCTGAAATTTAAATTCTTTGACTAACTCAAATCCAGGGTATGATATTGGGTAACACTGAGTAACCAATGATGGACAGAAGGTCAAAATTTAGTAGGATCCCTTGTGGTTTTATAGTCTATGCAATGCAAGCCATTAACTCATTTTTCAATATTGAAAGATGATGGCCTCTGGCATATTAATCCTTCAAATAACTCTGACTTATAGCCCCTTTGGCTATAAAGCCTTACACTTTTCCTCCAATACCATAGGACTGGAAAATGCACTTAGCCTGAAAGTTTCTAGATTAACTACGAAGGAGAAAAAGACTCTACCTGTAGGACTGCTCTTGCTGTAATATTCTGAAATTCTCCTGCCAAGCTTGAATAAAATTTTTGAAAGGCCTAATTTTATTTGAGAAAGCTCATGAGATACAATTATGGAATGTCTGAGAGCTTATCAATGCAAAGCCAGTCAGCTAATTAAAATCTATTTTGGAAGGACCATCTAGTTTTAGAAACAGCTTGTTAATGGCCATTCATAGTTCCAGTGCTGTTTATATCTTAGTAATTAATTTACTAGCCCCAGAAATAGATAGAGAAGACAACACATTTAATAATTAGACACTTAAATTTGGGTGAGATGCCATGACTCTGTCATCACTCACTGCAAAGCAGGTCTCTTTAAATCACTTGCAGGTAGAAGCTGTAAAACAGTGATTAATTATTCTTAGGGAGGACTGATAGCAACTACCTTCCTTTAAGAATTATATTTGACAGCTTTGTGGAAGAAGCATTAACAGTAGATTTTCTGTCAATTAGAAGAAATTACATCTAGTTCATCTAGTTTGGATAGCATTGAATATCCCTGTGCTTAAATGAACTCCTTACTTAGTAAAATAAAATAAATCTTAAAAATTTCATCTAAATTTGCTTGGGATAGAACATCCATCAAAATTCTTGCTTCAAAGGTTAATTCCTCTCATTATTAAAATACGTCAATCTTTTGCTCAGCCTGAATTTGTCCAGCTTAAATTGTATTTTGATTTTTTGCATTCAGACTGATTTGGTAAAGATTCAGCAACTGCTGCATGACAGACAATCATGCCCAGCACATGTCAAGGCCTGTCATAATTATGTCATGTTATACCATAATACAATAGTAATTCTATCTTGTTGTATCATTTCTGAAATTATTAACTGCAGCTCTGACTGAACTATTCTATTTTATTTTTTTGTAAACACGTGTCTCCTGTTTGAGCTGTAAAGAAATGATCTGACACTTTGACATCTTAAATAAGAACAGAAAGCATGTTTTCACCACATTAATTGGAGAAAAAGTCGATCTTGGTATTCAGAGAAATGAAACCAGATATTTAAAGTAGCAGCTTCTCCATTTACTGTGGATATAATTTGGGATTTCCAGTTAAGCAAACAGCACTCTGAAGTTACAGCACTCCTGAGAAGGTGGACTCACACTTTTGATGATTGTATTTTGGAAAAGCTTTGTGTTGTGTTTATATTTTGGGAGTCAGAGGGAAAGAAGAGAATTTATTCTGAGTCAGAGAAAGAGCTGCCGAGCTCTGATGAAATATGCATTACAGTGTATACTTGATATTCACTCCTATTTTTTGCTATTGTTGCTGTCAGCTTTTCCTGGAGCAAGGACACATCTAACAGACCCACAAAACAATAGATTGCTTCAGCAGTCAGAGTGCAGATGCCTTTGAAGAAAAGTCTGTGAGTAAGGTCTAGGTAATTTCACAGGATCACCTTTATTTCCCTCTGTTGTAAAAATGGACAGGTCACTCCTGGTAGCATGTCAGTGTCCCACGACCTGGCCCCGTGGCTCCTCTAGGTGCAGAAGAGGAGAGAATAAAGATCTGGTGATTTTTGGATTCTGCATCTCCATGTGAACAAAGATACCATTAGCAAGGTTTTCTCAACAGTTTGTTTTGAGAAGAACACAAAGAGACAATAAGCATTTCTAAAGCACTTTCACTCCTTGGCTCAGAAAGTCCCACCAAAAAATCTGCAATTTGAGCTCTGGAGTCTGACCAGTCTGTCAGGGGTGCCCGCAGGAGCAGCTCCCCTGGTGAGTTTGAGGGACTGAGGTCATCAATGGAGAGCTGGAACAGAACAGGGAGCTGTTAATAAAATTATTGTTAGGATAAGTATTTTCATCCTGGCAAACTGAAAAATATTTAGGCTACTGGATGTTCCTAAAATATATACGTAAATGAAGTTCTTGGAGGTAGATGTTGATTGCACTTGCTTGGTCAGTCCTTATTGTAATCTTTCCTAACAATCCTTATTGTTGGCATTATGTTCACCAGCTAGAAACACGCATCCCACAGAATTTTCAAATTCTACCAAAAATTACACTAACCCACAGTGTAAGAAAGGTGGATCCTGTCCGAGCTAGTGTTGTCTCCTCCATCCCTGCTACAACGACCTCAGTTTCATTTTGCAGTTGTTTGTACCAAGAAATTCCTCCTGCAATACAATTTGATGGAAGAACTGGCTTAATTTGTCACCAATGCAAATGGTTTGACCATTGAGAATGAAAAACCTGATTTATTTGTGAAGGTTACCCACCTTTGTCAATGAAAATACAGTTTGAAGACTTGGTTATGCAGTCTTCTGCAAAACACTGGCACAGAACAACAAACTCTTTGGATGCCTGTACAGCTGGTGTGCATGTCTGCTCTGTTGTGAAACACAGTGGCTTTTTTCTGACCAAAAAATAACAATCTAGAAGTTTTCCCATCCATATATTGACAAAGTCTGCAGAGTCAGATAATTCAAATAGTGTATTTTATTTGGTTTTACAGACAGCAAAGCTTGACCGTGTATGTCCTTCTCTTTCCATGCCTTTCTACTGTTTTCTCCCTGGTTTTGGTTCTAACTTCAAAGTGTAATTTCTTTGAACCAGAGGCTTTCTGCTCAGGTGTGTCAAACTTGTTTAATCTTGTCCAAGATTTTAATGAAACTAGAAGTTCTTGTGTCTTTATTTATCACACAATGGATTATAATCTCTCATTGTAACAATTATGTTTCCACTGGGGTTTTTTTTGCATTTTTTTATTCCTTCCCTGATGTTTGAATGTCATCCAATAAACTTCTAGGAAAATCTCATTTATAGGGAAAAATTAGAACATTTTGGCCACATAATCTGTGACAAAATAAATAAGGACAAGTGGGATGGGGCTCAAAGCAGCGTGTTCTAGTAAAAGGTGTCCCTGCCTGTGGCAGAGGGCTGGAACAAATTAATCTTTAAGGTCCCTTCCAACCCAAAACAGGAGTCTATGAAGTGTTGTTTTCCAATTAATTTTTAAATCTTATTTTAGCAGAAGGTGACACCAGGCATGGTCGGGAGCAAAGGTTATATTAAATAAAAATATTGAAAGTTTTGAAGTGCTTCATTGTTTTAAATTTATTAATCAGATTTTTTTTTTTTTTTTTTTTTTTAATACTCTGGAGGAGAAGGATACATCCCAGCCCATGGGGGTCTGTCAAACTACCTGAGTGAAAATTCTCTTAGCTATTTCTCTTGGACCATGTTTTAGAAAGGCATCCAAGTCTGCATAATGAGATGTGGACAGATGGTGTTAGGGTGGGGCAGAGGCCTCAGTGCCTGATGCCTTAAAGAGTTTTTCCTGACTTTCCAGTGGCTTCTGTGCCATCCAGGCAGCAAAACCTGAAAGGCTGCTCCTCACAGTCTTATGCAAAACAAGTGAGGCCATTTCCAATTAATTGTATCAGTGCTGAAAGTTTTTAAGGAACATTGAGTGGCCTTGCAACTTTAAAAAAAAAAAAAAAAAAAAGAGGATGGGGGGAGAGCAGAGAAAGGGTTGAAAAAAGCCCTGCTGCCAAATTGTGATTTAAACTGAGATTGGCATCAGCAGACATTTCCACATCAGCCTTTAGCACATCTGGTCCAGACCAAACAAATAGAAGATTTATTCTGTCAGTGAGATCATTTAGCATTCCTTTTTATGCTTCAGAAAGAGCCTGTACCTGTCAGTCACCAAAGCACTAGGCTTTTGGTGGCTGGGCTCTGTTGCTCTTTCTGACTAGCCTTGATCTGAGACTTCTAAGAAGGTTTGTGTTCACCCGCTCCACCTGGGAGACCGGTACCCATGCCAAGTTCATTTCCATAGTCTTATAAAAATCTCCTGGAGGGTTTCAAACATCTGCTCATAAGTAAAGAAACATTGTCTTGAGATATAACAATAATATAAAGGGCAACTGAACCTTCCTTGCAAATAAAACTGAGCTAATAAATTATTTTGTTTCAACAGTTTTATACAATTCAAACAAGAAACTGAAGGGAGCTAAACAGGCACACACACACATGAAAAATCAGCAGTGAAGGGGTTTCTTCTAATACCTTCTGATTTTTTTTTTATTTCCTTTTGGTCAAGAGGTTTGTTTAGGTTTGTTTTCTGAGCACTTGATGATAATTATTGAAAGGGAGAGCTGAGGTGAGCAGCTTTAATTAGCAGCAGAGAGCTCAGTGTGGTGCAGAGGGGGATGTTCTGAACTGGGGGGGGCAGAGGTGCAGCTGGAGGTGAGTAGGTTGGGGAGTGCTGCAGACAGGACAGGATAATGCAGGATATGAAGGATCTCTGTCCTCTCTCCACCTGGCTGAACACAGTGACTTTAGGGAGAGTGGGCAATGGTGGCCAGTCCCGGGTGGCACAGCAGGAACATCTCTGAGTGCCCCACCTCCCCCCGGGTAACAGGGACGGGGCTGTGACAGAGGAAACAAACAACAAACAAGGACAATGGTTCCTTGAATTTGGAGGTGTTACTGAGGTTAATCAGCCTCTAGCTTGCTAAGACGATTCATTGTCATAGGAAACTCCCCTGTGGAGGGAACAGAAGGCCCAATGTGCAGACCAGACCTCTCAGGGAAGCCTGATGCCTCCAGGGAACCCAGGTTAAAGAGGTGAATCGAAAGCTTCCTGGTACAACTCTCAGATTATTATACATTACTGATTCTTGAGGCTGACAGCAAATAAGTACAAGGACAATCAAGAGAGACTGTGGACCCCTGGCTCCGATTTTGCTGTGTCTTAAGCCAGGTTTTCCCCTGATGGGGGAAGAATACTCTTAAATCAAGTTTCCTCTGATGGAGGAAGAATTTAGAGTTCTTGCAAGGAGTCCAATAGATAAAAGAAACTTTCAGCACTCTCTGCTTTAAGATAATTTATTAAGTCTTATCAGAGAAGTAAAGTCACCTGCATGACCCAGACACAGCACAAAGCAGAGAATGCAGCAGAATGCTTCTTATCAACATAACACGGCCTTCTGAAAGGTAAATCATCCAATTAAAACTTAAAATTAAAGATATTTTCACTTTTCTACCAAGGTTAGACAAATGCTCTTGTCACGTACCCAGGAACTGCGGAATTTTTCGTCCAAAAATTTTAGACATCTTCTACTGCAGAATATGGCATACTAGAAGAAGAAGAAGTTCTAGAAACAACAACAATCCTCCATTTTGGGGTTTTTGCTTTTTGTCTATTTACTACATTGATAAACCCAACACCTTTAGATTTTTCACCCTGTGATAACCTTACATAACATTCTATAATTTAGTTCACACTAGAGTAGATTCTAGTTCTTCCCAAAGAGTTGGCAGTTTTCTCCATGGATAAATGTCAAAGACAGTGTTGTCCAGGGGGGTAGAACCCTTCAAAACAGGCAGGGAAATATTCTCTGCATTCTGGGCTCCCACAAGAGACTTCTGGGTGCTGGGACTCCTGGTTAAGGGATCAGAAGTACAAGCAGCATTCTCCTCTATCCTTCCAGTTGCAAGGAACCATGAGGGAAGGAACAGGGAGAGCCAGCAGATCAACACCTGGCTCCAGTTCTGGCGTCACCAGCAGAATTTGGGGGGTTTTGTTCATGGATGAGTCTACATGACATCAGGCCTGCTGGCATCAAAGAGGTACAGCTGTGTCCAAAGGAGAAAAGGTCCTTTGCACAAGAATCAACAGGGCTCACTGAAACACATTTAAACTTCATTTGAAGGTGGAAAAGGATAAAACCAAGACAACTGCAGATAAATGTGGGGAGGACTTGCCAATGGCCCAGGGGCAGTGTGCTAGCAAGGTTCTTCAGCCTGCTGTCTCACTGGAGGTGAGGGGTGAAGATCCATGTGGCAGCAAAGACACCGGGTTATCGATGTGTTAGAAACTGTGGAAATCTCTGATAATGGCCACATAGGGATTAGGACTTTTCCCGATAAAAGAGTGGCAAGATCAAAAGTCCAAATGAAGGCTGCCTATGTCAATGCACACAGCATGGACAACAAACAGGAGGATCTGGAAGATGTTCCTGTGCAGCAGGAAAACTCTGATGTAACTTCTGTCATGAAATCGTGGTGGGATGACTGGCACACCTGGAGTGATGCAATGGATGGCTATAAACTCCTCAGAAGGGATTGGCAAGGAAGGAGAGGTTTTGGGCTAGCCCTGAATTTTAGGGAGAGTTTTGATTATCTGGAAGTTCTTTTTGGTGGCGATGGGGTTGAATGTTTATGGACAAGAGTCAGGGGAAGGGCAACAAGGCCAATATTCTGGTGGGAATCTGTTACAGACCACCCACCCAGGAGGCAGATGAAATATTCTACTCACAGCAAAGTTTCACATTCTCCAGCCTTCATCCTCGTGGGGGACTTACCAGATGTCTGCTGGAAATGCAATACAGCAGTGAGGAAACAGCCCAGGAGGTTCCTGGAGTGTGTGGAAGAGAACTTCCTGACACAGCTGGTGAGCAAGCCAGCTAGGGAAACAAACTGGGAACTCACCTCCTCCTCAGACAGAAAATGGAGGCACTTCAGATAAGGTACATGTCAGTTATTAAACATATTTGACAATACCCTGACACAATTTGAATGGGAACTGAAGGCAGCTGAAGGAGCTGAGGGACAGTAAGGCATGCAAAATGCAATTACCTGCACCAGAATTTCAGTATGATCCTAGAATTAAACTCCCCTATTAATAATAAGAGGTCCAGACAATTTTGTGACTGTCAGAATGGGCCAGGACCACTATTTCTGTAGGAAGATTAATATGGATGGGTGATGTGGAAAAGTAGTAGTCCTTTGACTTTTTTAATTTGAAAATTAATTATGTATGTATGGGGTTTTTTATGCCATTAAAAAAGTGGTGTTTAACACTTCAGTAAGGTATTGCCTACGCCAGCAACTGGGTGCACAAGGGTGTCCAGAGGGGTTTCTGTCAAAATCTTCTGCTGGTGAACTTGTTCTGTGTTCTCCATTGCTTGGGCAGAGTGTGCCCTTGTGGGTTGCTCAAGGAATTCCATCAATCTTGCTGATAAACCTCAAATTCTCATACAAATGCTCGACATGTAAAAGCACCAATGTTGCTTTAACTGCTTGAAGTCTGTTGTAATAATTATCCACCAGGAACCACTACCTTGATCCCTCTAACAGACATGGGGATATTGTTGTTTAAGGAGTAATTTCAAGGGGTAATGTTCACTCTCTTGGTAGTTTTACTTGTTATTGTAATAGTCAACAGAATATTTTAATTTGAAAATAACGGCCTCGCTCAAAAATGATTTGGCTCTTCCCATAAAAACCATCCACTTAAAAATGAATAAAAATTGATCAATTTGCAGATGGTGTTGTTCAAACAGGCTGCCTTATTTCTAGAAATGTTTATGTCCACACTCTCCCTTGGTAGTCAGCAACAGGAAAAAAGTGTTCCCTTAAGGTTAAGATTCATGGCAAGGACCAAACTCTGAGTGCCCTGAACACCCTGCTGGAAGAGCCAAAGTGTTTCACTCCATTACTCGTGGACAAACATTGGAGAGACTTTCTTGTTAAGCTAAAACCAACACTAGCCTCGATATCTTCCCAAAAGGTGTGGAATAAACACGGTACAGATGCTCTGCCCCAGGACTGAAGCTGTTGGGATTTCATACAAACTCAACCCCAGTTAGGGGCCAGCTGCAGAGATCAATTTGCTCAGTTCAGTGGCCTGTGTAATGCAAGAGGTCAGAGGAGACAGTCACAGTGCTCCCTGCAGCCCTTTCCAGTAAAAAATATGGAAACTGAATTCTGCTTTCCATTGTTTTTTGATGGACAGATCTCACTCTGTCACTTTTCTCATGTGTTATGGAACTGAGTCACATCATTATACTTGTCTCAGATGCAGAATCTAGCTAAGAAGAGCAGCAGTCTATTCAGGTAATGAACAAAAATGTAATATAATTGATTTCTTTTCCAGCTCAGCCCTCATAATTTTAGGATGCAGCACCAAAGTCACAAGAAACAGTTGACCCTTCTATTGGCTGATTTTTGCAGTCAAGGAAAAAAGAAATGATCAGAGGAGAGGGGGAAAAAGAACAGATCTCGGCAAAAAAGAGGTGTGTAAAGAAGAAAGAAAGAAGATGAACAAAAAGGAAAGACAAAAATGGAAGGTTTAATAAATGGGATCATTGCACAAACCCATTGCAATTGTACTAGGAACAAAAATGGTGGTAAAATGGCTTTGGGGGAGCTTAAAGATGATCTTAATCCTCTCCCTGGTTGCAGCAGTGTATTGTCACTGCCTGAAAAACACGCAAGCATCAACAGTTGTAAAACGTGTGTCTTGAGATTTTGAATTATATCAGTTAAATAAGCACAGAACCAACCCATAACGATTTACAATGCTTAGTCATCCCAGGAGTTGAGCTGAGCTTCTTACAGATCTCCTTGGACATTGTTTTGCAAAGATAATCTTAGAGGTCTTTTCCTTAATGATTCTGTGATGGTGAAAGAGACTAAGTTAGACCAGACTAGAACTAAAGAGGTGGCTAAAGTCTCCTTGTCTGTCATGGGAAAAAAACCCCAATATTTTGCCTGTATGGCAGTAACTGAGAGAGACAAAGGAAATCCTCTGAGGATGGCAACCATTTGGATTTTTTATTTTTTATTTCCTGAACAGCCAAGAAATTGAACCCTCAAGCAGGGTCTTATCATCAATTCATCTTCAGGGTGGCAGAACAGCCCATCAGTTTTCAGCAGAGCTTCTTCCCTTGATTTGAAGTAATGAGATGTTCTTGGTCAGCCTTCACTCAGGAATCTGAGGAAATGAACCAGCTCATTTGAGTTGTGGACTGGTCACCTACTTGCAAAGTCAGCCTCAAGACTGCCTCTTATTCCCCTCGTGCACCATTCCACCCGGACTGACGTCAGAAAAATATTGATTAGGGCTGTTGCAGGCTGCTGGGAATCAGCTGTCCTTCCTGCAACCCTCTCAGGTTGAGCCAGCAAGGTCAGAGCCAGCTCTGTCCTACCAGGCTGCCCCTTCTGCAGCGAGATCTTTGCAGTACCTTCCTTTCCTTTGGCACTACTGAGTGGACATGGAAGTTTTTAACCCTGTGACCCTCGTCCAAGAGGCCCCTGGAGGTCAAGATACCCAGGCTGTGGACCCAAGACCTAAATCAAAGTGACCTGATCTTCAAAAGCGCTGAACTCTGAGTAACTTTAAGAAGAGGTCAACTTCTCTTGAAACTAATTTTCTTTGATTTAAGGGCCTAATTATGGATCTAGCTACCCAATAGTAAGCGGCTCTATGAAAAAGTTCAAAACTAGCTGGGGGAATTAGCTACTGAGATCACATTAATTTCAGCACCTTTGAAAATATCTGCCCCAGGTTTGAAAAAGTACATCCCTAACTTGATTTTTTTTCCCTTTTTCCTTTTTGCTGCTAATTATTCTTATCTCAACCCCTATTTTAAAATCCGTACAGCATTTTGGAAGCTGTGTTAATTTGTACAATACCTCTGCACATGGTTCATTCCCATTTCTTTCTTGTGGTTTTCACTGTTACATATGATTATTCTTTTTGCTCTGCTCTTCACTTTTCCTACCTAGCATCCCTACCCATACAGTAAATTCTGTTCCCAACTGCTTTGCTATTTTGATAATTTATTTGATTTTAATTTTGCTATTTATTTGATAAAGGCAGGAGTTTTTGGTCCTATACTAACAAGAGCTGTGGCTTGTTCCTTTGCCAGAGAAACATTTTTTATAATGCTCCCACCACCTACTCTTTCTTTTAGTGACAACAAGGGTGTTTCCTTTCAGTACAAAGATGCTCAAACAAAATTTTCTGATTCCAGTTATCACTATTTGCAAAGGTTTAGTTTTGGCCTCAGTAGGCGCTCAGATTTTCATGTGTGGTCCAACCTGTATGTGTGGAAGAACAGGAAAAAGCAACAGAGACATGAAGTGGAAAAAATGCACAACAGATTAGCAAACAATTGACTTACCCTTGGATCAGTTTTATCATGGCTCTGCTGTTGGATTCTTCATTACCCTCTAGTTTTTACTTAGACATGCAATCAACAGTCTATGCATCAGCAATATGACATGTCACATTGAAGCTGATTTATTCCCCTCTTGTGGCATTTAATAAACAAGATTATAACCAGCCTTTGCTGTGACTCCTAAAGCAGAAGTTGCTGATAGTCTGCAACCACTTATCAGAGAAGGATGACATGTAAAACAAAGAACAATAAAAAATTCCCCTTTCTCAAAAGCTGTGTGATGTTTCATTTATTTTGTACCATCCAGGACTGAAATTTCTATAGGCTCCCGAAATTTTCTGTGCCTGGGGAGATCCTTGTTATATAACACAAGTACAGGACTCTGCCCACACACAAGAAATGCAAGACACGGACCCAAAGTGACTCAGGAAAAGCTCTATAGTTTCCAAACAAGATGCTATTCTTCCTTCCAAACAAGCTAACTAACAAAGTGATTGACTTTGACCCCTGTGACAAAATTTAATATTTTATATTGCAGACAAAGTTGCTGGTAGTAAAAAACTCCAAAACTAAATAAAAAAAAAAAAAGATACATATATTTTTTAGAGCTTTTCAAAGACAGCTAGAGGAGACCATATACTATGGAATCTGAAGAATCACTAGATTTAGTATTCCAGTTTTTCCTAATTTTCTGCTCTTATATCTAAAAAGCTTAATTTCTCAAAAATTCCTCCTTTTTTCCTTTTTTTCCTCTGTTCAAATCTACAAAATATGCAGTGAATTAAAACACAGAAATGGCAAACACTTAAGGGACTTGGCTCCTAAGTCCTCATTATCTTCAGAAATATGTTACAGTCATAGTGGAAGCCTGTCTAATTTCATATAAATTTGCTTCCAGCCATGATTTTCTGATATACACCCCAGTGAGTGAACAAGGGACTAACAAAAAAAAAATATGAGCTTTTATAACCACAGATACACTTTGGGAAGAGTAATTCTCTGGTAGTATATTTCTCATTTGTCTTACTATCAAGACAGCTTTTTCCAGTTTTTCTCAGGTATCAGCCACCTAAATTTTGTCAGTTTTGATAATTAGAACCCCTCAGCTCCTGAATACGGGCACTGGAACTTTATTGAACTATTTTAGGAGTGTAATGCCTGAAACATTTTTTACCCAGGTAAATTAACATAGTGCTATGCAAGATTTCATCATGGTTTCTCAATCAACACAGGCCATGGATAATTTCCAAGAGGAATTTGAAGGGTTTCTATCATATTTCAATGGCTAAAGGAATTTGAGAGTATGGAAGTATTCTGTCATTTGGCCTATGGGAAAAAAATCTGCAACTGGCTCTTCAGTTTACCAATACAGATGTAGTTGTGTTGCCTCCTGAATTCCCACGTGAAATTCTTTATTTCTTTATATTATTCTGGTGTCCTGGGCAGCAATGGATCTCAGACAGGAATGTTGCACTGAATTGGCATTGGCACAGGAAAAGTGCAAAAAACACACAGTTTTCTGTTGAAAGGATATCAGTGCCAGTACACTTCAGTAAAAGAGGTTGAGTAATTATGGGACATCACCTTTTTCCTACTGCAACAACAGAATCTTAAAATCATTTAATTGTTTAGGTTGGAAAAGACCTTTAAGAGCAGCGAGCCCAACCTCTGCCCCCACTGCCAAGGCCACCACTGGCCCATGTCCTCACCACATCCACACACCATCCTCTGATTCTCTACCATATTTTCTAGGAGGGGAGGCTTGTTTGTGCAAACTCCAAGAAGTAAAACTGAAAACCTCTCAATCTGAGTTGCTGTAACTCAAGCCAAACTTGGGTTTGCAGTACAAAACTTGACAATATGAAACTTCCAAGGTCTGCAAAAGAGGAGGCTGTGTAAAGAAACATACATTCATATATACTTGCATTCATATATGCAAACAAAAGCACACTTCAACTTTTCCAAACCTCTCAGTTCTTATCCCCAGCTTTTGTTCCAGAACACTCCGAAGTAACTAAACTATAAATGGAGCTGTGAAAACTCAACAAACTGGGAGAAGTGCCTGAATTTTGCTTATCTACTTTAAGAGGTTTCAAGAAATATATAGATACTGCACAAAAGCACAGTGAAATTGTGTTGACGAAGGTGTCAAAATATGTACATACAGGAAGGGATCGCTTGATACAAATTTAGACTTAAAATGGTTTGTTTTCCTGAGGTTGGAATCTGCCAGAACGTTCACTTATCTGTCGTATATCTGTGATGTTGAATACATTTTACAAGAGCAAGAAAGCAATTCAGCAAAGATTTCAAGAGAGACTAAAGTTAAGTGTCATCTAGGAATGACTTCTTAGCCATGGGTCATGGGAGAACTTATCAATATAATACAAGAAAACATCACAAACATCAGCAATTTTTAATGTGAGATCAAAGGAATTTTGCGTAAGTGCAAGGCAAGGAATTCTTTGATAAAGACAAAGAAATGTGTGTGCAAACAACACAGCAAGATTCAAAATATATCTTTAATGAGGCTGCAGAGTCATATAATAAGTGAGTCCAGAGGAGGCCACCAAGATGATTAGAGTGATGAAACACCTCTCCTACAAGTTAAAGCTGAGAAAATTGTGATTGTTCATTTTGGAAAAAAAGAAGCTTCAGGGTGATCTAATTGTGGCCTTCCAGTACTTGAAGGGAACCCATGAGAAGATGGAGAGAGACTATTTACAAGAATGACAGGGCAAAGGGAAATGGCTGCAAACTGACAGAGAGTAGGTTTAGATTGGATATCAGAAAAAAACTCTTTACTGTGAGGGTGGTGAGGCACAGGTTGCCCAGAGGAGCTGTGGCTGCCCCATGCCTGGAAGTGTCCAGGGCAAGGTTGGATGGGGCTTGGAGCAACCTGGGATAGTGGAAGGTGTCCCTGCCCATGGCACGGGGGGGAACCAGATGGTCTTTAAGGTCCCTTCCAACCCAAAGCCTTCTGTGTTTCTATGATTCTAGGAATAAATGCAAAGCTGTGTAGGACCAGACTAATGCAGGCTGGAAACGCCCTCAGAAGTCTCTGATTAAACTTTCCACTCGAAGCACAGACAGCTGCAGCTCTGGTCTTGATCCAGATGGTTGCTCAAAACCTCTGAGGAGAGAAGCCGTGCAACCACTTTGAGCAATCCCTCCCAGTGTTTGAGAGCCCTCCTGGTGGAAGTTTCTTTTTAAATCTTGTCTGAAATGCTGTTTCAACTTATGTCCTTTGGCTGTCCTCCTTTCATGCAAAGCCTGGTTCTGGTTCCTTTGACCAGAACTGGGCAGAGCATTCTAGATGTCATCTAGTGGTAATGGGTGATTTGAACGATCACAGAATCATAGAATGACTCATGTTGGAAGGAACCATAAAGATTTTCAAGTTCCAACCCCATGTCATGGGCAGGGATGCCACCCACTGGATCAAGCGTCTCTGCACTCCATCCAACTTGGCCTTGAACACTTCCAAGAACATTGCAGTCAGCAAAGAAAAAAAAAAGATAATTCAAACAACTGTCAATATACCTTTNGATCACAGAATCATAGAATGACTCCTGTTGGAAGGAACCATAAAGATTTTCAAGTTCCAACCCCATGTCATGGGCAGGGATGCCACCCACTGGATCAAGCGTCTCTGCACTCCATCCAACTTGGCCTTGAACACTTCCAAGAACATTGCAGTCAGCAAAGAAAAAAAAAAGATAATTCAAACAACTGTCAATATACCTTTTGAGAAAAAAAGACTCTCCCAAACTTACTGTAATTACCATTGGAAAATATAAAGAGGGAAAATTGTAAGTGAGAGCTGGAAATGGTGATGCTCGTACTATTCTTGACTCATTCAATGGCCAAATATGGAAATATAAGCAAGTTGCAACCCATCTGTGCCTCAAAGTAAAATGGGCTTGAACTGCAAAGTTTTCAAGCAGGAAGCATAGAGTAACATATGTTTATCTGGAGTATCTTACACCATGTGAGTGAATGGATTCCAGGTTTTACTACAGCTTCCAGTGAACCACATAATTTTTAACTCATTGTCTACCTTAATGTTTAAGGACTAGAGACCTCTGGATAAAAATCTGAACTGTTCTGAAAGCTAGACTGTGATGGAAAGAAATGAGGTTTTCCAGGTGATTTTTTTTTTCTCAATATATATATGTACAATGGGGTTAAGAAACACTGGGAGTAAAATCTCTCTGTGCACAGACTTCAGCTCACCTCTACAAGGCTGTCTTGATGTGCATTCTTTGTACATGCACATTACAATCAATTCCACAGGATTGCCACTTTTAAATATTTCAGCTCTTCCATGAATAAATGAAAAATAGTTCAAATACACATTGTTCATTTTGCACACCATTCCCAAAAAGTTCAAGGAGTCTTGTGTTTTCTTATGGTAAGATCCCATATGGATATGCTCACCCAAATTATTCTCCTAAGAAACGGAATTTCCTCTCTAGGTTTAGGTCTATCCTCATTCGTTCTGTTGTAAGTCTTTATTAACTCCATAAAGCTCACCAAGAATGCAAAATTAGTGTAATGCTGATCAAAGATCACATCGTCTGCTCATATTAGACTCCATTTGGACTTACACCAGTGTGATCCCAGGGGAAGATGGCAGCTCCTTACTCGTTCTTCCTTTCTCCCTTCTTTCATGCAAACTCTGCCAAAAGTGATGACTTCTCCCTCAGTTGGTTCCCAGGAGCCAATTGGTCTTTCCCTGTCTTCCCCCAGCTAATGTAAGCTGGTTTTCCCCTTGTATACAGCTGCCCTAATTCTTAGAGCATTTCATCCTTTTCACTTTCTAAATGGAAATGTTAAATTTTTCACAGAGGAGGTGCCCTGGGGGGGAGTTTTGCTCACACCCAAGAACGGATGTCAGTTAATATTTGGACATGATTAATTAACAGTAAACCCTAAGGCAAACTTTGCTATTATGAAAATAAGACAATATTCGGGATTACATGAGCGTCTGCCTATATGACAAAGTTACCCAGATGCTCTGAAATCAACAAAGATTTGTCACAGATACAAAGAGAGTTATTATTTTATGAATTTTATATTCAGCTGAATTACTTTTGTCCCTCTTAGACAATATAGGAACAACCTAGGGATAAACCACTATTCGAATTACCTCTCAGACACTTTTAAGCACTGGTATATAGTTTTCTAATTTTGCAGAAAATTATTTGGAGCTCATATTCTTTTCCTAGTCAGTGGTTAATTATTGTACAAGTAGAAGGCCAACCTTACCGTGAAATGTTTGTAAATCCTGAATTACATTTGCAGCTCCATCTTGGGTGGAAAACAACTTCTGTTTGACAAATAGAGCTGAAACACACCATGGCTCAGCTTGAGAAGCAAAAACGAGTTTTTCCAGGAGAAACTAAAGTAGGTCATTGCGTAGGCAAATTAGAGTCACGCATATTTTAATGCAGTGCAGATGATGGGGTAGCTGAGGGAACTCCAGCACTGAAGGACTGAAAACCACACCTGTTTACTGCCAGGGAGGCAGGTGGAAGCATACACAGCCACATAAACAGTGCTATTGAACATGCAATGGAAGATATGGCCAGAACCTTGATTTTTTCTCTTATCCAAAAGATGTAAGAAAAGGCGTAATAGCTCGTCACCATCACCAAAAAAATACACACTTGTTTTGCTTCATAAAATAAGGATGTCAATATTTTTCTGCTATGGAGCACTACAGAGTGTCTCAAGACAAATTATTTCACAATGTGAAAACGTTCTATTGCTGTTATTCGGGTATTTGCTTCCACCTCAGGCCCAGGTCTAGATGTATTTGGAGATGTTGTGAAATTGCATCTTCTGATGACGAGAAAAAAACTTCACGATGAGGTCAACTAAAACCTCTGGTTTTATATTAAATTTTCAACAGAAGGATTTCAGAAAATAAAAATGTAAGTCTTTCTAGAACATAGGCTCAAGAAGCTTGGGAAAGTCTGAAGCCAGAACAATACAGTCAAATAGCACAGGACAGTAAGCTTTCAAAATCTGATTCCAATCAAAAGTTCAGCAAATAAACTGACAAATTTCTGTCCCCTCATATGAAAAAAAAAAAAATAAACAATCTCTTGCAAGGCATTGAAAATACTCTTGGAACAAAGAACTATACATTTGACACCCATAATCCTAAACATCTAAACGTGAGATGACAAAGGCAAAAAAATTGTTACAACTCTCAACAATCATGAAATTTCAATCCCAATCCTTATCAATATGTTGACTTAATTATCACCAGTTCATAACAGCTTTTTAATTCTGACACGAACATTTGTCCTTTTTTAATTGTGGCGTGGTTCCATCTCCAATGATAAATTCATGCAATAATGGTTCGTGAGCTTTTATTTTTGTACATTCTGGATTCCTCTGATAAGTGAGCAGAAGAAACTTCAATCAGGAAAAGTGAATTTTCCTCAGGGAAATACTTAGTTGTTGTAAATTGTCTCCAGTTTCATAATTCTGTCACTGAAAAGTGCCAAAATCAGATTGGGGCAAAATATAATAAATACATATATAAAATAAATATAATAAAGGATCATTTTGCTATAGACACCTAATGTAACATTTTGCATCCCAAAAGTATTCTGAAAGAAGATGGCAGCCAGGTGTGTTTGGTCTCTTCTCCCAGGTAACTGGTGGCAGGATGCATGGAAAGGTCTCAAGCTGCACCAGGGGAAGTACAGATTGGATTTTGGGGAAAAAAATTCTTCACTGAAAGTGTGGTCAGGCATTGGAACAGGCTGCCCACGGAAGTGGTCTAATTGTGGTGGCTGGAAAAGTTTAGAAGGCACGTGGTTGTGGCACTTAGGGATATGGGTTAGTGGTTAATGGTCAGACCTGATGCTCTCAGAGATCTTTTCCAACCTTAACTGTTCTGTAAGGTGTATCAGGTATGGTTTAATGTTATTAGGAACTTCAATCTCAAAATGGAGAGTGAGGCTATTAATTTTTGTGAGTGACTCCAGTTAAATAATCTGCAAGTGTGCCACAGGAGAAGAATTAAAAGTCAAAATTATCATCACAAATAGATTTAATTCTGTAGGTCTAAGTACAAAATTCTAGAGTTACACAGTAAAAAATTAATTTACACTGGCATGGAATGGGAGATGTTTGAGCAGTCAGCACTTCTCAAAAAAATACCTACCTACTGCAGGAACAGAGACTCCTCTCTGTCACTCTTTTTCAGAGTTAAATATCAGGCTGGGAGGTATAAAGATTTCTAAAACAAATCAAATAATTTCACTGTACTGCATGGCTTCAGCTGGATATTATATGTCAATAAAAATAACAAGTGGGTCAAGAAGAGAGTAAAAGAGATCCTTAGTGATACAGAGAACCCCAGAATGGGGAAAGATTGAAAAAATGAGAACGATTCAATTAAATTGGAAGAAAAAGATGTAGCTGTTCCTGTGGATTTCAAGATGTATTCGGGCAAAGCTCTGAGGCACATGGTGGGATTCTTGGGGCTGTCCTGTTCAGGACCAGGAGTTGGATTTCAATGATCCTTGTGGGTCCCTTCCAATACAGGATATTCTAGGATTCTGTGGTTCTATGAAAGACTTCTGAAACTGGTCCAAGAAATACAAATATTCACAGAATCCTTTAAAATTACTAAAAGACTGCAAGAGGAGGAAAAACCCAAAAATGCAGAGACATTTGAGATAACATTATGGTCAAAAGACACCTGATACTGATAATGGCAACTGCGGATCTTGAATTCTCCAACTGTCTGGATCAGTGATCCTAAGAAACTTTTCTTCCTAGAGGGTGGATGAATGGCTTGTAAGACACTTCATATTGGGCTTTTTGCTTTCTGACTTGGAGTGTGAGGATTTATGCTACTCAATTCTTTAACAGTATTTTAGACATCCAGATGCAAATTATTGTTACAACTGAACACGTGCAGTAGACCTGAATATAACAAAGACAATAGCACTTGTAAAAAGTAATATATTTTTATTCCTTGTTTGTGTTCAGAGTACTACTTGGAAAGCAAGAAGAAGAAGAAGAAGAAGAAAAATCAGAATTTTTAGGAAGCCAATTAGAAAATGTAAAACAATCCACACAAAAAGACCTTAAAGGCCATGAAAGAATGTTCGCCATCTGAAATTTGTAAGATTTTCAGCTATTGCATAACATTGCCTCCAGCAATGAACCTCACCGAATCACATCAACTCAAAGTTTGTGCTACAAATCCGTGTCACTTCAGAGAGAGACTAAGAGAGAGAGAGAAAAAGAAACAGAAAAGGAAAGTGCACCCCATATGGAGTTTATACCAAATTATTTAAAAATATGTTTAAAAGTAATCAAAAAAATCAGTTCCGTTCAGTGGTGTCTGTCATGAATCCTGGAAGAACATGATATGAGAGATTTTATGTTTTATGGAGGAAAAAATATGAGCAGGTAAGTAGCAGGCACACTGACAATGGTGGCAGTTCCTTATAAAGTCACAAAACCTGGTAAATAAAAAAAACATGGCTTTTTTTAGTGATGGGAGCTATTTTTAAGTTTAGAAGCTTCCAACAGTCCATTGCACAGGTAGAAGTACAGGGAGAGAATATTTGCTGAGGGTAGGACTGGACAGATTTTTGGGTGAGCATTTTATTCTATTGATGATTTCTGACAAAAAAAGATATTTATAGGTAATGCCACATCACTTCATATAAGCACAAGAGGAAAACAGTCTACCTAGAGATGATGGAAATACATCCTTAATTGCCTTGCCAGATATTTCTACACCAAACCCTCGAAACACAGGAGCAGAGACCCCTTCTCACAGCAGCACTCCATTCTCCCTTCCTTCCCCATCCCTTCAGGCAGACAGTGAGCAAACCTGACCCCACGGCTCCCTTCCTCATTTCTTTATCTTTTCCCCTCCTTTTCTCTGTGGTTTCCAGCAGCAGCAGTGCTCCTGCATCCGTTCTGTATCCTATAACCAGCAAAATTCCCTTTTGCTCCCATTTCAGATCTCAATGAGTGTGGTTGGGATTCTCAAAGCAACCAAGCAGAAGAGCATCAGCTTTGCTTGCTTTGGATTTTCTGCTCATCCCAGTCTCTTGCCTGCTCCACTGCTTTGTTTATGCAGCCCTTTTGCTGTTCCCTGCCTGCCCTTACAAATGTTGTTTTGACATCGTGGTCACCAGGTGCCCCAGCACCCCTTCCATCAACAGCCACTTGTGCAGCAGATGGCACAAATGGGTTGGCAATAATTCAGTGTCTCAGCATTGGATTGCCTTGTCTGGTGCTCATGGTGGTGGCTAGACGGGTTAATGACAGTAGCAGGGGGAAAAATGTATTAAAAATACTGTGGGGATGCACTTTCAGAGCAGAGAGCTCTTCCATGGGCCAGAAACACCGATGAAAATCTCTGTTCCTAATAAGCATGAGCTATATTCTGTAACAAAAGAAGCTTATTTTAGTACATTCAGTTTAATCTCATAAAAAATATCAAGGTTTCCCTTATCTCCTTTGATCATCATAACTCCAATGACTCCAATTACATTTTCTGCCCTATATTACAAGACTTTGGGTAGTTTAGCTATGATGGTCTAATGATAATAAATACATAAGGTTACTAAGGGGTGGTAAGAGCTTTCATTAGACCAATAAATAATTATTTGTGTGTAAATACCTGCTGGGACACTGAAATGCATGGTTAGAACTAGAACCCAATGGTAAATGCTGAAGTTTTTTATTCTCTAGTTGAGTTGCTGCCAAAAAAACAGCCGATTTTTTTTTAATATAAACCCTTATAAAGAGTTGGAAGTCAATTCAATGTGAATAATCATGAAGTTCAGGGCTGTTTGGATTCAAGGTTCCAATACTGAGACCATGCAAAGAGTTGGAAATGAGTCATAATCAGTTTCTTTACTCTGCTGGCTTCTTACTCGGAATAAATCACTTGAACTGTTTTCATCCATTTCGCTGCTTCTAAATTGGAGATAATATTCCTGTCCCAGGGGTACTGCAATGATTAATTAATCACTTCAAGTCACTTGGGATTTGAAAATGTGTGTGTGTGTATATGTAGTTTCACATATGCAGAATATATATAAATATTTCCTTTACTTTGTATGTTAGGCATAAAGGGTGTCGTTCTAGAATCAGCACTGAAATTTTTGAACAAGAATAATCAAAAAAAACCCCCATCTTGGGAATTCAGGCTGTCAAATTTAAATGACAGTCATACTTCCCATCTCCAAATTATCTCCAGCTATAAAGTTCTCTCTCTTGCCTTGAAATCATCTCCCTCAGAAGACTCAAGAAGCAGAAGTTATTGATACTGAAGAAATTTCACATTGCTTTCCTTTCCCAGTATGATATGGAGTTATTTGTATTCTGCTTTGTGGTTCTTTTTCAGGCATTTTATATTATACTGCACTCTGGACCACTGAGAGGCACAAAATAGCTCCCACCACTGCAGCTATGAGGGCAAGAAAAAGAGAGGAATAAACTGGAAGAGCTGTTTTCTAAGAAGAATATAAATACAAATGCATTTGGGCTTCTTATGCAGCATCACTAACCTTCAACTGTTGGACTTAGAGAACTTTTCCAAGCTTAATGATTTTATGATTCTATAATAACACTCTATAATATCACACACAAGGCTGGGTAAATGATCACTAAAAATGTGGTTGGCTGCTCCAAGCTGCTTTCTGGACCTACATGCATAATTATAAGACCAGCATGTAAAAATGAGGCAGTTCTGCAAATTTATTCCTAGATTTCTTCTTAGAATAAAAACAAACAAACAAACAAACAAATAAAATGCAAATAAAATATCTGTAATATCTTTTTTTTTTCCTAAATTCTGGGGGTTCTATCTTCTTAACAGAGAAAGTCAAATAGAGACTCTTGTATGATCACAATGTGATTGAGTGAAAAAACAGACATATGTTTTTCACTGCTTTCTGCTTTTAAGCTGCAGCTACATAGATTTTGCTGTTAGTGGAAGGAAAAAATAAACTATAGAGAGCCCTGGCACACATTTTCAGCCCAGCCTTAATTTCTCACACGATCTTGGGCAGGTGTTTTAAGCCCACATTGGCTCAATTCCCCATCTGTTGATCAAAGCTAATGTCTAGACCAAGTAGAGTTAGTTGACAACTTCAGAATAAAATTATTTTCTGCCAGTTTCACCAGAACAAAAAAACTTTGAGAAAACACATCAAGGCCATGAAAGTTTTTGACCCAGAAACCAGAAGGATCCTGTGAATCCAGTGACACCTTTTTGGGGAAGCAGGTCTGCTTGCCACACGTGCTCCAGATCTCTGGGATAAGCCACCTTTTACAGTTGTCACTCTTATAACTAATCACACAGGTAAAAATTCAGAGTAGCAAACTCCCAGGTCCTCCCAGGACTCTTGTTCCAGGTTTCTTTAGATGGCATGGGCAGATTTCCATTCTTTATTGTGTGGATGTGGATTTGTTGCTTAACCTCAGAGGCTCTCAAATTTCCAGCTTTTTGTGGCTCCTCTATTGCACAGGCAGGTCAACAACTCATCTCCTACACTTCCCAGATGGTCATTTCCCACAGTGACAGAAAGATCCTGGAAATATATTTGATATGAGAAACATTCTGGTCTAGAAAGCCTTGTAAGCACAGGAGCATCCTTCCTCTTCTAAAAACTTACACTGTTTTCATTACTTTCGTTATGATATTCTTGCCTGATGCAAAAATACCAAATAATGATGATTCCTAGAAATTCTTCCCCATGAGGGTGGGGAGGCCCTGGCACAGGTTTCCCAGAGAAGCTGTGGCTGTCCCTGGATCCCTGGAAGTGACCAAGGCCAGGCTGGACAGGAGCAACCTGGGATAGTGGAAGGTGCCCTTGCCCATGGCAGGGGGATGGAATGAGATGATTTTTAATGTTCCTTCCAACATAAGCCATTCTACGATTCTAGGATCCTATGATACTTCCCTTGTTAAAGTAGAGCAAGAAATCAGAAACTGTCAAATGTTTGGGAACTGGAAATTTGAACAATCAAAGGGCTGAAATCCAAAAAATCCAAATAGCTAAAATGATTTCATAGCCTTTTTAGTTACAAAGTACTTCTGCTTTCAACAGGGTCTTATTCCCCCACAACCTGCAAAACAAAGGATTTTATCAAAAACTGGTCCTCCTTCCTGATCAGACATTTTGACTCATTTCTCATGTTTTTGAGAAAGTAGATAAAATAAATATATTTTTAGGTAAAGAAGTAAGTTGTTAGGAGGCAGGAAAAGATCTATTCTGTAAAGATTGGTGAAAAACAGGTACAAGTATTACTCTCTGGCTGCTCTTTTACTAAAAAATACATTTAAAGATTACATGTGCACAAATTTTACAATGGAAGAGACCAAGAAGTCCTTTGCCTTCCTCCTCATTTTGCTTTTAGTTCAGTATCCCTGTATCCCACTGTTTCAAAAAATGGCCTTGAGTTTGTGTATGTGTGTGTGTGCATCTGTATATAATGACATATAATAACATCTCAATTAGATCTGTACTGTAATGGGCTCATTAGTGTAAATGTGTGTGATTGGCCTCTGTTCTGCTACAGAACTGGAGTTAATCAGATAAACTTCAAAGGGCAAATGGAAGGATTATGCCTCACCTCATGGGGACACAGCCCTTCCTTTGAAGTACCTGTTGGCATCCAGAAAGTTCTGCCAAGTCATCAATACATTTTAACTACCTTGGGGTAGTTTCCTACCTTTTTCTTCTGATGTAAAAAGCCTTCCTTTCTCTCTCATGTAAATATCCTGCTTGGCCCGATGGGATCTGGAACCCCAGTTGATGCCCCCAGTACCATCACCATGGACAGAATCAACCAGTCATCAAACACTTTCTTTTTAGTATACAAGAGAAGTAATTGGGTTCTTCACAAGTTGTACAAAGACATACAGAAAGCAGCGCTGATATTAGGAAGGTTTCAACTTCCAACTAAGAGGGGCCCATACAAGTGTTAACCAGGGTTACCCTTGTTAATTCAGAATCAATTTTTCTGCATATATAAGTGTTCACTCAGTTTCGTGATTAAATAAAATGTCAGAGCTAAAATATATGCCTGCGTATTACCACTACCAGTAGACAAGTCAGGCATTTCCTCCTCTGTTTATTCAACAGCAAACCACTGTTATTTTCAAAACAAAAAAACAACGCAGCGAGAACACTGAAATCCCTTCCATTTCTTTTTCAAGTGCTCAGACTAAACCACACAAAACCAGCCAGTCACTTCTTCCCTGCCAACTGATTATGCAGCCATGTTGTTTGAAAGCTTGCATAATTTACATTAGCATGCCTAAGATCTCAGGTGACTATGCCTTTGAGGCCAGCATGATAGCCCCAGTGGACCAAGATTTGATATTCTTCCCAATATCTGACCCTTTTTTCCTTGTTAATTATAGGCAGACTTCCCTGGCCCGGGCCTGGATCTGCACCTGTTTCCCATCTCTGAGCAGCTGCTAATTAGGTTGCAAATGGTGGGGCTGGGCAGAGCTGGCCACACAGGCTTCAGAGCCCATTGATCAGCCTGGCACACAACAATTACTGCCTTCTGAACTTCCCGCAGTGAAAGCTGCTCCCCGGCACCACATTGTATTGAAATTAAAAATGGTATCACTCCTCGCCCTGCTGATGTGTACCGGTGCTGCTCCGAGGAGTAAGGGACAGCAGAGGGTGGGTGTTGGATCCAGCACTGCCTTGTGCAGTCAGAAATTATGAATATCTTGAGTTAGGTGTATTTAAGCTGGAGGTGACTCCAACAGAGTGTTAGTGTTTCTCTTAAAATCATTTATTTGTCCTGCTGGTCCCAAGAAAAAGTGACTTCTGAATCTTATCTTGGAAACAGAGTTGTGAATGATCCTAAAAACCTTATGCTGAAATAATCCTGAAAAATTTATTCTGATTAGTGGCATTTGAGCAACATCTCAAAACAGTAGGTTAGCTGTAGCAATATCCAGCAATTTAAGCTAAAATTAAATATTGGCAGTGTCTTTGGTGCTCAGAAAAAAGGGGAAGTACATGAAGAGCACAAAGGCTGATTTATTTGATAATAACTAACTAACTAACTATCTAACTAAATAAATAAATGTATTTCCAGCCCAAATGGTGAAAGGTGATAAAATTTTCAGAGAAATTGAGAGGAGTTCCTCACGGAAAGAATTGGGTGACTCCCTGCCATTCCAAGATGTGTCAAAAAATGTGTAATAGAAGTTATCCATGAAGTATATGGAAATCATATTGGTTTTATTACACTAAATACTGAGATTTTGGAAACTTAATGATATACTAATTACTCCAAAATTCTACAGATGGGGAAAATGTGGTATAGAGAAGCTAAAGTGAGTTGCTTGAGCAGGTAGAAAGGGTTCCTGCAGGTGAGGTAGGGATTTTTATGTATATCTTGTACTGAAACATTCTTCCACCTGCCTGGAGATTTATCTAATTCCACTGTGGTCAAGCATCTTCATTACCAATGGACTGCATGACAGAACCTTCTCTGTGTTTCTAGATCTTCAATTCAAGAAAGAAAAATAAAACATTAAATAATACTAACATTATTTTTTAAATGTTTACATCACTAAGAGCAAGCACGAGAGCAAACACTGAAAAACTCGCGGGTCTTTACCCAAACTTACAAACCTTCTCTGAGTAACACACCCCTCACCTGTAAACTGACACTTCTGCAGTCCAGAGGGTTCTTTGCCAAAGGAAATATTCTGAAACAACTTTGCATAGAACGCAGAATAAATCAAAGATTTTCATAGGCAGAAAATCATGTGAAACTCACGCTATTAATAATTCACTGTGAATCATTTTCTTGTCTTAGGATCTGCAGGCCAGATTCCCAGCTGGTGTAAATCCACATGATTGTCTCAGCTTCAGTGGAGCTGTGCTGATTTACACCAGCTCAGGAGCTGACCCAGGGTGTGTTGATCAAGAATATTTCATCAGCATAATAGGGCAGGGTATGCTTTGAAAAAAAAAAATAAATAAATAGGAGTGACATGCACTGAAAACAGTAACAAAACAGTTCACCAGCTGTTCACAATCTTAATATGTCTGTGGATGGTGTGAAGGAGATAGAAAGCCCTTTGTGCAGGCTAATAGTGTGCTAGGAAGCTGCAGCAGGTGAAAAAAACAATAACAATCTTCCCAGTTTTTCAGGAAATGATGATCCGAGAGAATAGTTGGCAGCTTAACTCTTGTCAGCCTGTTGTTTTACAAAATCCAGCATTTCCTCTACTTTGAATTTGTATTAGCAGAGGATGAATCATTGATGCTGCCGGATACCCTCATTTTTTATATACAGCAGAATGAATTATTTTCATATATCATGTCATGAGCTTTCTCTATTTTTACATTTTCCCACTGCAGTTGAATCAAAGTGAATATTTCATAGAGATTCCTTTTCTGTAGGGTTTGACCATAAATCAGATTTGCTGCAATCTATCTGCAGAGGTGACCTGTTTTCTCAAAGCTAACATGGCAAAAAAAAAAAAAAAAAAAGAAAAAAAAAGACCCAGTCTCTAACTAAATAAATCTTTACCAAAATATTCTTTTAATTAAAGACACACACTAATGAATATTTTAAAAATTGGCATAACTTACCTTTGTTAGATATTTAAATATATCAAAATATTGCATAGGCTTAGCTTTGATATTTTGGACAGGCTTGGGATAAAGTCTGGTTCCAACCAAGATAAAAGGAAGCAGAAAAGGTAGAGGATACATTTACATCAACACATGACTGGATATGAGTGGTTATGTTATAGTTAAGTGCATTATGAAAGATTTAGGAAACCCTGGTCTTAGCTTTAGGCTTGAAGTAATTAGCAATTTTTGCATATGTGAATCAGTGAGATTCTGAATCTAACTTCAGGGGCATTAAAGTTTTTAATACAATCCCTTAGCTTGTGTTCAGAGTCAGTGTAGTAAGGAACATCAGGGATCAGTAACTATAGGTTACAATGAAGCACTACTTGTACCCTTGCACTGCAGTGAATTTATTCTTCTAGGAGTGAATCAGATTTAAACCCCCAAATGCGGGGGCTGACCAAGATCTGAACTTATTGGCAGATTCTTTTTATCAGGCCAGAGAGGTTCAGGAAAAGCACTTGCAAAGAGAAAGAAATATATATTAAATGAAAATGCTGTTCCTTTTTAGGTGGAAGTTTGGCCAAGTATTAATGATGCGATGAACTGTGTCCTAAAAGGAGCTGGTCTTGATGACCAATGGCATGTTCTTGGGAGAACTGATCCAATGGACAGAAAAAACATCTGTGATTTCCAGTTGGTCAAATATTTTCTTTCTTTCTCTCCCTACTGCCTCAAAATGTTTCATTTTTTTAACTCCTCATTTTCTCAAGATGGTTATCTGTGGTTAAGTATGTCTAGTTATAACTTCTTTGCAACACCTATAAATCTGAATTTAAGAGCTGCTGAGTCAAAAACCTCATGTTTACCTCTTGGTCTAGAAAACTTGGCCACAGTTACCCAAGTCACTAAGATATTCAAACACCTTCTGCACAGTTCATTAGAAAACATAAATTCATCCTCCCAACTCAGATTAACTTCTGTGCTGAGACAGTGCTAAAATGTTGGGTTTGAACCCGGAGGTGTTTAATCCTGACACTGGAAAGCAAAACGCTTGGAAGAAACAGAAACATTCCACAAACATCAGTTCCTCTCAGCAAGGATCTCATGACTCTGCTGATCCGTTGTACAGCACAAACAGAGCACAAAGTTTTGCTGAAAAATTAAATCTGTTTGTGAATAACCTATAAGCATGCACACACACACAAAGATTAATGTGCTGAATACACTTTTAAGTCTGAATTGATGAGCTTGTCCTTTTCTTTCTGTGGTTGTTGAGAACGGTCCAAAGGTAGAACGACTTTGCTGGAAAAGCTGAGAAATCACCTCCAAAAGAGGTTATTAGTCATTTCTCACTTAAATAACATTAGAAAAATGAGGTGAAAACATATATTTGGACTTCTCTAAAAAAAAAAATAGATAAAGTTTACTCTTTTTTAATAATCCTGTTTAAGGACACAGAGCAAGGTATGAACAGAGGCCGGGAAATTGTCTCATATAAAAAAACTGAAGTCTAGCTCTAGAAAAGTACAAGTTTCATAAATCATAGAATAGCAGAATCACAGAATGGTTTGGGTTGGAAAAGACCTTAAAGATCATCTTGTTCCAACCCCTCTGCCATGGGTAGGGACACCTTCCACTAGACCAGGTTGCTCAAAGTCCCCTCCAACCTGGCCTTGGACACTTCCAGGGATCCAGGGGCAGCCACAGCTTCTCTGGAGAACCTGTTCCAGGTCTTCTCCACCCGCACAGTAAAGAACTTTTTTTTTAATTCTCAATTCTTTCAGACTTTCATTATAGGAGAGATGCTCCATCCCTCTAATAATTTTTGTGGTATCATCTGCACTCACCCCAACAGGAGCTGTGAGTCCAGAGTCCTTCCTGTGTTACATCAAGTGACACCGGTTACAGGAATTTCTTCCTGCATGATTTCCCCTTCCAGTCCGTAGCCACCTACACTTAACCAGCAGAAAAGCTCCCAAGGAGCTTCTGGAGATTTTTTCACTTGATAGCCACTCAAGGGTTGTCCTGGCATATCTGAGGCACCTGCATGGTCCTGGTGGGTGTAGTACAGGACCTACAGGACAGCTATGACCTGCAAAAACAAGATCTTGGGGGATAACCTCAGTCATCTTCCACTGCTCCCTAAGAAATTCCTTTGTTCTCCAAGCAGTGAAGCAAACATAGTTTTTAGCTAATGCCCTTGACCTCTAACAGTTAGATCTGATGATCCTAGAGATCTTTCCAACCTAAACAATTCAGTGATTTTATGATCTCAAATGGGATAAGATGGACTTTTTTAGGCAACTGAACTACGTTGACTAAATTCCCGTTCTGATCAAGGGCCTAAACTATGAACACCTAAATTTCCGTGTGTTAATCTTGTACCAAACAAAATCTTAGGTCATTAATGTGAAGTAGACATTGAATAGTCAGCTGGCTAAACATGACCATTTAGTGCCATCTGGGATACCCTGAAGTATTCCACCTGGACTCCAGCTGCAACTCCCAAGACTCAGATGGCACTTGGAACCACAGCATATGTGGGCTATTAAACCAAGCCACTAAATTTTAGATGGCTAAAATTAGGTTAGATGAATCCTGCTTTCAGGGCCTCAGGATGCCACTTTTAAATCTTCTACACCCTATTAATCTGACACCTAAAGGCTAAGACTGGGGATAAAAATTATGCCTTTCATAGGCTTCTAAATGCAAGGGATACGTTATTACTCCTCAGTAGGAACTAAGGCCCGAGGATATTTTACATCCTGAAGTCCTACAAAGGCATTGAGTGTATGGGTTTCTGTAAGCATGAAATGTTGCATCCAAACATGATTTATAATAACTTCAGGTCTCTTAGAGACCTAGAGATCTTTCCAATGGATTAATGGATTAATGGATTAATAATGGTGGATAGAATGGGAGGCAGAGTGTTTATTTGTAGGTGGTACTGTTAAAAATTAGTCATCATCATTTTTGTATTGGTTTAGTGACATACTTTCAAAGATTAACTTATTCAAACTGTCATCTAGATGTGAAGATATTTTTTCAATGATAATTTATTATCTGAAGACTTTCTAACATATGCCGCTACTCCAGATGTCTGCAAAATTTATACTAATATATATGGGGTAAATTGCACTTTGAGCTACTACATTTTGTTCCCAATATTCTTTCTGGTTCCCATATCCTGCTGTATTTCCACTTCTGGGTTTTATGATAAAACCAAAGAATGAAAAATTTGAGCAAATAAAGATGGTATGAGTGTACAGCATCTAGCTCCTGTAGATTATGGAGAAGTTCAATATGAGAAGAACTATAAATTCCTTCTAGTTCTGCTGTTGCAGTACCATAACCAGCATTCTATCTACATAAAAAGTAATAACAACTGACATATGGATGCCTAGGAAACATTTAAAATCAAAGACAATCAAAGACAAATCAATCAAAGACAAAAATATTTTTCTCAAAGCTCTTGTTTGTATTAAAGCTCCATGCATTGATAATTTGGTTATATCCTTTTTTTTTTTTTTACACACTAAGTATCTTCAGTGATAAGTCCATGAAAGTTAATCTTTCTTTTTAATACTTTATGTATTCCAAAGCAAGTTTTTCCTAAAACCTGGTTTATTTATTTACACACTTAGGAATATGTGCACATACCTTGACATGAGCATCCTTAAAAGACTACCTTGGTTAGATAACACTATTTTATTTTCAAACAAAAGAGGCATATGGTCACAATAACTAGAAGTCACTGGCTTTAGCTGTACTCATCTGAGACAGGATTCTGTGTGGAATAAAGGAGAAAATTCAGTTCAACTATATCATTTGTCTAAGACAGGTATCATCACCCAAATCCCCATTATGCTCAAAGGAAACAAACAGGTGCTTCCAGCTGTGAATTATCTGATATTGTTGGGATTTTTTTTCTTCAGAATGAGATGAACCACGCTCTAGAGGCAAAAAAAAATCATTTAACAGTGACTTCTTAGCTCTGCTCTTTAACTACAGGCTAAGAGAGAGTGTTTCTGAAGTTACCTAAGAAAACCTTGCCTCCAAGAAATTAAAAATTTACCCAGAGCCATGCTGAAGATAAATAATAAAACCTCCAAGTCTTCTGATTATTATATTCAGACACCAAATCCAAGGGTTCCAGTGCTTTCTAACGTATATCACATACAAAATCCTTCCAGCTTTTCCTTTAAATCTCTGTATCATTGCTACCACCACAAATAACACTCTACATTCCTGTTATTTATACTTAAGGTTCAGGTCTCTGTCTTTTCTTCCCAATTACTCTACTTTCTCTGTTCTCCCCTTGCTTAAGCAATCCATTTAATTTTCCTTAACTTTCTCTTCAGGGAGTCTTGATATTATTTTTATAAAACGTGTTCTTGTAATTTTGACTGTGTTATGGTATCACAGTAGTGCAGGAAACTAAATATATCCTCCAGGTAGTTTGGACATTTGGAAAAGAGATGTTCTAAGCAGAATATAGTCTAAAGCTGTATCTGAACCAAAAATCAAAGTATTTAAAGTCATAGTCTTCTTAAGAGGTATTAAACCCCTTAATTCCCAACCTTATAAACCCTGAAAGTTCATTCCTAAAGATTGAAAATGTTTTTTATTAATTTAATTTCCAATCATAAAATTTAGCCTATTCTGTTATATTAAACCATTAGTTATTTATTACATTGCACTAATATTATTAATACAATGCACTAAAATTATCTGGTTTACTAAACTGAACTTTTGAATATAGTCACAATATTTATTTCAAATAGATAAGATCAGAATGATAATGGGAAAGGAAGTGGATATATTCATTCCTCCTTTTTCCCCCATCCCTTCACCAATAGCAGATTTCAATATTAGCAAAATCGGCGAAGTGTGGCAATAACTGGAGAACAGAACCTACCATGTGCAGATTGTTCTCTTTGTCTCCGAGAAAGAGAATTGTTTGAGCAGAGAAGTGATAGAATTTAACTTTTGGCCTTTCCCCAGAGAAGCTGTGTCTGCCCCAACCCTGGAAGTGTCCAAGGCCAGGTTGGACAGGGCTTGGAGCAACCTGGGATAGTGAAAATTGTCCCTACCCATGGCAGGGGGTTGGATTGAGATGTTCTTGAAGGTTCCTTCTGACCCAAACCATTCTGTGATTCTGTGGAATTTTTATGTCTGTTTGTTTTTCAATTTACAAACTACCTTGAAAGCAATATCATTTCATATCAACAAAATGTTTTCTGAAAGGTCCTCTGAGGTCATCCAGCAGCATATGGACTTCATTTTTCATGGTCAGTAGTTACATGTGGCCAAGAGTTGCTCTAATTACAACTGTGAAACGCTTTTTTCCTCAGTACTTGAAATCTTATGCTTCCAGTAATGCTGTCGGGCAGGTATATGACACAGGAAGGGAAACCAAGGAACTCAACATCTGTTGGAACTGCTCTCTCCTCTGCCCATGCCACGAAGCAAATCCCTTCTCTGCAGGCCAGCCCTGAAGGCTGAGTCCAGCCAGAAACTCCATATGATCATAGCAAGTCTGTGATGTCCAGAATTGTGCAAATGTTTCTGCAGTGCTGGGCTGTAAATGTGGGAGGTGCAGGTTTGGCTTCAAGAGAACAGAACTGCTTGTCAAATATCTGAGGCTTGACTGCTCTCTATTGTTTACTTGAGTGTAACTCTTAGAGAGCTCCTGGTGTTGAGTACTTTACTGGTAAAGAAAGAGGATTGTCTTTAATTATGTAAAAGATTCCCATTTTTAGCCATGTAAAAGTCTACGTCGGTCATCGATTTTTCTTCTGCAGGCAATGGAGAAACAAAGGGCTTTTCAGAGTGGGATTCATCCAGTTCTAACAGACATATCTAAAACAGATAGAACGAATTGGTCTCTGGAGATGCCTGACCCTTGGCCACAAAGAAAATCAAGACGGAGTTAAAAAAGAAGTCTAATTTTATAAAATTTTATTTAGGCAACATGACTGCCACCTACCTTTATCTGCCCTGACTCAAAGGCTTGTTCCATATGCAGAAAAGACCAATGAAGAATGTAGCATATCTTCATTTCACGTGGCAAAAAGGGCAGCACTTCCATGTGCACTTCAGTGACACAGGTACCCAAATCCCAGAACATTTTTTTGGTTGGGTCCAGTAAGATCAAATGACTTCCATGAAGTCACACACAGAGTTTGTGTTTAGGCAAGAGCTGAAGTTGGCCCTCTGGAGTCTGGAGCTGCTGCTCATCCTCACCACCATCCACCCCTCCTTCATCAGCCTCCTGACCTGACTAAACAGCACTGCCAGGGTCCCTCTCTTTTCCTTTTTTGAAGGAAAAGCTGTGTGGGTCTCTGAAGTTAAGCAAGTTTCTTCTGCTTTACACATCTAAATTAAAATCTATTTAAGAAAAAACTACAAGACATAGTGCAATTTTAAAGTCATTTGGCAAACTGATTCTGTCAAGAAAGCTTAGTTTCATTCTGTTTGCTTGCAACAGCTTTTTTTTTCCATAACTCTGCTGTTCTTGTTCTTTTAATACATTTGGGAGGCCTGTCAAGGCCTATCCACTCTCTAAATAGCTTTGCAGATTAAATTTTTAACTCTACTCTCTTCATGCAGATGTATATTTCTGACAAAGAATTGCACTGACATGTCATCTCCCATCTTTCTCACAAGAGAGGAAATAGCTACGTGCCAGTGCTGTTTGAAACTCTGACTCTCCCCAGCAAACAGTAAAATAAAATAATCATAATTATAAACCCCTGCATTGAGAAAACCCACTTCTTCTTTATTTGAGCTTTTGCTACACTAATTTCCTTTGTCATAGCAGTTTTGGGCTATTTTCTTCACCTTCAGCAACATTTGTAACCAACTAATGAGAAACTGGGGAATATGGGGCAGAAGGAAAATGGGGTTTGTTGATTTAGTTGCTGCTACAGGTACACCTGAACTTTTAGCCAGACTGTGCACAACACCCAATCTTAAATCCTTTTTTTTTTCCCTCAGAAACATTTTTATCATGACTTTTTCTTTTTTTAAACATTACTACGAAAAAAAAAAAATCCTACTCCACTGCAGATGCACTGGGTAAGGACAGGAAAGCCCTGCCTTCACAGGAATGGAGCCTTTCTGATTTCCTAGATGGGGAGTGTGCCCAGCTAAGGACATTTTGAGAGCAGTTGTTTGCTAGAGCAGGGTAAGAGACAGTAAAGAGAGAGCAAACTGCATTTCAGTGAGCAGAATCCATCCCCAGATTAGGTATGTAAATTAAAAGGGTCTTCGATGTGTCGTGCAGTTTGTCATCTTACGTTCAGCTTCCTTCTCCCCACAGAATCAATTGCATGTAAATAGGTCGTTGCTTATGCATAAGTCATTGCTTATGAATTCTTATTATCAAACACTTCTTTGGGACTCAAGATGCTTTTCTGAGATAAATATAGAGCAGAAATGGATGAACATGGAAGAAAAATACTCGTAAAGATAATGGGAGATCTCTGGGGTAACTCCACTGCATCTAGTACAAATGCCCATTAAAGAGTCTGAGCATTTATGGTCATAAATACTTACTCAAGGTGTGGAGAAAGCAAAAGGAATGTTTCATGAACCAAGATTATTAAAAAATAAAGGAGATTGCACTTTCTGGGAGTTGTTATATGACAGACTTTTTACTTTGACAGCAATTGAGAAATGCCGGGTTCTGTCATTTAAGGATATTTCCACATTTTTGCCCAGAGTTGGGGACAGAAGTTATGCATGTTATTTCCTCCACTCATTTTCTTGTTGTGTGCCTGATTTGTATCTCCCATTTAAAAGTTCAGGTTAAAGTTTATTCTTATCATTGCAATGCTAAGACTATTTTTTTCTATTGGTCACACTGGAAAACTACCATATTTTTTTTTGTTTCCAGACAAGAGATAAACTCTCTGGAAAATATCTAGGTTCTTAGCTGCCAGGCTATTCACTCTGTGCTGAACACGTGGGCTTTTGTCCCACTCTTCTAGATCATTTTTGTGGATTGCTTCTCTTTTCTGAGGTTCAGGGTTGTTCCTGTTGATTGGAATCAATTAAACATTTCATGGAATTTAGGGTGTATTTGTAAGCATTTAAAAGTGTTAAAAATAATAACAATAATGCATTTTGAAGCAATTTCTTTGCCACTGAAATAATTTGCCACTGAAAGGACACTTGCCTTCAAAAAAACCCCCAAACTTTCCCCTTCCTTGGGATCACAGTTGAACAGTAAATATAATGACTATTCAAGAGCAGCCACAGAAAAGCTCCATTACTGTTTTACGTGTGGAAATTGAGTTAAGGAAAATAAAAAGCCCAAATCCTCATGGTTATTGACTGCTGGATTTCATTGCTGGATTTCAAAGTTTGTGAGCAACTGAGTAACTGAGACAAAACGCTTCATAGTGGATCATCACTCACTCAGCTGTTAACTCCATTTACAACAATATCTTTTGAAGTGATGGAGTTCATTTCTCCACTGATTACAATGTGAGACCATTTACCAGAAAGGAGCAAAGGTTTTCACTGATCTCTGTCTGGGAACACGAGTTGAATATTTTTTTCAGGCCCATTATTAGCATTGTACCAGAATTGGGTATGGAACTTACTGGTGTGTGGAGGGTGATGGGATCTTCTCAGCTCATAAAAGATATTAATACTCATCAAAAATAAAGCAAATTGCTGTAGAAGGGGGAAAACTCCATTGTCATAGCATCAGATTCATTTAGGTTGGAAAAGGTCTCTATTTCCCTTCTCTGGACATGATCCAACATCTCAGTGTCTTACTTGTAGCAAGGGGACCAAAACCAAACACAATATTTAACATGAAGCCTGACCAATGCCAAGTATAGGGGGGTGATCACATCCCCAGAATCAGTCTCATGAAATGTGAAAAACTACATCACCTCAATAATTCGGGGTGTTAAATACGTGATGGTTTTAATATTGGAGCATTGGATGGTAGAATATTCAAACACACTTCACCTATCTACTCCCAAAAGGTCCAGAGCCTGAGCTACAGATATTAGAAATGGAAAAAAAAAAAAAAAATATTTATGCCTGGGCATTCCTTCACAATGTTCTGCTGTTATCCTTTGTTTCATCTTTGAGAGGTGTTGAAATACATTGAGATTTGGTGTGTGTTTGGGGTGGAAGGCAGCAGCAAACAAGGTTTTCTGTAGTAGAGCTTCTGAGCCAGCTGTGATGGAAAAAAATTAAAAGACTGAGTTAAAGGTGTTATTAGTAATTGAAATACTCAGCTTTTTTTTTTTTTTTTTTTTTTTAAATTTAAAAA